>CM062819.1:758511526-759111526 GCA_031772625.1 Pinus tabuliformis | reverse complement strand
GTTCCATCAAGACAGGAGAAAAATCCTCCCATTCTAGTAACTCAAGGGGATAATTCTCTTGTTCTTAAGGTGCCCCCTCGAAGTAGTCTAGTCACTTCCTTTGATTGGAATTGATTGGCAGGATTTCGTCTTCCTCCTTATGTGCCTTTCTAGATCATATTACAGGTTTTTAATATGATTATATCTGGCACTATTATAGATGAAGGTGCATCTGTGAGTATCCTTTCCTCAACTGCTTGGCAAGCGATTGGTTTGCTGCTGTTTGTGCCTGTTACCCAGAATCTATTGGCTTTTAACATAGGAACCAGTCAACCATTAGGAATCCCCCCTCAGTTACCTATTACTTTGGGAGGAAAAATCGTTTATATGAACGTGATGGCAGTCCCAAGCCCTTTAGATTACAATTTACTTCTTGGGCATGACTATGTTTATGACATGGGAGCTATTGTTTCAACACTCTTTCGAGTGATTTGTTTCCCGCATGAAGGCTGAATTGTCACTGTTGACCGACTTTCATTTCCCAGTCCAAATATGGTTTCCGGTCAACCATCTTCCCTAAATGGTCCTTTTGTACTAATGGTATCATCCCCGCCACGGGTTAATTATGTGGCAACCCATTCCATACCTACATCAACTGATGATCAATTCAGTGATGTTGTACATCATGTACTGGGGGCATTGGAACTATATCTCTCCTTCATGACCTCTTATGAGTTGTGATCGAAAGGATATGGGGATAGTTCTTGGTCTTGTGTCAACATCGTTAAAAAATGAAACCAAGGATATGAGGATAGTTCTTTTACTGTGTCAACCTCGTTAAAAAATGTAACAAAGGCTATGAGCATAGTTCCTTGTCTTGTGTCAAGCTCATTAAAAAATGAAACAAGGAATATGAGGATAGTTCTTGGTCTTGTGTCAACCTCATTAAAAAATGAAACGGGCCCATGAGAATAGTTCTTGGTCTTGTGTCAACCTCATTAAAAAATGAAACAAGGAATATGAGGATAGTTCCTTGTCTTGTGTCAAGCTTGTTAAAAAATGAAACAAGGAATATGACGATAGTTCCTTGTCTTGTGTCAACCTCGTTAAAAATTGAAACAAGGAATATGAGGATAGTTCCTGGTCATTTTTCAACCTCGTTAAAAAATGAAACAAGGAACATGAGGATAGTTCTTTGTCTTGTGTCAACCTCGTTAAAAAATGAAACAAGGAATATGAGGATAGTTGTTTTATTGTTTCAACCTCATTAAAAAATGAAACATCTCTCACAAGAATAGTTCCTTGTCTTGTGTCAAGCTCGTTAAAAAATGAAACAAGGAATATGAGGATAGTTCCTTGTCTTCTGTCAACCTCTTAAAAAAATGAAACAGGGAATATGAGGATAGTTCTTTTACTGTGTTAACCTCATTAAAAAATGAAATAGCTCCCATGAGGATAGTTCCTTGTCTTGTGTCAACCTCGTTAAAAAATGAAACAAAGGGTACGAGAATAGTTTCTTGTCTTGTGTCAACCTCGTTAAAAAATGAAACAAGGAATCTGAGTAGAGTTCCTTGTCTTGTGTCAAGCTCATTAAAAATTGAAACAAGGTCCCCTGGAGCAAAGTTCCAGGTCGAGTATTTAAGTAGATCTCGTAAAATCCCAGTCAAGTCTTTCACTTGATCTCGTAAATGAACCTTCATTCCATCCCCTTGATAGCCATGAGTAGTCTACTTAGGTGAATGTAATGAAGCTTGGGGGGCATGCACCTAGTGGTAAAGTTAAGTTTCCCTGTAGGTTATGTGAAGGGAATCACCCCATTCACCTTTGTCCCTATCTGGACGAAGCCAAAAAAATGTTGGATAACCATCCCGCTTCACCGTAGCGACTTCCATCTGGTTACATGAGACTCTCCATTTCATCATGTTGGGGGCATGTAAACCAATTTCATGCATAGTTCTTTGTTTTAAGCTTGTGTAAAAATGAAACTAAATCCAAGCATAGTTTTTCGTTTCAAGCTTGTGTAAACATGAAACTGAATTCAAGCATAGTTCTTCATTTCAAGCTTGTGTAAACATGAAACTGAATCCAAGCATAGTTCCCTATGGTTCAAGCTTATGTAAAAATGAACCCATCTCCATTTTAACCCTCACGATTGCCATTCTATCAGCCTCTTTAGTTAGATGAGCCTTGGTTGTTTTCATCCCATCACCACCATCCCTTTGGCCGATCATACACTTTCACTTGGTTGTTTTACCCTTTTTGAGGAACAGTTGCAATGTTTTGAGAAGTTCCAACATCATCGAAACTGGTTGATATCCTAGACATTGTTCGTTCCTCAAATTGGAGTTCTCTTTAAGCTCTTTTTAGACTCTCTAAACATGAAAAGTTTGTCAAGCACTTGTCCTTTCCAACTCGTTAACGGATTGGAAACGATAGCTATCTTGTATTATTTTACACTTTTTTGGGCTTGACAGATTAATTTACAAAAAAGAACTTGCGGAGTTTTCTTTTTGTCCCTTTTCAAACTCTCTGAACATGAAAAGGACCGATTTATCTTTGTCGTTAAACTGATTAAAACATCAAATAGTGACAAACTTGTCCATCTAGACAAGATCGAGTTTGACCTTCGCTAGACTCATTAAAACATCAAATAGCAATGGATTCGCCCGAAGGGTGAAATTATACAACAAGCATATGTTATCCTCCTCAAGCTTGATAAAAATAAAGAGGTATTGGTCAGCAATGACTCGGGAAAATGGGAGAAAGGGAAAACCACTTTATGGTAGCAGGTTGCTCTTGAACATGACACTTTCACTTCATCTTCATGACCATTTGGGTCGGGTTATCTGCTTGATGGTTATCATACCTATGGTCTATCACACCATCCATCACTTTGTTTTGGGTCAATGCTGCCAATTCATTCACACTATTTGGGTTGGGTTATATACTTGATGGTTATCATACCTATGGCCTATCACACCATCCATTACTTTGGTTTTGGTTCAATGCTACCAATTCATTCATTATTGCCAATATGTTCAAGAGAAGTCATCCTTTACAGTACCATAAACCTTAATTTGCATGATCGTCATTCCTAAACCTTGTGTCATCAGTCAAATTCCATCTCCAAAATCAATACACTCATTTCGTGTCGTTGATGTGGGATACATCAAGGCCCTCCTGTGACGAGTCGCTTCTTGTCGACATCAGCTCATTATCCAATAAGTTGACATAGAAACACCTATTCAGTACCTTGAAGCTTGCATGCATCAATGGAAAGTTTCTCGCTTCCAGTGATAGGCATACATCAATGGATTTTGACTAAAAGAGTTTGTATGGTGTTCGACATCAAATCATCCATTCGCACCATGCAGAATGTACTGCAGTACCTTGAGGATCATTGTCATTATTGGTGATTTCTCTTGCATCAGTTAACAACTTACATCATTGGCTAGTAATCAGATGGTGTCTTCCCATGTTCGACTTCAAATCACATATTCACATGGTTATACTCGTACTTGTGCGAACGATTGAACGAGATAGAAAACCTTGGATCTAGTTTCATCCATCCGAGCTATGATTTCAGGAGTACTAAATCATATGTACAATGGCTTTACATTGATGGTCATTCCGATCATGGGTCTATATCTGTAGATGACTGTTGATGTACATGTAATGAAAGTTTATAAGCTGAGCATGGGTATGCCTTCCCTCAAAAATTCATGTAAAATCAAATATCATGATATATGTATTGTAATTGATGCAGGTCACCCTCCACTTTGATACCTCCTCATCACATCGTAAAGCATTTCATTTGACATTGGCATTTTTACAACTTCATTCTTTAGGGGGTAGCTGTTACAGATCCATTTGGGCACATCAAATCCCAACATCCAGATCAATGTTTTAGGGCTCATCAAACCCTAATTTCAGTTGCTTCATGCCCTAAACAAGTCACCCCTTTGAATGCCTCCTTCCCAGACAATTTCATGACTTGAAGACATCGATAAGTAGCCTCTAGAGGGACCAGCATAGGTAAGCCCTTATGAAGGTGCACTGCAGAGCAATTAAGTCCACTGTCGGGGTGCTCTACAGAGAACTTAGGCTTCCTTTCACCTGCACTGGGTGAGAATGAGTGAAATTCACATAGGGTTTGGGGAATATTCTTATCTTTTGGAGTGATCTAGAAGTTTCCCTCACTTATCAACTCCCTTGAGCTCGAAAATGGATGAGGAATGAGTTAAGGTGCATCCTATCATCTCATCCCTTACTCCATGGAACTAATTCTAAGTATGGAAGGCCATTTAATGCCACCATTAATGATGCTATGAGATTTTGCTTTGAAGCAAGTATTGTGATGCTACAAGTTTGTCATGCTTTTGATGTGATGTGGATGGGATCCAAGCTGGAGGAATGGCTTTGAATTAGACACCAATGGTTGTAATTCCTTATTCTATCTAATAAAGTGTTTGAACCTTTTCCCCATATGTTTGTATTGTTTCATAATGCTTATGTGTGCGAATTTTATCTGATTCCTTTCACTTATATTCAATAGATTGTATGCTTTAATTAGTTTTTGTCTTCTGTTGTGTTTACAGGGTACTTCTCAAGTGGATTAAGTACGAGAAGGATCGACGGAATTAATACAAGGGAGACGAGAGGAAAGAAGAACTACAGGTAGGCCTTCTATCTTCTCATCTTATCTATTTCTTATAGGAAAAGTCTAAAACACTTTAAAATGTTGTTCTAGATACAACTACTTATCTAGGGAATTAGTATTTATCCATAGATGCTAAATTCTCCAAAACAACCATCTTCAGCATAGATAGAGGAGGTCACCTGAGCAGTGCACTGGTTACTTGGCCCTTGTTGGGGAATGTGTAGAGACCAAACCATCTTCCTTTGAGGAAGCAATGCACCAGTCGATTTGGGTTGATGCTATGGTGGAGGAGTATGACTCCATAGTTCGGAACAATGTTTGGGATGTTATTCCAAGACCAAAGAACAAGTCAGTTGTGAGTTCCCGTTGGCTTTACAAGATAAAGCATGTTGCTGATGGTAGTGTGGAGAAACATAAGGCAAGGTTTATTGCCCGTGGTTTCTCACAGGTTGAGAGGATCGACAATGATGAGACTTTTTCTCTTGTAGCAAGGTACTCATCTATCAGATTGATGTTGGCACTATCAGCAGATATGGGTTGGAAGGTCCATTAGATGGATGTGAAGATTGCATTCCTCAATGGCAAGATTGAGGAAGAGGTGCACATAGAGAAACCAGAATGATTTGAGACCTTTGATCATGAGTCTCATGTCTGCTGACTCAAGAGAGCTTTGTACAGGCTTAAGCAAGCACCTCATGCTTGGTACACCAGGATCGATAACTACTTCACCGGATTGGGCTTCACAAAGAGTGAAGCAGATGCGAACTTGTACCACATCATGGTGGAAGGTAAGCAGTTGATCATTGTTCTTTATGTTGATGATTTGATAGTGACAAGTGACGATCAGTTGATCATGTCTTGCAAGGAGGACCTTGCAAAAGAGTTCGAGATGAAAGACATGGGTCTCATGCACTACTTTCTAGGCATGGAAGTGTGGCATAAGGATGGGGAAGTGTTTGTGTCTCAATTCAAGTATGCCAATGAGATACTCAGGAGATTCCACATGGAGAAGTGCAAACCCATGCAGACTTATATAGCAGGTAACCGGAGGAAGGAGGATGCTACTTCAGGTGAGGTAGTAGAGGCTACTGTGTCAGCAGCTTATGGGTTCACTGGTGTACTTAGTGAACACACAACTAGATTTGTGCTACGCCATGAACCAGCTGAGTCAAGCTATGGTTCAGCCTACCAAGATGTTTTGGAAGGTAGCGAAGCATGTTTTGAGATACCTCAGAGGCACATCTCAGTTTGTATTATGGTATAGATGGTCAGAGGGAGTGAAGCTATAGGGCTTCGTAGATGTAGATTGGGTAGGGAGTCCATCAGATCGGAAGAGCACATCAGGAGGAATTTTCAACCTTGGTTCAGTTGTAGTTTCTTGGTATAGAAGGAAATAGAGGTCAGTTGCACTTACCTCAGTAGAGGATGAATACATGGTTGTAAGTCAGGCAGCATGTGAGGCCATTTGGATGCGGAAAATTCTAGTTGGTTTGTTTGATCAGAGGATGGATCCAACTATGATCTATTGTGATAATCAAAGTTGTATCAAACTCTCTAAGAATCCAATATTTCATGACAGGTCTAAGCATATCAACATTTGGTATCATCATCTCGGAGACTGTATGGCGAGGAGGATCATGTTGTTGCAATATGTTTTGACCAAGGAGCAAGATGCTGACATTTTGACTAAGGCGTTGTGAAAGTGTAAATTCGAGTTCCACAGAAACAAGATCAGGATGACAGATAATCCCTTTGTTGTTGAGAGGGAGTGTTGAAAATAGAAACAAAAAATGCTAAAAATAGCATTGCTATAGATAGCATTTCAGGATATATTCCAATTTTAATTTGTCCTTGAATTAAAATTCTAATTTAGTCTCACCAGTTGTTTGAAAAAAATTAATTAATTCATCTTGAGTTAATTAGTTCGTAAAATTCAAACATGAAGTCTTTGTGAAGACATGAAACAGTTATCCCTTTGATTAAGGAATATATCCCTTAATTAAGGAGATAAGGATGAGTTGTAATTAGTTAGCTCAGTTAACTAAGTTAAGTCTAGTTAAATTAGTTCCAAACAGTTTGTGGAACTAGTTGTGAGTTCAGTCAGTTAATGCATTCATGCATGCAACTAGTGTTCTCGAGACAACTGAATATTCTCTCATAAATAACTCATGCATGTCAGTTCAGACAAAGACCCAGCTGATATTAAAGGCAGGGACAGTGTACTATCAATTGCTACAATATTCCTATGAGAATATCTCTTGCATGCAGAAGGAATTCATTCCTTGAGGATTGCACAATTTCTACAGAGGTTAGATTAGTGTGTGAGGTGAGAATCACACAGGTTGTAGTTGGATCACCCAGGAGAAACAATGCAAGGAAATAAGAGGCTTGGAGGATAGAGGAGCAGTCATATGTGTTGTCTATTCTATCTATGAGCATCAATGAGGGATTGTACTGAGAGTTGGATAGCTTGTGAGCTAAAGCTTTGTGTAATCTTGAGATATTTCCACTTGTATGATAATATAGATAGTGGGGTTTTTATCTGAGGCTTTCCTCAGAGTATTCTTCTATGTTTCATGTGTGATTGAATCTTCTTCTCTGTTATATGTGTCCTGTTTGATCTTGTTCAAAATCGATTAAGCTTGCACAAGTTTGATAGTAGAAGTAGATCAAGTATTTTGCTTTAGTTACATTGCATTATCAGTTTGATCTACAGTGAGAATTTCTACAGATCGATAGGAATTGTGATTATTGCTGGAATGATAGACACATGCATTGGGCCGTAAATATGCCATTATTATTATCACTTTTGAACATTTATTCCACCCATTTCTACTATTCTTCATCATTTCATTTATTATCATTTATTATGTAAATCCATTTTATGATGATTTATGCTCTCATGAACAAATGTTATTTATTCTCCTTTATTTCTAATAAATTGATGATTATGCATGATTTTATCAATGATAGTTTTAATAAAGTTGTTGTAACATTATTCACCATTTTTAGCCTCCAAGATAATTTCCAGATTGAAGATTTGATCATTAAAAGTGCCAACTCAGAAATTCGATGGAATAAGAAGTGACAGTTTTGCGGTTGAGATTCTGAGCAAATAAAGAAGAATCTGGAAAATCCGGAACATGGGTTTTGTCCAGAACGGACCAAGTTAACTTTTTTAAAGAATGGTTTGCCAAAATTCAGCTTGTACTAAGAGAAAGGTAGGGTTCTTTGAGCATGATTTTCTCAGATTTGTTGTTGCGGTCGTCCTCCAAATCTCAGTTGCAAGGCCAAATTCGCCTTGTTCTTGTTGATCAATTGGTTAGAAGCAAACCAATTTTGTAATAGAAATCATGTTGTACTTATCTTTATTGTAACTTCTCTCTGATCTCTCTCTATTTAAATGAAAACAGAGATCAGAGATGGGGATGGAAAAAGGATGGAAAAATTATGGAAAAATGGTGGAGAATTGAGGATGAATTAGAGATTCAGAATTGAGGATGGCAGAGAGAATGGATAATGGCTGAGAGATGGAGAGATTTCTTGTTGTAATCCACTGTAACTTTGCTTTGATATTTTAATATAAATCTGGTTGCCATTCCATCGTCGATCCTGAAGTAACCCGGTAGCATCCGCTAGCGGCTAAGGGCCCAGCCTCTGGTGGAGTACGTTGCTGCTGCTGTATATTATATTTTTGGTTTATGCGTGGTTTTTCTTATCAGATTTATTTGGTAATCTGGTATGTTCTATTATTTTACATCACAGCTCTGTCACGTAATCTCATTTTCTGAGACAGAAATATCATATCGATTTTGCAATGCATTGTTGTTTCTTTAAGTGCTGATATAAATGGTTTTTACAGGATACTGTTGCTGATCAATTATAGAATATCTGTGTTGTAACATTTGACCATTGGTATTACTGAATTCATCTTGGAAATTATATTTCCTTACGATTGTTGAACTTATAAACGTTGTTGTTCCATTCTAAAAAGGCAATCGTATTATTTATAAGACTGATAATTGGATTACTAGATCATATTACTATTAAGGGGTGTCGTGTGTTAAGTTATTACGCATTTGTATTTGGCTTTCAAGCGTTGTTCCATATTCTATCATTAATCAGTGCTGTTCTATTTCGTGTGTTGCTCGATTCATTCTTAAAAGTAGGGGATTGCCATTTGATTTCTGTAGAACAAGATTGTTGCATTTATTCTTGTAGACTAAGGTGTGGTTGCTTATTGAACTCAGTTGTTGTTATAGTTTCCTAGCTGCTGTTCCATTTCGTGTTATTCACATTATCTTTGCTTTGGTGTGTAGAAGGTCTGATACTATAGTGAACATTGAAATATGTTGTCTAGTTCCCAGTTTGACGATCCTTCTTTTGAGTGTCTTTTTAATTGCATCAGTTTACAAAGGGATGAGTTACTGTTACTGTACCCTTGATTGATCATTTGTTGTAGTTTTCTGAATGCATGATTTAAGTCTTAACGTGCTTTGCTGTAAGTAGATCTCATTTTGAGAATCCGTTTACTCTTGTATTTTGAGCACTGTACTACATCTTTCATAACATTACTCTTGAGTAAATAGCCGCCTTAGACTGAGTACACTCTTGGAATAAAAAGTTGTCCCTGGGTTGACAATTAATGTGAAGATAATTAGGAGTTAAAAAGACACCTTTTTATCGCTCGAAATTTTGGCGTCGTTGCCGGGGAGAGTGTAGCCATTTCTAAGGAGTAGTGTGCATCTGATGAGTGCCTGTTAGGAAAGAATTGGGTATTAAAAACGGAAGGTAAGAACTTGCGTACGGAGCATGTAAAAGCCCTGCTCCCCCACCCGCTTTCCAACAGAATTGTTAAAGAACTTAGGGTAAATGTTTGAATTTTTTGTGAATGATTAAAAAAATAAATAAAAAAATAGAAATTTTGGAAAACAAATCTCAAGATTTCATTCAAGTGGTGATGTAAGCACTACCCATTTCACTAACCGATTGACAGGAACATTTGAAGAAGGAGCCTCGAAGAAACACATGAAGAACATCTTCTATTATGGTAAGAAATGGCCCACATTGCAACTTTTGAATTTCCTATCAAAGATCTCGGAGGAGTGACACAAATGCATATAATTCCCCTATATTCTCTACCAAATTTTCATGGTTTAGCAAATGAAGATCCAGATACATTCTTATTTGAGTTTGAAATAATTTGTAGAGGATATGATTATTGTACTAACGATCAAAGGTTGAAAGTGTTTCCTCTTACTCTAAAAGGAGCAGCTCTCTGATGGTTCATGAGCCTAGGTGGGAACTGCATCCAAACATGGGAGGACATGAAGAACATATTCTTGAAGATGTACCAAGACTATTGCAAGACCAATGAAGATATTTTCAATATGATACAAGGGGAAAATGAAATCTTAGAGGATTATGTAGATCAATTTCAATACAACTTTCAAAAATCAACGCATAAGCATTTGGAAAAAGAAATCTTAAAAACACTCTTTCTTAAAGGAATTAAAGATGAATTTTTAAAACTCTTAAATATGATATGAAAAGGTGATTTTTTTCAGTTATCATATAATGATGTTTGTGAGTTGTGCATAAGGTATTCAAGAGGAATCTCCAAGGCTGGTAAGAATTCTAGAGATGTTTGTTCTTTCTTTTCCAAATCTGCTACAAGAATAGGAGACATAAGCGCTGAAATCAATGCTTTATTTAAAAATTTTAAAGTTGATTTTATTAGCTCTTTAAATGCAAAATTGGATGTTTTGCAGGTTCATAAAAACCAAGAATTTGATGAAGTGTTTTTCACTCATGACCGAAAGGATCGTACCATAGATGGTTGTTCTTCCTTATCTAATTTGGAAGTGGCATATCAAAGAGATGGGGAAGTTGCAACAAGGTCAATAAGTATGGTTCAAAACACTTCCTTTTCATTCTCTTACTTGCATAATCCATTATGGAGTACTAATGTGTTAGGGCAGCCATGTCAATTTCAATATAACCACCATCAATCTTGTTTACAAGTTTGGCATGGTTCACCTTATGATGGCATGACTACTCTCCCTTGTCTTGTAGCACAAACATATTCTCCATATTTTTCACTAGCTCTTCCACAACATCCTGCGTGCATACCAAATTCATCCACTCAACCCAATCAACCACATCATCACAGTGCTCCATTCCTTACACATTTTCCTGCTCAACTAATTCCACACCCTCACCATAATAAACTAGTACAACATGCTTACAATTTTGAACTGCAAAATTTACCCACCCTTCCCACCCATTCTATCTCAAATGCGCCATTAGAGAAAACTTACAATGAGATTCAAAATTTTTCAAATTCAAAAATTGTCGAAGCTATGGAAGAAAATGAGGTTTCTTTTAGTTTGCATCAACAAGCCATTTTAAAAGCTCAAGAACTTCATGATATGATGGCTATGGGAAATCAAGAAAGTAAATGATATATTGAAGATTGGTTTCACTCCATCACTTGTTCGCAACATTGCTCCATACTTCAACAAATTTTTGACTCCATCTTTTCAAGGGAAGTTGGCTTCTCATACCCTAATATTCATTAACATGCATTTTTCAAATTTGGGATGTGCATACATGAATCCTTATTTCAAAAATGGTTCCACTGGAAGTACTCATATACGCAGTCATATTCATTTTTCAAATTAAAATAGGTTAGTGTAGAAAATAAAATAAATAAGGGCATAAATAAATGCATTTTGTTTTTTATGTAAAACTAGTTGTTTTTTGTTGCAACACGTTGTGGAAATCAACATCGGTGATAATTTTTTTAATTCATTTGTGTATGTAGATGATTTATAATGGAAATAATAGTTCTACAAACACTTATATTCATTTTTATCACCAAATTGAAAAAATGCTTGAATATCATTTTTTTTGCTTGCGGGCTTGATGAAATTTTTGAAAAAACAGTCGGGACAGTCATGTTTTGAGGGACCAAAATGTAATATTTTTAAAACCTATTTCTATCCTAAGTAGCCCTTCATTTCTACTTTCCAATCCAATTTGAATCACTCAATTTTTATTTGAAACGAAAAATTTAGAACCAAAACATTGACAGGGTGTCTAGCGGGCAACTCAGGAACAGAATTGGGACAGTCAGTTTTTGGAGGCCTAAATGAATGAATTTTTAAAACCTGTCTCAATGGTAGATTCTCCTATGAATCTAGTTTACAATGCAATTGGAATCACTCATTTTAGATATCGTATTTGGAAGTTATGATCAAAATACTAACTGTCTATTGTAAATCAGTGCTCTTAAAACTCTATCTTTCCGGCTATTCCTTACAGTATTTGACCTATCAATTATTCTTGTGTTCAAAACCTGTTTCTATTGGAGATAAATAAATGAATCTACTTTCATTTTCAATTTGAATCATTCGAATCCGAAATCAAACGAATAATCTATGCTTAAAATATTCATTGTTGGTCTAAGCTGGGGTAATCGAAAATGACTTTGTTATGCAGGTTGTTCTAACTAAAATTGACATATCATATCATTGAATATTTAAAACATGTTTCTAATGGAGATAAACCATTGAATTAGCTCTCATTTGGCTTTGGAATCACTCAATTTAGACGAAAAACAAAGAAGTTGTGATTAAAACACTGTTGGTTAGTATGGTCGACCACTGCTCTCCCGCAGATGACAAATAACTTTTACTTTCTTATTTTCTCAGTGGATATGTTATAAAGAGTAACTACTTTTTTTTCGCATAATTCTTGGATTAGGGGAGCCCGATCACCTCTCTTTCTTCATGATTTAATGTTTTCTTGCAGGTAGACACTCTTTTTTTGCAGGTCTTGGGAAAATAAAGAAGGTCAATTTATGGACGAGTGATTTTTGAAAGAAATTTTATGAAACAAAGGAATCTCATCTAACTCATTACCCAACGGATTCATAATAAAATAAATGAAGAATTGATTTCAATTTGAATATTCATGTCTTATCACTACTGCCAAGACATTTTTCAAAGAGATCATTTTTTTTGACATAGCATCATAGCTGTTGTAACTTAATTTAGTTATTTACATATTGTTTTTAAATAAAATGTTGCTTATTTTTTTATATTTCTTATATTTTGTGTTTCAGGTGTTGCTTCATTAAAACTGTAATCCATCCTCAGCATCAATACAGTGAACAGCTAATTCATTCTTTGCGTGCTTGCATTTTATGCTTATGCCTTTTGTTGTTCCTTTTCTGAAGGGACAGTGTTTGTGTGCACTTTTGTCATTTTTTTTGTTTCTCTTTCAAAGGGACAACATTTTCATTTTTGTTGTTCCTTTTCCAAAGGAACGACACTTTTCATTTTTGTTGTTCCTTTTCCAAAAGAACGGCACTTGCGTTTTTGCTGTTCCTTTTCTAGAGGAACAACACTTTTCATTTTTGTTGTTCCTTTTCCAAAAGAACGGCACTTGCGTTTTTGCTATTCCTTTTCCAGAGGAATGACACTTTTCATTTTTGTTGTTCCTTTTCCAAAGGAACGACACTTGCGTTTTTGCTGTTTCTTTTCCAAAGGAACGACACTTTTCGTTTTTTTGTTCCTTTTCCAAAGGAACGGCACTTGTGTTTTTGTTGTTCCTTTTCCAAAGGAACGACACTTTTCATTTTTGTTGTTCCTTTTCCAAAGGAACGACACTTGCGTTTTTGTTGTTCCTTTTCCAAAGGAATGACACTTTTCATTTTTGTTGTTCCTTTTCCAAAGGAACGACACCTGCGTTTTTGTTGTTCCTTTTCCAAAGGAACGGCACTTTTCATTTTTGCCGTTCCTTTTCAAAGGAACGGCACTTGTGTTTTTAATGTTCCTTTTCCAAACGAACGACACTTTTTATTTTTTTTGTTCCTTTTCTAAGGGAACGACACTTTTAGTTTTTGCTATTCCTTTTTCCAAAGGAACGGCATTTGCTTTTTCACACTTTTTTATGTGTATTTTTGCTTTTTGGTGTGCATTTCCTTTGTTGTTCCCTACACAGAACACCACTTTTTGAGTGTTTTTGTTGTTCCTTAAAAAAAGCAACACTTTGGGAGTATTTTCGAGAGCAACCATTCCTTCCTCTTGCGGGATTATTCTTAGTTCATCTCAACCACATTTTACTGATTCTCTTTCATGCATGAAGTACACTACTTTTATGAAGACAAGAATTATGGATTCTTTTGAAGCGAGTTAATATCATTCATGTTATGATCTTTAACATGATAGCTTATTTTCAAAAGGGACACAATTATTTATATACTAATTTACTGCATTGTTTTTTGTTGTACATGATATTGATTGATCATCTTAATACCATGCTGGTTCCACCCTTCCTGGTTATAATCTTCTATGTCTATAATAAATGAGATCATGGGTATATTTTTTTTCTATTGACATTTTCAACTTGTTCCACCATCCCTACTCTTAAGGAGTACTGGGCCTCCCTTTTTTTATCATAAAAACGTGTAATAACAACAAAATTTTGTTAGCAGATAGAGGATAGGGGGTCTCATTACGAGCCAACCTACCATGTTCATAAGGTTGTAACAAAGTGACATTCCCATTATGGCCACCACACCAGAGTTATGATCCATTGGATAGCCAAATTATCCTTAGAACAGGAGGTCTCATCACGAGCCGGCTTGATCACTTTTGCTACATCCCAGTGAATGGCAGTGTGGTTATCTGGTTACCACGCCAGCACACTGATCTCTTCTGTAGAATAGCATTGGAACTCTCCATTTATAAATTGAGGATCCTGGCTCATATGGGTTAAAAAGCAACCCAGCCAAGGCTATGGACGCCTGCTGGCAGCAGAGGCTCTGCTTATGGTATTGAAGTTATATCTTATCGTCAATTATTACTATAATACCCTTTTCTTTTTTTCTCTTTTTATCAGAGAAATTATTTCCTTAATTTTTTTTCCCTATTTTGAACCTTTATGCATGAGAAATTGTTTTATGATCAATCATATCATTTTCAGCTAGAATACCGTCCGTAAAGCATCTTTTTGGCATATTATTGTTCTTTTTCTTTTTTGCATAACTTATCATCAATCCAAAGTGTCCTATCTCTTATTCATAACTATCTTTACATACTTTTCTCTCATTATAACCATAACTCTCGCCGTCCTATCATGGATATGTGTACTCTGCTTCATTCACTGTCGTATTGTTCATTCCATTGCCTTGCCGTCAACATAACACCTCTCATACGCTTTATGGTCATGGAATTCGTTTTCCAATTGGAGGGGGGAATGTATGCATTATGGGATAGCATGCGATATGATTACTGCACTCTACCATAACTTGTTGAATTGACAAAATATTAGTATTGCATGTATACACAAGTTTTTCTGATTGAAATTTTTGCATGCATCTTAATCTATTGCTATTCAAAACTAACACTATGGATTCAAGAACATTGTATGCAAAATAGTGATTTGTTTACAGGAGAACAACAAGTATGGGCAGAATTCTAGTCACAGCACGACCACACTATTGCAACTAACAGAAGAGGCTCGAGCAACTTGCGAATGTGAGCAATTCTTCAGACATGATGTGTTTACCTGGATTCCACCTTTTGCATCACTTTCAGCACCAACTCTGCCTACATCAACTTCAACAACTGTCAGTCCATATATATCATTCCACATTTTTCATTTTGGAGATAAAACTTGAGGTAAAATAGCATAATCTTCTGATTTATTACGAATTTAGGAGAATTTCATGAAAATCTCTTTTGAGCATTATTTCTCATCATTCATTCCACATCTTTACCACTTCCTTTTTCTTTCTTTTTTCCATCAGCATATTGTTTTTCCGTTTTGGAGAGTGTTTCTTTCATTCATTTCTTATGACCATGTCATTCATATTCTTTATCATCCATTGCTATTCTTATTCATTCTGAACACCTCCCTTATTCCATGTTGTTTTATACCAAGCATAGACTTCAACAGATAGTAACAACCACCTCTATTTGTTTTCTAGCATTGCATGAGGGCATGCTAATTCTTCAGAGAGGGGGAGGAATTGCTACGCATGATGGATGTTTTCTACTTTCTTCCTCATTTAAGGCATACAATTTCATTTTTACACAGTGCAGAAATTGATTTCCATAAATTTTTAAAACTATGAACTCAATTCTTGTGATTTCTGGAAAACACAGACGTATGATTAAAATACACAAACCCAGATAATTTCAAGATAAATTGGTTCATAAAATTTTGGAAATCATGCACTCTCACCTACAACCATTTTGTTTATATCTCATGATCCGTGCATCAAAATGGTCTGATTTTTGGATCATAGAGGCATTCATATAGTACAAATTTATTTGCAACATTTCAACAAAAGTTGGTTTGTAGTTTTTGGGAAAATGGTTAATGAAGGTTGTTGTCACTTATATCGTATTTTGCTGCAACTTCATTGTTATGTCTTCATCAAGATCACTAAAATTGAATACTCATTAATTGAGTAAGAATTCATTTGTTCTATCCATTTCATGAGTTGTGATGAACAAATTTTTATTGCTTGGTTAACACATGAGTTTTTTCTTTGGGTTGCATGAGGATATGTAACATATTGAGTGTGGGGGTATGTTGGGCCATAAATATGCCATTATTATTAACACTTTTGAACGCTTATTCCACCCATTTCTACTATTCTTCATCATGTCATTTATTATAATTTATTATATAAATCCATTTTATGATGATTTATGCTCTCATGAACAAATGTTGTTTATTGTCCTTTATTTCTAATAAATTGATGATTATGCATGATTTTATCAATGATAGTTTTAATAAAGTTGTTATAACATTATTCACTATTTTTGACCTCCAAGATAATTTCCAGATTGAAGATTTGATCATTAAGAGTTCCAACTCATAAATTCGTTGGAATAAGAAGTGACAGTTTTACGGTTGAGATTCTGAGCAAATGAAGAAGAACCTGGAAAATCCGAAACATGGGTTTTGTCTAGAACAGACCAAATTAACTTTAGGAAAGAATGGCTTTCCCAAATTCGGCTTGTACTAAGATGAAGGTAGTGTTAATTGAGTATGATTTTCTCAAATTTGTTGTTGCAGTCGTCCTCCAAATCTCAGTTGCAAGGCCAAATTCGCCTTGTTCTTGTTGATCAATTGGTTAGAAGCAAACCAATTTTGTAATAGAAATCATGTTGTACTTATCTTTATTATAACTTCTCTCTGCTCTCTCTCTATTTAAATGAAAACAAAGATCAGGGATGGGGATGGAAAAAGGATGGAAAAAATATGGAAAAATGGTGGAAAATTGAGGATGAATTAGAGATTCTAAATTGAGGATGGCAGAGAGAATGGATAATGGTTGAGATATGGAGATATTTCTTGTTGTAATCCACTGTAACTCTCCTTTGATATTTTCATATAAATTTGGTTGCCTTTCCATCGTTGATCCTGAAGTAACCCAGCAGCATCCGCTGACGGCTAAGGGCCTCTGGTGGAGTATGTTGTTGTTGTTGTATATTATATTTTTGGTTTATGCGTGGTTTTTCTTATCAACTTTATTTGGTAATCTAGTATGTTCTATTATTTTACATCACAGCTCTGTCACGTAATCTCATTTTCTGAGACAGAAATATCATATCAATTTTGCAACGCATTGTTGTTTCTTTAAGTGCTGATATAAATGGTTTTTACAGGATACCGTTGCTGATCAATTATAGAATATCTTTGTTGTAACATTTGACCATTGGTATTACTGAATTCATCTTGGAAATTATATTTCCTTATGATTGTTGAACTTATAAACATTGTTGTGTTAGGTAAACTTGACTCGAGATAGAGTCAAAGTTGACCAGGTTAAACAGTGATGGTTTTAGGGCACATGGTATTGTGCACCCATGGTATTCTGCCCATGGTATTATATGTAATGGAGCTTATAAAAAGCTGGAAGGACTTCATTGTAAGGCAAGACCTGGAGGTGAGCGGTGAAGGTTCACTTGGTCGGATTGGTCAGAGTTTTGGCCAATGCTAATAAGATCTTATTAGGTTGGGTTTTTCCCCGGATTTGGGGTTTTCCCAGATAAACATTTGTGTTTATGTGTTTATGGTTGTTGCTGGTTATTTTTATATTTATTCCTCTTAGTAATTATTTATGTTATGCAGTAAATTTCTTAACAACTGGTATCAGAGCCAGATTTTGGCTTCAAAGGGATTCTTTGATGCCATGGGTTTATAGTGCTTGATAAGATCAATGCAGCTTCAAAGGGATTCTTTGATGCCAGGGGTTTATAGTGCTTGATAAGATCAATGCAACCTTTTTACATATCTGGGTCTGAAAATAATGGTGGAACAATCATACGTGGAACCTCGAGGAGAATGTCCGTAACTGCTAAGGATCGCAGTGCATTTGTGATATTTACCGGTTTGGAACATGCTGACGAATTGTTCGGGATTCATGCGGCTTCGAAAATTGTTCGTTTTCTGCTACGTGAGGCCACCAGTGTTGGAATCTATGAGGTTCTCGTCGGGCTTGCAGTTGGAGTGGTTTGATAGAAGTTTTTGAGCAAATCAAATTAAGAGAGGATGGATCAGAATGGCAGCAGCAATAAACAAAAAAAATATATTTTAATGAAGTTAAAATTATTGCATGAAAATGGGCATACTATTGTAAGACCTGGTAAGGCATGTGTACCCCTGAGAGGGGGGATGTCGGGTTAACAATATCCCGGGTAGAAACTTTGAGGGGGGAAAGGGCTAGAGTGTGTGGGATTGTCTCACTTAGCAGGTTTGGCTGGAGTTAATCAAGGAACCCCAAGTCAAGTTTAAGGGGGGAATTGTTAGGTAAACTTGACTCAAGATAGAGTCAAAGTTGACCAGGTTAAACAGTGATGGTTTTGGGGCACATGATATTGTGCACCCATGGTATTCTGCCCATGGTATTATATGTAATGGAGCTTATAAAAAGCTAGAAGGACTTCATTGTAAGGCAAGACCTGGAGGTGAGCGGTGAAGGTTCACTTGGTTGGATTGGTCAGAGTTTTGGCCAATGCTAAATAAGATCTTATTAGGTTGGGCTTTTCCCCGGATTTGGGGTTTTCCCAGATAAACATTTGTGTTTATGTGTTTATGGTTGTTGCTGGTTATTTTTATATTTATTCCTCTCAGTAATTATTTATGTTATGCAGTAAATTTCTTAACACCAAAGTATTAATGGCTCACGCCACTACTTGCATAGAAACCTCGCAAAGAACCATGGAAGTCTAGAAGGTGATGAATTCCCAAATTAGAATACCACCCTTTATTCCCCATCCCCATCCCACCATTACCTCTCCTTCCTATCCTCCTCTTAAAATCCAAAACTTAACTCGTGTTGAAATGGTAATGTGTCAACTTAAAGGTCTCTACCACATTTCTAAAGAGAAATATTTTTATAGGAATAAACCTAAGGAGAAACAAATTCTCTATGGTTTTTTATGGGACATTTGATAGGATGAAAATAAATCTATACCTTAGGAACCTCTACCTCCACTAGTCGAAGACATTCTTCCATATGAGCATCTGGAAATATAACCCCAAAACTCCTTACATGCATTTATTGGTATTTTATCTCCCAAACCATCAAACTAATTGGCCACATCAAACATCATAAAGTAATTATCTTAATTGATAATGATAACACGCATAAATTTATTTACCAATGGGTATCCAAAGAAACACATTGTTATATCCATGTTGTAAACAACTTTTAGATCATGATTGTTAATGGCTATTCCATGAAATGTCAAGGGTCATTAGGAAAATGTGCTTTAAATGGGTGATTATGCCTTGAAAATCAACATGCTTTCTATTGAAATGGGTGGTTATGACATTTTTTTGGGTGTTGAATCATGAAGGACATTACGTCCCATCACCATGGATCTTTGAGGGTTATATATAAGTTTCCAATAGGTGTGGCATCACTAAAATTTCCATGGAATTGTGGTTAGTTCTCCAAATATCATAAATTCACATCACATGGATAAAATTCTTCAAAAAGGGAATTTATATATTGTGGCCCAATTCCATGCCATTCAATCCTTTGAGACACCTTCTCAACCAATCCATATTAAAATGTAGTTATTCTATACCAAACACCAATAAATATTTTGAACATCATAATGCCTTCCACCTTCTCATGATGCACATTATCATTATATTATCCTCGTACCAAGTATCCTCCTACCCAATGCATTCCCTTATCATTAGGAATTGGCCTAAAAAAGTGAAATTGAAAAGATAGTCCAAGAGTTTCTAGTTGTTAGTGCCATCTACCTTAGTACCAATCCATATTCATCACTAGTTGTCATTATACTAAAAAAGGAAGGTTATTGGCACGTGTCCCAAATTTTGAGCTCTCAAGAAAGTAACTATGAAGGATAAGATTCCCATTCTAGTCATTTATGATCTCTTTGATGAGTTAAAGGGTTCTCAATTCTCCACCAAACTCGATCCCCATTTTGGCTATCACCAAATTTGCATGAAGAAGGCTGATATTCCCCAAATTATTTTTCACATTCATGAAGGCCATTAAGGGTTCTTGGTGATACCCTTTTTCCTTCGTAATGCACCTTGAACCTTATAGAGTATCATGAACCACATCTTTCAACCTTTTCCCAATCATTTTTTTCTTGTATTTTTTATGATATCATAATTTATGGTAAAGCATGGAATGCCCATGTTAATTACCATGTGTATCATGGATTACAACTAATATCTAATCATAAAAAAATTCGTAAGTGGTCTAAAAGTGTCTTGTGTATTTGAACTAGAATATTTGGGTCATATTGTTAATAATGATGACATGCAAGTTGACCGAAAGAAAATGAAGTGACAAATGATTGGCCATGTCCTAAGACTCTTAAAAAGTTATGAGGTTTTTTTGTGTTTCACCAACCACTAACAAAATTTTTTCAAGAAGTATGGATATATTTTTGCTTCCCTCACCTCCTTTCCTTCAATGAGATTTCAATTATAATGAAGCTAGAAGTCTTCCAAGATTTGAACAATGCTATGTGTATAACCCCATCACTCACTCTACCAGACTTCATTAAGACTTTTTCTTTGGAATTTGATTCTCAAGTTATGGAATCTAAGTATTCCTCATGCAAGAAAGAAGACCCTTGGCTATTATAAAAAACAACTCTACGAGAGGAGATTGGAAAAATCCACCTATAAAAATAAATGATGCCTATATTTCATGTTATGGATATCTAGCATTCCTACTTCATTAGGAACATTTTAGCCTAAAATACTTCCTTGAGTAATGGATTTCATTCCCAAAGAAATAGGAATGGGTCACCAAAATATTGGGCTATGATTGGGAGATCATTTAGAAGAAGTAGAAGGATAATGTGGTAGAAAATTATCTCTCTTTCTAGTTTGAAGAGAAATGGTTATTATTTTCATTTTCCTTCATTATAGTAGATTAGTTGAACGAGGTATGCAAATAATGGTTAATGGTTCATAGATCCTACCACACCCTTTTTAGAGCCCCAAGTTTTGTAATTTGTAATTATATTTATAATGCTAGAAATGACGAACATAGGCATTTTGATAAACTTTATGTAATGTAATATTCACTTTATTTAATGTATTTCTAAAATATGAAGAAGACACTAGCCAACATGGACCCCAACGCCTGAGAGGAAATTGTGAGGGGGAATGGAAAGTTCCATATCTTACCTTATTTAAATGTCCAAGTTGCATACTTGGTAGTTGAATTAGAACTACCAACAATTCGTATAAGGAATGGTGAAGTGGTATTGAATTGATCTGGAGGTCTGAGCTACATACCCCATTTTGGAGACTTCTGAATGACCACATAGCCTATGACATGGGCCTCATATTCTCATTTAGGTATATTGTGGTTGGAAAGAACTGGGGAATAAGAAGTAGTAGTGTGTTTTGGTGTAGAGAGGATCAAAGAGTGTGTGAGTGTGGTCAAGAACAAAGAGACAATAGGAAAAGTAAGTATGTTTTGGACCTAAGACAACCTGTGAAAGAAGATATAGAGCCACACATAAGTGATCATAGCATGAATCTAAGAAAAAGGTGACGGAAATCCTTTTGGGTCACAACAGCCTATGTTGAGTTGTGAACCACATGATTAGTTAAGGAAGTCAGCGTTAAGGTTTTCAAGCTGAGCTAAAGGGCCATGAGAATTTATGAGTAATTTGTTTAAAATAAGCATGGAAAGAACTAATATAAGCGGAAGTACTGATGAACTACTAGATAAAATAAGGACTCCCTTTTGTACATTGCAAACCATTCATAGTAACACCACGAATTGTGCTAATTTTTGGCAGGTCAAGGATAAATTCCCTCCTTTGGACAGTCTTCCTCACCAACAATGATCCCTCCTAACCCTTGAAAGAATTTAACTTGGTTAAGTAAAAATATATTTTAATATGGAAACCCACATGTGCACAAAAAGGACAGGTCGTCCCAAAAGGAAATTGGACACCCATCAATGGTTATAAATACAAGTAAAGTGACCCTCATTTATAGATCATCATCACCATTCTTCTTTCTTTTGTTTGGCCCACAAATTTCTGAAATGGTTCACAAAGATTGGTTTGTATAGGTCCGAAATTGTAAGGTCTGAAGCTCGCAAGGTTGTCACAGGGAATTTTTAGTTGTAACCGCAGACACATAGGCTTATCCATGAACTTGGAGGGTTTCAACCACACACATGTACACTCTCTATGTGTGGGGGGAAACTAGGTTTTTATTTCATTAGTTAACCACAAAATTCAGAAGTTGACCACAAATATTGATAGTTTATCGTAGGCTTTTGAATTAGGGTTTTTGATAATTATCGTTGTTGAGTTCATCTCTTGGATGTTGTTTAGTTAATTTTGCTGGATAGTTTTGTAGTTGAAGATATGGATCATTGTACTCAATATTTGTTGAAACATTCAATGACAATCTAATAAGAAGAAGAATTTGAAAGGGTTTCCCCCTTGTGCGGTTTTTCCCTAGTCTCTGACCAATCTTGATGTCTCTATGTGTGAATGATTTTCTTTTATTGTTCCTTTATGTTCTATTGCATTGACGATGATAATTTTCTTTCTATATAATTGGATATGTTGTTGAATAATGCTATGCGCTATGGGGTGAATTCAATGTATAAATAATGAAATTCAATTATCTAAAGCAAAGAACAATATATCCCTAAGAAAAATTAACATGGTATTAGAGGTGGGTTAAAGGAAATTCACTGAGATCACCCTTGAGAAGACACCTTTGATGGAAGCAAGAGAAGATGGAGGAGACCTAAAATAATGTTAGGGTTTGAAGGAAACCCTAGGAAATTTAGTTATTAGGTTTTTATGGATATCATGAGGTTATAAGGCTTGAAATAAACCCTCGGATAATATAAAGACTCGATTTTTGTAGTTTTGAAACCCTAGAATGATCAATGAGAAGTTATTCTAGCACTTGTGACAGAGTCAGTATAACCCTAAATGGGCTAGTCTAAATTAGGCATGATTATTGATGAATTCAATGAAAATATTGAAGGAAAGGTTGTTTCAAGAGGAATATTATCACCTCTCATTAAAGATAAGTACCTTTTAGATTTTTTTTATTTCTTTGTGACACTATTCTTGTTTTAACTTACTTTTTTTTTTTCTTATACTTCCTGCATGAATATTTGAGTATATGTATACTTCTAACCTCTAGATGAGATGTGAAAATCATATCCTTCTTGAGGATCATCTAATGTGCAGGAAAAGAGAGCTAGTGCAGGAAGAGAAGAGTTGGTACCAGAAAAGGAAAGAAGTACCTGAGGAAATTTTTGAAAGTTTTCAAAGTAGCATCCAAAAATTACAATATGCAAGTGCTACAGCTACCAAAGACAAATAAGTGTTACAAGTTGCAAAGGTATATGAATACTACAAGGTATGTAAGTTGCAATATTGGATGGCAAGGTAAGCCATGAGGTATGACAAGAATATCACCTTCATGTATACATATGAAATTAATTTTGATTTATGGTGCATGTGATATATTGATGTTTGGAAATTATTTTACATTTTTGTACATGATGAATTTCCTGAATCAAGCTAGATACATTGATTTTATGGAAACTTGATACTATTGTTAATGCTTGTGATAAGCATGATGAAAGTGTGGCAATAAGATTGATACTTTTGTTGATCTTAGTAAGGTTTTTCTAAGCTCACTAAATCTGACAAGTGGTAAAACTGGATGCCCTGACTTGATGTTGTGATTATTATCCTTGAAGTATGAGGATACACTTATATGACACTAACCCTTGATCAATAGTTTGTGATCTAAAATTTTTGCTATAGCATGATAGTATTATGATAGAAAGGTTGATGTTGTGAATGATGATGATTGAAGAGGCTTCTCATTTAGAGGGAGAAACTCTTCATGAGATTTTAACACCTAGTACTATTTGAAAAGAAGATACTTGATTGTTGAAGGAAGGATTTTGGACATGAATAACCATATAATGTTTTCAAATAAATTTTTACAAGTTATGACTTGTGCAGAAAAGGTTTCTCCTAGTCCAAGTCTCAATCGCTAGGAGAAAGGCTTAAGGGTGTGGTTATAAGCCTCCCAACCGCACAAAATAAGGCATATATGTATAGTTCATCCTATAGGATACAAAAACTAAAATCTTATACACAAGACCAAGAGCGCACCAGGGATATGAAAAAACTACAAACATGGAGCTGATGATGGAGAGTTCTATAAGCACTGTATGGTTTGAAGCAATTTCCCTGAGCCTGGTATGCCCGCATTGATAGTTACCTAGTGAACCCTAGAAGCAGTTCTGAGGTTTGCCTTTGATTTTTATTTTATATGTCAATGATCTATTCTTGATATGTAGTGAGCCTCTGATGATTGAGCATAAGAGGGAACTGTTCTCTGAGTTCGAGATGAAATATTATGAAATATACTCTTGGATATATGATTCTACATGGATATACTAATGTTGGCTAGGCTAGAGAACATTATTGATAGAAAGAGCACATTTTTGTGTTGCGTTAACTTGGGGTCTACCATGACATTTTGATGAGTAGGAAATGGAATTTTGTAGCTTTAAGAACGATCAAGGTTGAGTACATGGTTACTACCATGACTAGCTATCGGAAAATTTTCTTAACAAAGCTCTTTGGAGAGTTATTTGAGTAGGTTCTGGTTGTGACAATGATATATTGCGACAATAAAAGGTGGGATCCGATTGGAAAAAATCTCGTATATTATTGGGACTGAGATACCTCCTTGTCTTGAGACAATGTTGTTGTATGAAACAAGCTTAGGCTTGTGGTTGTTGCCTCCATGAAGGAGAGGATGAATAAGGTATTCTTTTGTGGCATGTGTTTATTCTAACATAATATTTGAATTGATATCCTACATGAATAAGAAAATAGAGGAATGTTGTCTTGAAATGTGAGAGACGGTGTGATTGAACTCTTCAGCGAGCTAGTTAAGCTAGTACCAGATATGATCACGTTGATATGTTTCTAATCTACAGAGAGCACCATGAATTGATGGATGTGACCCTTTGACTTAAGGGTCTTGGTTGATCTAAGACACTGAGCTAGCTCTTACCCCCCTATCTGAGCTCCTACGGTGACAAATTGAGCCATAGATATCTTGGGGTTGAGGGATCTTTGGACAATATGGTATTTCCCTATATGTTACACATATGGTGGAAGATGTAGCTCACCTATCTTGGTCTATGTAGAGTATACCCCAGTGGGCATCTATATTTCCCACCCATCTCGCCAATGGGTGTTGGCTACTTGAGTTATGCATGATGCTTACTACTTATGGTAAGTGGCATCTCACTCAAGCTAAATATGCAAGTGTTCTACCACTAAATCTTGAGGGTCAAGTTGGGAAGATCAACAGATAATAGGATATGCGCAATCCTTACCATTTATGGTAATTGGTATCTCTCCTATTATCGCCAAGTAGTGGGATAGGTTGATCCTTACCTCATAAGATAAGTGACATCCCTCTTATTGTTTGTGGTTTCCCTAGTCATAGTGTTGGCTCCTCGTTGGCAGAGTTTCGTGGGTCTTAGAATTAGCTCCCTGCTGGTAGAGTTTCTTGGGTCATAGCATTGGCTCCCCACTGGAAAGGTTTCTTGGGTCATAACATTGGCTCCCCACTGGAATATTTTCCCTGGTCGTAGCATTGGCTACCTGTTGGTAGAGTTTCCTGAGTCGTAGCATTGGCTCCTAACTGGAAAAGTTTCTCGGGTCATAGCATTGACTCCCTGCTAGCAAAGACTCCTAGGAAGCAATATTGGCTTCCCTCTGGAAATAATTCTAGGTGGTAGAAGTAGATCCCTGATGGATAGAGGGTGGTAGATTGGGCTGCCCTTTGATGTAAAATTCTTCTTCTTTTAGATTCGAGAGTGTTCAGCATATGAGTAGAGCATAGATGAGTATAGATGAGCACGAATGAGCAAAGATGAGCACGGATGATCATAGATGAGCAAGGACGAGCAAACATGAGCAAATATGACATTTGATGATGATGAGATATTTGAGATAGTGTTCTCCCTAGCTGAAAGGGAGTGTTAATTTTTAGTAGCTCAGGGATAAATTCCCTCCTTTGGACAATATTCTTCATCAAGAAATACCCCTCCTAGCCCTTGGAAGAATTTAATTTGGTGAAGGATAAACATATTTTAATATGGTAACCCACATATGCACAAAAAAGATAGGTGAACCCAAAAGGAAATTGGACACCCACGGATGGCTATAAATACAATTCAAGTGACCCTCATTTGGACATCATCATCACAATTCTTCTTTCTTTGGTTTAGCTCACGCAGATCTCAAGTGGTTCATAGAGATTGGTTTGTACAAGTTCGAAATTGTAGGGTTTGAAGCTCACACATGTGATCTAGGGTTTTGATCTGCAGTCCCATGGTTGTCACAGGGAATTTTTGGTTGTAACCGTAAGCACGCAGGCTTATCCGTGTGGTTGGAGGGTCTCAATTTCACACACATACGCTCTCTCCATGTGACTAAAACTAGGGTTTTATTTCATTATTTGAGTACAGAATTCAGCGATTTACTACAAATATCGATAGTTAATCTCAGGCTTTTGAATCAGGGTTTTTTATTATTAGCATTGTTGGGTTTAGCTCTTGGATATTGTTTATTTTATTTTGATAGATAGTTTTGTGGTTGAAGATATGGATCATTGTACTCTCTCTTTGTTGAAACATTCAATGACAATATAATAAGAAGAATAATTTGAAAGGGTTTTCCCCCTTCTGGGGCTTTGCCCTAATCTTAGACCAATCCTTGTGTCTCTATGTGTGAATGGTTTTCTTTTATTGTTCCTTTATGTTCCACTACATTGATAATGATATTGTTCTTTCTATATAATTGCATATGTTGTTGAATAATGTTATGATGCTATGGGGTGAATTCAATTTGAAAATAATGAAATGCAATTATCTAAAGCAAAGAACAATATAACACTAAGAAAAATTAACAAATTGTTAATAGACCTTGGCTCAATGGTTGAAAGTTAGCAAACTAATTTTTGTGTGTGAAGGAGAGTTTCTTTCATGTTCTTTACCTTGATTTCAACCTTTTGAATTCTTGAGTGAGTTTCTTCTGAAGGTATCATATTTTTCTCGTGAGTGGCTAGCTATAAGAAAATTGTAGTGTAGATGAGCCTATGGTTGGGTGGAGAGTGGCTGTCCTTTATTTAGTTTCTAGCAAATCTTAAAGAGACATAGATAAGTGTATTAATCCTCTTTAATGAATGGATTTACTTGCTCAAAGATTCATGAATTTTTTCATGATGGGTTACTAAATATGTATGACTGATAAGATAGAAGTCTTGTGTAAGTTTGTTTGGTTGCTAGCTGTATATGTTTATGAAAATGAAATTTGTAGTTATAAGTATTCCTTAAAATACGTTTTCTAGTTCTAGTTTGAAGTATATTGTGTTTTGGAAAAGAAATAGAAGGTTGAATCAAGCTATGAGGCTCTTTATGTATCTATATTGTGGATGGAATTTTACAAGCTAGTTGTGGGATGGAAAAGTTGTGATATATCCCTATTGAAATGAGAAGACTTGAAAGCTTTTCAATGATGGGAGAATTTGTTTTCCCAAGAGTTAAGACAAGATGTTAGCCTCTCTATTTGTAAGAGTTTGGAATTGGTGTGTGAAGATGCAATCCCAAGTGATAAGTGTCCCATTTAGTTGGGTCAAGTTATGGATATCACCATGGGCCATCTCTTTGTCTTCTTTTGAGAAGTAGCATAGTTGTTTGAATGGTTTAGAATGTCTATATAGATAGTTGAAGATTTATGAGCCTTCAGAAGTCTTTGGCCAAGTTTTCTACCCTGCTAGATTCAATTTTAGTCCTTGAAGTAGCTTGAAACCTTAGTAAAAATTTTAGAAAGTTGTCACTGACTTAGCATAATCTTTGGGAATTTCAAGATTTGAGTTTTTCCCCAACCCTTAATCACACGAACTAATAGGACCCATGATTGTGGGCTAGTGGAAAGGACCAAAAATAGCACAAATCAAGAATATGTCAAGTATAGAAGATGGGCACCAAAATTCGTCAAGTGCTAAAATTGGACCCTGGGATCTATTTAGGGTGGAAAAAATCAATTGTTTATTGACACAGTTAGTGGGACATGATGATGTTCTAGATATATGAAGATTCAAACATTCGAAAAAAAATGATAAAAGTATATTTCAAAAGAATTTGAATATTTTATGACAAAACTTGTGAATGATGGAACCTAGAGCTGGTTGAATGGAGGATCCATAATCTATTAGGTGCAACAGATAGGAACTAGCCATATATCTCATGTGATGGAAACTGATACCAAAGTATATGAGGGAGTGGAATTTCAGGAATCCAAAAAAAAAAGAAAATGGACTTAATGAAAATGTATATCTAGATGCCAACGTAGTAGACAAAATGGAAGTCACATGGATCCCACATGGGAACTCATAGATTCTATGGGTAGGTGGGTGTTGATGTGGCATGAGGTACAATTTTGGGTGACATGGAATGTTGATGTGCTATGCCAATTTGGTTTAATTACATGGAGAGTGGTGGTACAAAGGAGATGACATGGAAACATATGTAGTGCTACATAGTAGGGATGATGTGGAATCTTGAGTTTTGTGACATGGGACTTTTTGGGTTTTTTTGTATATGAATGAATCCAGAAAAGTTAAAAAACCAAAATAGGTAGATGAGCAGGAGTTTGACCTATGTTGACCCAAACTGACATGGCGGGGTGTTGATGAGGACTAGAGGTGAAACATTGTTGACGTAGAGGCTAGGTGGTAGCCATTATGGACAAGCCATATCTTAGTAAATGTTTCAAATAGTGAAAATTTGGAAATATGGCCTTTTGTAAAAGGGGAACTTTTAGATTTTCTTCGATTTGAATGTTGATTGTTGACCATAGTAGAGATACAAAATATTCTAAAAATCCACTCAAGTAGAAGAAAAATAAATAATAGCTCTAAATGGATCTAGAATACTAGAAATCTAGAAATTATTATAATGGGGACTTAAGGAGAAACCCAAATCTGAATGTAAGTGGTAGGTTGACATGTCAAGTGAGCATGTTTCCTTATGCAATCATGATACATGGGAAGGGATGGCCATGTGTTATCTAATGTGGCATTTTATTGTGGAGACACATGGGAAAAAGGACTACCATGTGTCAATGGTATAGATATTGATGTGGAAATTTAAATGAAAAATCTTTAGATGGGTACAAATTTATGTATAAAACTCAGATTTGGATGAATTTATATCATTGGAAAGTTTTCAATGATATTAATATGAAAATGATATCAAAAAATATTTTTTAAGGTGGTTGAAGAAAGATAAAATTTAATATCCCCATCTCCATAAAGCAACCTTGAAGGTCATGTCTAGACACCCCATTCCCTTACAAAGGCCTTAAGGGGACTGGGTGGCATTAGAAAGTGGTATTAGAGTTATGGTTCCAACACTAGGCCTAGAGGGTCAGAGATACACCATCAAGATGAATTTATAAAGGATATTTTATAGAAGAAAGGTTTGTGGTAATGAATTGTTAAATCAATATTTTAAATTGTTTTTATATTTGTTACTAAGTGGAATACTAACAAATATTTGAGTGTGATTTGTAGTTGCAATAAAACTTTAATTATAGGCCAATGCATATATGGCCAAGACAACTAGAAATATTGGAATTTAATTCCTTTATTAAACTAACATTGTTATGTTGTTCCAGCATATAATAAGACTTATGATATTAGAAAAGAAACGGATTTTCATCATAATGCTATAATACACTTTAGAGAACACTTCACAAAATATAGAGTGTTGAAAATATGTTGGCATTGATGTCAAAGGAGTAGCATAACTCAGGTGGTTGCAATTAGAGTTGTCAAAGAGTAAAGTCTTTGGAGCCATTTCAATTATATAAAATTAGATGAGAAGATCTAAGAAACTACCCAAATGGATAGAACCCAGAAAGAGCTTTCCAATAGTATATTGAAGTCTGAAAAAGGGTTTCTAGATAAAAATATATGGCCGGTCAAAATTTTGAAGGTAAAAGTCAAAATTTTGGTGTTTCTAAGCCATGGACCCCACAACTGAGTCAACATACAGGTGGAATGCCCCTCCATGTCAGTGTGTAGGTGGACTAGTCACAAGTTTAGAAGGTACAACACAATTCCACCTAAGACATGTAATCCCAACAAATATTTTCCCAAAAGTTTTCCATGGCAGGTGCAAGACAGAACCTCCAGGAGGACCTGGCCAAATCTAGCAGCAAGGGGACGTGAAGGCAAAAATAATTGGTCAAGTTAGGGACTACCTTTACACGTAACCCTAGCAGTTTATCCCCAGCAGGATCAAAGGGAGCTCTAGGTTTTATTGTCGGGAAGACGACAACGTTTTCATCCATTGCGGCCAAAATTTCCCATTTGACCTTCAAAATGTCAAACATTAAACATAAAAAACCAAGGCCTAGGACTCCCTCACCTCTACACCCTTGACGACACATCTACCAGTTAGAAAAGGACACTGGCATGATCTTATTAGACCAACGAGCCACAGTGGTTTCATGATGTTAGCATGACATGGACTTATTAGAGGATTGTATGTGGCATGCAGATTTGGAATTTTTGGGTGGCCAAGTGGGCCAAAAATTGGTTACACATGCCACCAATCAGTGAGTGACACATGGAAATTTGAAAACACAATGGCAGATAATTTAGTAGTGTTGTCACATCACCTCGGTCCCTGGAAGTCTAGGCACCTTGGCAGTTTTTAAGCGAGTTGTAAGTTAAATATCCAATTCTCATAAGGAACCATGACATGCTAGAGTACAAGTGGCATAATGGTGGTAGACACATCATCTTGGTGTTTTCCTAATTGGTTAGTGTGTGTGTTGCATGGTCCCGAAGGGACACATCACCCAAGCAAGTCAACTAGAACATGATTCAGAAGTGCTCCATTATGTTTTGTTGGGGAAATAAGGCTGAGGCTAAAACGCTCTCTAAAACTTAGTTTTTTGCAGTGTAAAGTCACTAGGGGCTTATGCATGAGGGCCTAACATGAATGAGTTGGTAGCATATTTGGATTTTGTGCCAAATTTGGTGTATTTCACCATAACTGGCAGTGCATTAAACTTGGGATAAAGCGCATGAATGAGTTGGAATTTTTCTGGCAGAGCACAAAAAATTTGGTGGTATATTTGGTAGTTTTGGGCTAACTCTGATAGTTTCCTAGATTTGGAATTGTAGCTAAAGTCACCTGCTAAATTCTATAGAATTCCAAAATTATTAAAATTAGTGAAATAACTCAATGTTTCATGTCAGGACAATAAAGTAGAGATTGAAGAGAACTTGAACACATAAGAAGACTTTACATAAGTGGAACATAAGTGGAAATATAAATTGATGCAATTTAAATATCTAAAATTAACTAAAATTTCTAAATCTAAAATTATCAGCTTTAATTCTTTATAAGCATAATTGAATTAGCAAGAAGGGAGTTATTTTTGTAGTTTTTTTTTTCTCTATTGGTGTATGTGGTGAATTAATCAATGATTGTTAAAATTGGCAACTAGGGCCAAACTTCATGTGGGTCATCTTATTCATGGCTGATAATATGTTCATTATATTCCTCTCACCAAGAGGTGTAGGATTGATCTAAAGATCATCCGATTCCGATAAGTATTCATGGAGATATGAATTTATTTTGATTATGGAATTATTATCAAGCCAACCTACAACTCGTGTAGGCTCAGAAGCCCAATAGTCGCATCTATTCAAACATCATCAGGTGTGTATAAATACAAGAGGACTTTTCCTCATTTTCACTCACTCATCTCATCACATCTCTCTCTCTCTACTGCGCAGAAAAGAGCCTCTTCTCTACTGCGCAAAAAAGGGTCTCTCTCTCACACATGTGAAGCCGGAAGCTGCTGAAACTGAAGCTGCAACTACAGATCCAAAATTTCACCAGTGTGGACCATCAAACCTCCTCTTCGGATCTGCACTATAGGTTCATCTGAACCTCCTCTGAAGGCTGCAACTTTTGGTGGTGGAATCAAGTCAATTCGATGGACGGTTTGCGAGATATCGACTGCCCTAGTTTGAAGGAAGCTGCTGAAATTGAAGCTCCAACTGCATAAGTGAATTTTTTCCTACGTGGACCAAAAGATATCCTCATCTAAACTATGCTATAGGTTCATCTGAACCTCCTCTAAAGGCTGCAACTTTTGGTGGTGGAATCAGGTCAATCTGACGGTCGGTTTGTGAGATATTGATTGCCCTAGTTTTGATGATGAAGCCACTAATGCTAATGTTGCTAATCTAGGGTTTGCTACTACTGATATAAATTAGATTTATTGTACTATTTCTCTCTGCTAAATTATTGAAGATAAAATAACATTTGATCAAAGGGTTTCCCCACACATTGTGGGGTTTGTCGTTGGCTAGTTGCCACATCTTGTGTCTCTTGTCATGGCTTGTTTTCTGTCGACCGTTTAATGTTCTATCTGCACTTTACTTTATGTACATGTGATTGCTAATCTATGGAATATAATAAGAAAAATAAGTAAACTATTATAAGCATAGAACATACCATAACTTAACATGGTATCAAAGCTGAGGTGAAGACAAAGCCAGAGCAAGAGCAAGAACAATCACTGAAGAGAAGATTGGCAAGGCTATCCTAAAAGAACTATGGGGGTCCTTAACACTCTTTCCTACCGAAGACAAGTTCCATGACAAATCTGACTATCATAGATGGAAGATGTCTATCGATCTAACCCTAGAAGATCAAGGAGTGTTGGACCATGTAAGAGGAAATATTGTTGAGCCTCCATCAAATGCATCCGCTGCTGCCTGCAACAAATGGAAAAATGGAGAATTCAAAACAAAGAAGATCATTCGAGACTCTATCGACAAGCACTTGGTGGCCTACATCTCTAAACTGGACACCTCCAAGGAAATCTATGATAGACTAGTGATTTTATTTAAAGTAAATGATGCAAATCAAGTTTTGTTTCTTAGAAATAAGCTGAGGGAAATCAAGAAGGGTAAAGATGAGAGTATGCAAGCATACTTCTTTAGAATCACCGAGATCAAGAAAAATATCCTATCTATTTGGGAAACTATAATTGATAGGGAAATGGCACTCACAACTCTTGGAGGATTACCATCCGAATGGTACATGTTCAGGACTACCCTTCTGAACAATAATGTAATTCCTAGTGTCAAGGAATTAATGGCTAGATGCATTCAAGAAAGAAACTAACCTGGAAATTGTCCTTGGAGATCACATGAAATACCCCATGAAAGGTGTAGGCAATGTTTCTCTCAAATTGAATCAAGGTAATATAATCCACTTACAAGATGTATTATATGTACCTGATCTAAAAAAGAACTTGGTATCCATATCGACAATGGAACACAAAGGCTACAAGGTAACCTTCAACGATAGCAAGATACATATATGGAAAAATAATGTTAAAGATGCTTTCACTCTTGGGTTTCAATTTGATTCTTTATATCAGAACAGTGGAAGTCCACTAGGTGTCATGTCTTGTGACACAACTCTTCAATCTGAACTTTGGCATCATAGGTTTGCCCACCTTCATTACAAAGCTCTACTCGATGTAAGACAGATGGTAACAGGGATGCCCGAATTCCAAGTAGAGAAAGAAGGTGTATGTCTGGGATGTGCAAAAGGAAAGCTCAAAAGGGGAACATTCCCCTCAAGTCAAAAAAAGACCTCTGATATATTACGACTAGTTCACTCAGACATATCTGGTATGATGCATGTGAACTCCTTGGGAGGATATTCATATTATCTTACTTTTACAGATGACTATTCTCTTAAGACCTGGATATACTTCTTGAAAAAGAAGGATGAAGTTTTCTCTTGGTTTTGACACTTCGAAGCCCTGATCGAGAATCAAACTGAAAATAATATCGAGATCTTAAGAACTGATAATGAGACTGAATATGAATCTAATGAGTGCCATGATTTTTGTAAAGAGGCTAGCATCAAGAGGGAGACTACTACACCATATACTCCTGAACATAATGGTGTGGCGAAAAGGAAGAATTGCACGATTATGGAAGCTGTCTGGGCCATGCTACATGATCAAAGACTTCCAAAGTTTCTATGGGTTGAAGCTGCAAACACCACGGTATATGTACAAAATCGATGTCCTCATCAAGCATTGGGTTCCAAGACTCCTGAAGAAATGTTCACTAGTAAGAAACCTGATGTTTCTCATTTTAGAATTTCTGGAAGCGCTGTATATTTTCATGTGCCAAAAGAGAAAAGAAATAAATTGGGTGCATCTGGAAAGAAAGGAATTTTTGTGGGCTATGGTGGAAATACTAAAGGCTATAGAATCTATGTAGCCAGTCAAAGGGAAGTCGTGATTAGTCGTGATGTCACCTTTGATGAAGATATGGCTCTCAACAAGGTGGACAATCTTCCGACTTTGAGGAGTTGTTGGGTCCCTATAATACTAGTGATTACCCCATTACTATTACAGTTATACCCCTTATTTATATTTTTGTGCCCCTATTACCCCCATATTGTTATTTGTGTGCCCCATAGAATCCCTCTATTGTTATTTTTGTGGCTTTATATTATTATTGTTAGGTCGGCTGGATTATATTGTGACTCCTTAGACTCCTATATATAAAAAGGAGATTTTGTCATTTGAATCATCAAAGAATTGTTCATTTATGTAATGTAAAGGAGGTTTCCCCCTCGAAGAGGCTGAATTCTAAGGCGTTGATCTATCTTTTCTATCTTTTCTTGAGCTGGTTTCATAACATTTGGTATCAGAGCTTTGGATTCTAGGGTTTCGCTGCTCCAAATAGGTCATCGTGGCATTTTCGCTATAACTTTTTTTCTGTGATGTTTCAGAAGTCACAAAAAAACCCATTTGAGAAGAAATCGCGCTGAACCTTGGGTCCAAATTTCATAGTTTTTCGCGTGACATTTTCGGAGATATGATCTGAGGAAGTTGGTCTTTTTGCAGACTCCTGAATTACATTCAAAACAGGTGACCTGGGGAAAATTGTCATAACTTTCTCTCTGGAAATCAGATTGAAATTTCATAAGAAGGTACAGAAAGAGGATGGATTGTAGTTTCTTTTATATCTTTTTCAAAACCAAATATCGAAAATTGTACACGTGGCACTTCATACAACTTCGCTCTTCTGGAAAGGTCTATAATCAGGTCATCTTCGGAGATTGTGCATAACTCTTTCTTGGAGAATCCAATTTGGATCAGACTGGTGGCATTGGAAATAGGACACAGAGAGCTACTACAGGTCACAAATTCAAAACTAGATGATTGGAAAGTATAGAGATACATCAGAGGCAATATCGAGCTCCTACAAAGTGAAAAAAGGTGTGTAGATTTTTTTAAATTTTTACTTAAGCTTGGTTTGAAAATTTATTTTGAAGGAATTCAAAGGGCATAGTAGAGCATTATTATCGGTAACTGATGCCCCGAGGAAAGAAAATGCAAACACCTAGTAAGGAACCTGAAAGCTCTAGCATGACTCATGAAGAAGAGGAAGAAATGCTACATGATATATCAAAATTACAATAACAAGTGCAACAAATGTCATGCTCACAAAGGTTAACAGATGCTAAGATAAATGGCGTGGAAGCTAAGATAAATGGCATGGAAGCTAAGATAAATGGCGTGGAAGCTAATATGAATGGCATGGAAGCTAAGATGGGCAATTTGAAGATAGATTTGAACACAAATTTGAAGACAGGCATGGCAGATTTGAAGACAGATTTGACAAATTTTCTACAAGAAATACTGACTAATGGTGAAAAGGTAGTAAAGGAAACTCATGATGAGAACAAAAGAAATGTTAATCATGATTCCATAGAAGCTAATGTTGGATCGAAGAATCACCATATTCCAAAAATCGATATGATGAAGTTTGATGGCAAGGATCCCGCCACATGGATATTACAGATGGAGCAATTCTTCGATCTCAATAATGTGCAAAATGCACAAAGGGTACGTATGGCAACTGTATATTTGGAACCAAATCAGTTTGTATGGTATCAATGGCTTTGTTCTCGTAAACAATTTATCACTTGGGCAATTTTTACGGAAGAATTGGTAGCACATTATGAGGATACAAAAAGCAACACTTTTTTTAGCCAATTGATAAGTCTCAAACAAAAGGGTTCAATAATGGAGCACATTGAGGAGTTCCAAAAATTGAACATAAGGGTAAAAGATATTCCAGAGGAGCATAGGATTGATGTGTTCATAGGGTCTTTAAAGGATAATATCCAACATGATGTTCGCCTTTGGGAACCTGATTCATTAGAGAAGGCATTCAGGTTAGCAAGAAAAATGGAAAGCAAAATTATGGCAACTAGGAAGCATACCACTCACAACTATAAAGACGGAAGTGTTGTTTCCCCTAGTCTTCCACAAACTACAATTTTGACACCACAAAAATTGGAAGAAAAAAGAGAAAAAGGGCTTTGTTACAATTGTGATAGCAAATACACAAAAGGTCATAAGTGTGCTGAGAAGAAATTATTCTACATGGATTGTGAAGAGGAAGAAGAAAAGGAGCAAGAAAGGTCAAAAGAAGAGGATATATTCCAGGAACAAAGCCTAGATGAAGAACAAATAAATCCGACCATATCTTGTAATGCATTGGCGGGAATTACCACTCCTCAAACCATCAAGATAGAAGGACAAATCAAGAAGAAAAAGGTAATAGTGTTGATTGATTCAGGAAGCACCCACAATTTTATTCATTGTAGGGTAGCAAAAGAATTGAATTGCTTCCTATATCCAGCACCAGAGTGTCAAGTGATGATTGCAAATGGAGGAACAATAAATTGCTCTGGAAAGTGCCATAATATCAAGCTATCCATGGGAAAATATGTATTGACTAGCCCAATGCTTTCCATTCCAATGGGAGGTGCCGATGTTGTACTAGGAGTCCAATGGCTACAATCCTTGGGTATAATAGCTTTTAATTTTCAAGAAATTTTCATCAAATTTTCTACGGAAGGAAAGGAAGTTGAATTAAGGGGTATTGCAGGGAAACCAGGAAAGATAATCAGCTCTAATGGCATGACTAAGCTTCTAAAAAAGGAGCAAAGAGGTGTAATTGCACAATTATGTTCGCTAGATGTTTCCACATTGGAATCATCTATTTCTCCAAATCTCCAAAAATTCCTGGACAATCATTCCAAGGTATTTTAGACTCCCAAAGGTCTCCCACCTATGCATGATCATGATCATGCTATTCATCTGATTCTAGGAAGTGTTCCTCCAAACATCAGGTCGTACAGATATCCCTATGTCCAAAAAAGTGAAATTGAACGTATGGTTGCAGAAATGCTAGAGGCTGGTTTAACTCAACCGAGTCAAAGTTCTTTCTCAGCTCCAGTAGTATTGGTACACAAGAAGGATGGATCATGGCGCATGTGACCGGATTATAGGGAGATCAACAAGCTCAGTATTAAAGATCAGTTCCCCATTCCTGTCATTGATGAATTACTGGATGAATTGCATGGATCAATTTACTTCACCAAGTTGGATCTTCGTTCGGGATATCATCAAATCAGAATGAAGCTTGAAGACATTCCGAAAATGGCATTTAGAACTCATGAGGGTCATTATGAATTTTTGGTCATGCCTTTTGGCCTTACCAATGCACCTTCAACATTTCAAGGTTTGATGAATTCAATTTTCAAACCATTCCTTAGAAAATTTGTGTTAGTATTTTTTGATGATATACTAATCTACAGCAAGTCTTGGAAGGATCATGTTGAACATGTTGACAGGGTGCTACAACTATTGGAGGAGAAACAATTATATGCAAAAAGATCCAAATGTTTCTTTGGAGTCCAGGAGGTGGAATATTTGGGTCATATTGTATCTCATGAAGGAGTTAAGGTAGACCCTAGCAAAATTAAAGCCATTAAGGAATGGAAAATCCCCACATCCATAAAGCATCTGCGAGGATTTCTTGGGTTGACAGGGTATTATCGTAAGTTTGTTAAGAATTATGGGAGAATAGCAGCACCTCTAACAACATTATTGAAGGAAGATTCATTTTCATGGACTCTGTTATCACAAAATCGTGTACTAAGGGCTGCTACTTAGCAAGATCTCATGTAACTACTTCAAACCAGGCTTTAGACTAAGGCTTAGCCTCCTTAGTCAGAGAGGGCTCTCTCACAGATTTTTGATAGGAATTATTAATAAGAAAAGATGGCTAACTCTTCAAACAGTTTATGAAAGTAAGCTGGTTGGAACAACAAAATAACATTTCTTCTATTGGGCTCATGGAGTCAAACACCTCTGCAGTAAACTATTAACTACTTAATCATGGAAGCCAAGGCATATAATGTTAAACACTCAGAACATTTCTCAAAAGGAACCTCAACTCATAAATATACACAGGAAGTCTGAGCACTAGGTGAATTCAGAGTGATTGCATATTTAGTGAGCTGTAAAACATAAAAGGATAAAAACAAAGCCACATATATTCTGAGCACTTGAACACATGATGAATCTTGGGAAGAAAAAGTAATCTTTATATTACTGTCAAAAGTCTTTTACATAAGCTGATATACAAAACTCTGTTTTTTCATAAATCTCCAACCCCAATTACATCAGAGTTTTCACTATATATAGGAAAACATACTTAACTACTTCGAGTCTCCTCCTCCAGCATGAGGGGAGCTCGATGACCTATCATTAACTACCCTTATCTTATTTTTAAACAAACTCATTAAATACATAAAGTATTGAGCTGTAATTACAAAAAATCCTAATCAAACTAAAACACTAATTCCATTCTCCTCGTAACATGATTCTTCTTGGATCCTTGACAGCTGTCCTCCTTCAGTTAGGCTGAGATGGCTGAGCTAAAGATGCAATAAATAAGCTAACCTTGGATGCTTGAAAGCGCTGATGGTTCATTAATTGACCAAAGATGTGCTCTGTTTTTACGGTCTGTGTCTCCTACCATCCTCCGAAAATGTAGCAGCATGTTCCCAACTCTTTAATAACTCAAAGTATGGAACGCTGCTACCAAACACCATGTCTCCAGATGAGCTGTAGGCTGTATTGATGTACAGGTGTCTCTCTTCTAACATTCCCGGTTAAATTGTTTATTCTGCATTGAAAACATCACCTACAGCAGTTTCGTAGCGCGCTACGAAACTGATGTGTGATTTAAAAAACACAGTCTTCCTCTAAACTCCTCACAAAATTGAATAGCTTTTGTTACCATTCTTCAGTTTCACCTTTGCTATGCTGAGATTCAGAATCACATTCTCGGTATCCTTGATCCTTGATGTCTTGATGCAAGCAACTTGAGGATTACCTTGAAGCTTTGGAGGAGCAGCAATTCTAAAATACAGTTACAAAACTGGAATGCCTGCATACTACAAAACCATAGAGGGTAGAATCAAACTAAATGAGAGGCATCCACCCTGTCATTGCTGTTACGGTCTTTTGACTTCCATGTTTCTAGAACACATTGCATTGCATAGTTACACCTCCATGGCACATGGTCAAGAAACATGGAGGGTGAAACAATAATGTCCTTAAAGCTTTCTCTATGTCTTAAAATAGCTCTGTGAGATGCATCCGCACGGTGAAGCCAATTCAAATTTTTCCATGAAGGCCATGTAATCTGCTTGGCTTCTGGGATGATATGAATAACCAAGCTAGGAACAAACATCTCCACTGGCTCTGCCTCTGACACATCAGGGCCCAAATCTGTATTCACAGGTTGGGATATTGAATCTCCAGAAGTGCCATTCTCTATCACTATATCAGTATAGTGGGCATGCAATTCATTAGAATAAACCTCATCTTTATAGCTAGCATCTTGCTGATTGTTGCCATGATTCTCTGTGTCTGAATCCTCAATTAACACTGTACATTCATCAAAGGAAAGTTTGTCCCTTGATTCAGCACCTTTTATCTTGTATTTAAAACGTCTCTGCTTGTGTCTCCGATTCTTATCCCTTGGGACCATCGAGCCTGATTGGGATGTCTGCACAGAATCCTCTTTACAGTTTGTACCCCAAAGATATTTATTTGCATACAGTAGGCGCCTTGCAAGTTTAGATATCACAGCAGAATCTGTAGAAGAATCTGCTGCAAGTGCTCCCAGTGCTGCTGCTCGCAAACGGAGGATTGAAGTCGCTGAAAGCCGTGACGAGAACTCATCATTGTAAATGATACTTGTTACAAAGCTCGAACATGCATCAGCTACGACTGCATCAACACAAGGGAGTACACCATATGCATAAACATGCAAGTTTGAGTACCGTTTGTGTAACATTATCCCTGCTAACGCACCAATTGCACCACCCAAAGAATGTCCAACAAATCGCAAAGCATACCCATGACACTCTCCATCAGGCCCCAATATAGAAGAAAGGAATCCTTTCTTTCGATGAGATGATGCATCTTGACCACCTCCAGGTCCATTTCTACTCTCATAGGTCTGATCTAAAGCTATCTGATTTGCATTTTCGAAATTTCCATCTAGTTGTATACAGAGCTCCCTAGCTGCCTCAACTATGCCTGAATGCCCAAAATGCGGGAAAGTTGTGGCAACACGTTGCTTTACATTATCATCTAGGATATCACTATTAAGCAGTCCATCCAAATCTGTTTCCGACAGCGCACATTCCCTACAGAGAACATCTGTCACAAGATCTTCGGGAGTTTCAGTTCCTCTAACAGAAATGACCACACACGGCAAATGGTGCAACACCACAGCAAAATATGCAGCTTCCCGTTTCGCTTGATAGACACGTCCTTTTCGCAGGGTGTCAGGAAGTAGATTAACAAATTTCAGATATGCCGCAGCATGACCCCGCCGCCAACTGTCACCTTATAATACAGGTCTCATGTTACGGCTCCAAGGGGTCAAAACACCTTGCCGATATAGCCATGCACATGGAAATATAATTGGATTTGACATTAACATTCCATAAGAACATTTCTGGTTTATACATTTTACCAAACAGTAGGCATGCGTTCTCCAAAGACGCCACATCTCCTTGAATTTCAACATTAAGATCCATCATATTCTCATATTGATTTGAAACCCGGTAGCATTATGTACATTTCACCTGTATGTATAATCAAAATGATTTTCTGGCATCATCTTGAAAAGTTGACCAGCCAATGTTCTTAACAACAGAACACGAGCTCAGATGCTGAGGGTCCCCTATATTTCTTGAATCCATCCATTGTGCCATAGCTGGTCTCATACTATCAAAATGAATGGCAGCATCCGCCAGAACAGAATTGTTTAAAGCATTAGGCATAAGGCCTCTGACATAAGAACCATTCAGAGGCATTAAATAAGAATTAAAACCAGGTCTGCTACCAAAGAAATTGTTGTTTCCAAACTGAATGCTATTGACATAGGATCCATGTATTCCCAAATCTTCTAACATTGGCATAATTGCCTCTGTTGGAGGAACCTCTGAAGGAAATGGCCAATATTGACTCTCTGGATAAGGTACGTGTTGATAAATAGAGCCTGGATGTTGAAATTGATGACCATAAAAAATATTATCTGTGTTGAATGTTGAAATCGACGTCCATCCAGGGCTGTAAAAGGTCTGAGGAGGATAACCGCCATCGATTGATGGATGAAACAAAGGAGAACCCTCATGTTGAAAAACTGGTAGATGATATCCAATGTCATTTACAAATGCAGAATGCTGATATCCATCAGTCTCTCGTACATATGGACTATTTCCTCCATAAAAAGATACTTGTAGAGCAGGAAGACCATTCGGAGCAATATACGCAGAAGAGGCAACTTTTTAATCACTATGAGATACAGACACCTCTTGTCATGATAGCGGTGATTAAAAAAAACTTTTTCATGAAAACAAGCTTTGGGGATTTCAGAAGATAAACAGTTTTAACAGGACCAGTACTCGCATTGGCAACCTCCTCCAACATATTTCTCACATCAAAAATTGTTGTATTAGGTTCTTTTTGTTTTCTCTTTTAGGCCGCATCCTTTGAAAAGGGCGCAAAAATCTTAAGAAGCCTGTCACTCGTGAACAAGGAGGAGAGAATGGGAATGGCCTGACAAACAAATATTTAACCAATAGCTCCACCGCTTCACCTGCCAAAATTCCAGAAAACATATGTGAACAAATCCATCTTTTGGCAAGTTGCACAGTTGACCCATAAACTGGATACAAACCCTGTAATCCATTCTTTCGTATAGCTGAGTAACTATTTCAAATGTAAAGCCAGAAAGGTCATTCCACAAGTCATCAATTGCGCCCTCCGTCCCCAATATAACAGGCATTCAATCATGAAGCCACGCCAATGCCTTAGAGGAACGTGTAGTCAAAAGAGTAAATGTAAAGAATACTCCTCCTTCAGAATCTTGCCATGTGTCATAAAGAGCTGCAAAGACAAGGGGCTTTTTATCTTGAAAATGTATATAGAATAGATGCTTCTTCGCTTCATCCTTTTTTCACTCGTAAAAACCTTCAATTGACACAAGGCAACGACAAATTGGAATAATTCGACGAAAAGAAACCTTCTCATAACCCGATTCTGATCGAGCATTGGTTTCAAAAAGGACCACGATTTTGAGACTTGGGTATGAAACAGAGTTTTGATGGACCTCCATTGGTGATCATGAGAACCTGCCAGAACAGCTGTGATCGCAAAGTAAAACTACCACTGGAATGTTCCCCTTAAGCATATGTAGACAACGGCAAGTCTGCAAGGAATAATACAGGTCCCATGATCTCCTCAGTATGAAGTGACAATATAATCAGAAATCTCATAAGCTATAGCCCCAGCGTTTGCCAGAAACAATGAAGTGACAACAATGAGAATATGCATATTGCAAACGAACCATATCATCCCCTTCCTTCAATGGAGTACAGGCCCACATATAACAGTTTGATAAACCTCGTTTCCTGCAGTGTTTCCATCAATTCACCTTAAATATCTGTCATTTCCCAATTTCGCAGCGCGGCCAATGCAAGGTCAGTGTTTTCGCTACGAAATCACTAAAACAGATGGCGCTGCGAAACTGCTAACGGATTTATGCGCTGCGAAAACACCCTGTCTTTAAGCTAGGCTAAAAATTTTTACAACAAACTTTTCAGTGATAACAGCGGCTCCACTTGGGATAGTGTGCCCTTGTGGTACACTAAGAACTCGCAGGTCCAGTGCCTTATCCATTTATAACAAACAGATATTTGCTTGACAAGCATGACTGTAGGAGAATGAAAGCTACATCTACTGAAAAATGCTCAGTTGACCTTGAGCTTATTTGCATTTACCTATACCTACCTACCCTATCAGCTGCAAGCTCCACTTGTAGCTCAAGCAACATGATATTTCCAATGTAGCGAATCATTTATCTTATCTGACATTTGAGTCCTTTGGCTGTGCTTGAAACAAAAATAAATCAGATACTGAAGTAACCAAGGCAGCATGAGGTGTAACTGTTCTTCAACATGAAAATATAACTGGAAGCCGCCTGAACAGTAAATCTTTTCCATGTATTCAGCTATAGGGTCAAAAAACACATGGTTAGTTTGCTGATTCTCAAAACTTTCTGTATCTTTAGGCAACTTATCTTCAGCCACACCAAATTTATTTGATATGCTATCCAACTGCCTTTCTGAATGATGCTCACAAACAATGTAATTTTCCTCACTACTATGATCATTATTTGAAGTAAGCTGCTGCAAGGAATTACAAAATTGAGCAAGCTTTTCCTCTGCCTGAGGGTCATAGAAAATTTCCTCCAATATTTCTTCTTGCTGGGTGCAATCAATTTCATCTTCATCATGATCTGAAACCGGACCAATCTGCTGCATCTCTACATCAATATCAAAGGATGAAACATGGGTTTCACAACTAAACCCCTGCTGCTCCTCATGCTGCGTTTCATGAGATGTTATACCCTCTCCTTGGTGCTGGAATGCATTGTTATGGAGAGCCTCTAAAATTTCTTCATCCATAAATTCATCATCACCATAACAATCCTCCAAGTACTGAATAAGATTTAAAGAATGCCTACAGCAATCTTTGAGCAACAACAAAGAAGGATAACATTCTTTATACATTTCACAGAACACATCATGAAAACTAGCAAGCGAATAGATTGAACCATTTTCCAGACTTTTATACCAAGACCATGCTTTTCCTTCTAAAGTGGTCATAAACATTTTCATGAGACAATCTTCAGGGAAATGAACCTTAAGACTGCGTACATGCATATGGAATTTAACCAAATGGAGAGCAGCATCATCTTTCTTTTCATCTTTGAATATTGGAAGATCCTCTAACCAATCAACCTCCGGCATAGGATTTGGAAAACCAGGGATATGAGACCGTTTCATAGGAGCATACCTGGCATTCATTCTTGCAGTAGAATCCATCTTGAAACTTCATCAAGCTACTGATCTTCTAGCAGTGGAGTCACCTTCTAATTTGTTATTTGATGTGTGGAGTCGCCAAGGTACTTTTGCAGCCTCAAAAAAAATGTTTGAGCTCCTGCTACCTTCAGAAGTTCAACCATTGATTTCGGGAATGAATAATCTTCAGACTCCCGGCAGACGCACCAAAATGTTATCACAAAATCGTGTACTAAGGGCTGCTACTTAGCAAGATCTCATGTAACTACTTCAAACCAGGCTTTAGACTAAGGCTTAGCCTCCTTAGTCAGAGAGGGCTCTCTCACAGATTTTTGATAGGAATTACTAATAAGAAAAGATGGCTAACTCTTCAAACAGTTTATGAAAGTAAGCTGGTTGGAACAACAAAATAACATTTCTTCTATTGGGCTCATGGAGTCAAACACCTCTGCAGTAAACTATTAACTACTTAATCATGGAAGCCAAGGCATATAATGTTAAACACTCAGAACATTTCTCAAAATGAACCTCAACTCATAAATATACACAGGAAGTCTGAGCACTAGGTGAATTCAGAGTGATTGCATATTTAGTGAGCTGTAAAACATAAAAGGATAAAAACAAAGCCACATATATTCTGAGCACTTGAACACATGATGAATCTTGGGAAGAAAAAGTAATCTTTATATTACTGTCAAAAAGTCTTTTACATAAGCTGATATACAAAACTCTGTTTTTTTCATAAATCTCCAACCCCAATTACATCAGAGTTTTCACTATATATAGGAAAACATACTTAACTACTTTGAGTCTCATCCTCCAGCATGAGGGGAGCTCGATGACCTATCATTAACTACCCTTATCTTATTTTTAAACAAACTCATTAAATACATAAAGTATTGAGCTGTAATTACAAAAAATCCTAATCAAACTAAAACACTAATTCCATTCTCCTCGTAACATGATTCTTCTTGGATCCTTGACAGCTGTCCTCCTTCAGTTAGGCTGAGATGGCTGAGCTAAAGATGCAATAAATAAGCTAACCTTGGATGCTTGAAAGCGCTGATGGCTCATTAATTGACCAAAAGATGTGCTCTGTTTTTACGGTCTCTGTCTCCTACCATCCTCCGAAAATGTAGCAGCATGTTCCCAATTCTTTAATAACTCAAAGTATGGAACGCTGCTACCAAACACCATGTCTCCAGATGAGCTGTAGGCTGTATTGATGTACAGGTGTCTCTCTTCTAACATTCCCGGTTAAACTGTTTATTCTGCATTGAAAACATCACCTACAGCAGTTTCGTAGCGCGCTACGAAACTGATGTGTGATTTAAAAAACACAGTCTTCCTCTAAACTCCTCACAAAATTGAATAGCTGCTGTTACCATTCTTCAATTTCACCTTTGCTATGCTGAGATTCAGAATCACATTCTCGGTATCCTTGATCCTTGATGTCTTGATGCAAGCAACTTGAGGATTACCTTGAAGCTTTGGAGGACCAGCAATTCTAAAATACAGTTACAAAACTGGAATGCCTGCATACTACAAAACCATAGAGGGTAGAATCAAACTAAATGAGAGGCATCCACCCTGTCATTGCTGTTACGGTCTTTTGACTTCCATGTTTCTAGAACACATTGCATTGCATAGTTACACCTCCATGGCACATGGTCAAGAAACATGGAGGGTGAAACAATAATGTCCTTAAAGCTTTCTCTATGTCTTAAAATAGCTCTGTGAGATGCATCCGCACGGTGAAGCCAATTCAAATTTTTCCATGAAGGCCATGTAATCTGCTTGGCTTCTGGGATGATATGAATAACCAAGCTAGGAACGAACATCTCCACTGGCTCTGCCTCTGACACATCAGGGCCCAAATCTGTATTCACAGGTTGGGATATTGAATCTCCAGAAGTGCCATTCTCTATCACTATATCAGTATAGTGGGCATGCAATTCATTAGAATAAACCTCATCTTTATAGCTAGCATCTTGCTGATTGTTGCCATGATTCTCTGTGTCTGAATCCTCAATTAACACTGTACATTCATCAAAGGAAAGTTTGTCCCTTGATTCAGCACCTTTTATCTTGTATTTAAAACGTCTCTGCTTGTGTCTCTGATTCTTATCCCTTGGGACCATCGAGCCTGATTGGGATGTCTGCACAGAATCCTCTTTACAGTTTGTACCCCAAAGATATTTATTTGCATACAGTAGGTGCCTTGCAAGTTTAGATATCACAGCAGAATCTGTAGAAGAATCTGCTGCAAGTGCTCCCAGTGCTGCTGCTCGCAAAAGGAGGATTGAAGTCGCTAAAAGCCGTGACGAGAACTCATCATTGTAAATGATACTTGTTACAAAGCTCGAACATGCATCAGCTACGACTGCATCAACACAAGGGAGTACACCATATGCATAAACATGCAAGTTTGAGTACCGTTTGTGTAACATTATCCCTGCTAACGCACCAATTGCACCACCTAAAGAATGTCCAACAAATCGCAAAGCATACCCATGACACTCTCCATCAGGCCCCAATATAGAAGAAAGGAATCCTTTCTTTCGATGAGATGATGCATCTTGACCACCTCCAGGTCCATTTCTACTCTCATAGGTCTGATCTAAAGCTATCTGATTTGCATTTTCGAAATTTCCATCTAGTTGTATACAGAGCTCCCTAGCTGCCTCAACTATGCCTGAATGCCCAAAATGTGGGAAATTTGTGGCAACACGTTGCTTTACATTATCATCTAGGATATCACTATTAAGCAGTCCATCCAAATCTGTTTCCGACAGCGCACATTCCCTATAGAGAACATCTGTCACAAGATATTTGGGAGTTTCAGTTCCTCTAACAGAAATGACCACACACGGCAAATGGTGCAACACCACAGCAAAATATGTAGCTTCCCGTTTCGCTTGATAGACACGTCCTTTTCGCAGGGTGTCAGGAGGTAGATTAACAAATTTCAGATATGCCGCAGCATGACCCCACCACCAACTGTCACCTTATAATACAGGTCTCCTGTTACGGCTCCAAGGGGTCAAAACACCTTGCCGATATAGCCATGCACATGGAAATATAATTGGATTTCTGACATTAACATTCCATAAGAAAATTTCTGGTTTATACATTTTACCAAACAGTAGGCATGCGTTCTCCAAAGACGCCACATCTCCTTGAATTTCAACATTAAGATCCATCATATTCTCATATTGATTTGAAACCCGGTAGCATTATGTACATTTCACCTGTATGTATAATCAAAATGATTTTCTGGCATCATCTTGAAAAGTTGACCAGCCAATGTTCTTAACAACAGAACACGAGCTCAGATGCTGAGGGTCCCCTATATTTCTTGAATCCATCCATTGTGCCATAGCTGGTCTCATACTATCAAAATGAATGGTAGCATCCGCCAGAACAGAATTGTTTAAAGCATTAGGCATAAGGCCTCTGACATAAGAACCATTCAGAGGCATTAAATAAGAATTAAAACCAGGTCTGCTACCAAAGAAATTGTTGTTTCCAAACTGAATGCTATTGACATAGGATCCATGTATTCCCAAATCTTCTAACACTGGCATAATTGCCTCTGTTGGAGGAACCTCTGAAGGAAATGGCCAATATTGACTCTCTGGATAAGGTACGTGTTGATAAATAGAGCCTGGATGTTGAAATTGATGACCATAAAAAATATTATTTGTGTTGAATGTTGAAATCGACGTCCATCCAGGGCTGTAAAAGGTCTGAGGAGGATAACCGCCATCGATTGATGGATGAAACAAAGGAGAACCCTCATGTTGAAAAACTGGTAGATGATATCCAATGTCATTTACAAATGCAGAATGCTGATATCCATCAGTCTCTCGTACATATGGACTATTTCCTCCATAAAAAGATACTTGTAGAGCAGGAAGACCATTTGGAGCAATATATGCAGAAGAGGCAACTTTTTAATCACTATGAGATACAGACACCTCTTGTCATGATAGCGGTGATTAAAAAAAACTTTTTCATGAAAACAAGCTTTGGGGATTTCAGAAGATAAACAGTTTTAACAGGACCAGTACTCGCATTGGCAACCTCCTCCAACATATTTCTCACATCAAAAATTGTTGTATTAGGTTCTTTTCTTTTTCTCTTTTAGGCCGCATCCTTTGAAAAGGGCGCAAAAATCTTAAGAAGCCTGTCACTCGTGAACAAGGAGGAGAGAATGGGAATGGCCTGACAAACAAATATTTAACCAATAGCTCCACCGCTTCACCTGCCAAAATTCCAGAAAACATATGTGAACAAATCCATCTTTTGGCAAGCCGCACAGTTGGCCCATAAACTGGATACAAACCCTGTAATCCATTCTTTCGTATAGCTGAGTAACTATTTCAAATGTAAAGCCAGAAAGGTCATTCCACAAGTCATCAATTGCGCCCTCCGTCCCCAATATAACAGGCATTCAATCATGAAGCCACGCCAACGCCTTAGAGGAACGTGTAGTCAAAAGAGTAAATGTAAAGAATACTCCTCCTTCAGAATCTTGCCATGTGTCATAAAGAGCTGCAAAGACAAGGGGCTTTTTATCTTGAAAATGTATATAGAATAGATGCTTCTTCGCTTCATCCTTTTTTCACTCGTAAAAACCTTCAATTGACACAAGGCAACGACAACTTGGAATAAGTCGACGAAAAGAAACCTTCTCATAACCCGATTCTGATCGAGCATTGGTTTCAAAAAGGACCACGATTTTGAGACTTGGGTATGAAACAGAGTTTTGATGGACCTCCGTTGGTGATCATGAGAACCTGCCAGAACAGCTGTGAGCGCAAAGTAAAACTACCACTGGAATGTTCCCCTTCAAAGCATATGCAGACAACGGCAAGTCTGCAAGGAATAATACAGGTCCCATGATCTCCTCAGTATGAAGTGACAATATAATCAGAAATCTCATAAGCTATAGCCCCAGCGTTTGCCAGAAACAATGAAGTGACAACAATGAGAATATACATATTGCAAACGAACCATATCATCCCCTTCCTTCAATGGAGTACAGGCCCACATATAACAGTTCGATAAACCTCGTTTCCTGCAGTGTTTTCATCAATTCACCTTAAATATCTGTCATTTCCCAATTTTGCAGCGCAGCCAATGCAAGGTCAGTGTTTTCGCTACGAAATCACTAAAACAGATGGCGCTGCGAAACTGCTAACAGATTTATGCGCTGCGAAAACACCCTGTCTTTAAGCTAGGCTAAACATTTTTACAACAGACTTTTCAGTGATAACAGACTCCAGAAGCAACAAAGGCCTTTGAACATCTTAAAGAGGCAATGTGCCAAGCACCGGTCTTAGCTACACCAGACTTCACAAAAACCTTTATTGTGGAATGTGATGCTTCAAGAAATGGAATTGGTGCTATTCTAATGCAAGATGAAAGACCCATTGCTTTTGAAAGTAGTCCAATCAAGGGAAAGTTTTTAAGAAAAGCTATTTATGAGAAGGAAATGTTGGCAATACTCCATGCACTTAAGAAATGGTGACCCTACCTGATGGGAAGACACTTCAAGGTAAAAACGGATCATGATAGCCTTAAATACTTTTTAGAACAAATATTATCCTCTGAAGAGCAACAAAAGTGGGTCACAAAGATGTTGGGTTATGACTTTGAAATCATCTACAAAAAAGGGAAGCAAAATGTGGTGGCAGATGCACTCTCAAGAAAGGATGAGGATGTGGAAGCATTGTTGTGTGCCATTTCTATTATCCAACCAGATTGGATAAACGAAGCAAGGGAGGAATGGAAGAATGACGAAGAAGTGTGGGCACTTATTCGAAAGCGACAACAAGATTCCAGTACTTCTGATACATTTAGCTGGCAAAACGATTCGTTATGGTACAAAGATCGCTTATACCTCTGTAAGAATTCCCAGCTAAAACAAAAGATTCTTATGGAATTGCACACTTCTCCCTTAGGAGGGCACTCAGGATTTTTAAAAACTTACCACAGGGTTAAGAAGGAATTTTTTTGGGATGGCCTTAAATCAGATATTCAAAAGTTTGTGGCGGAATGTTTGGTTTTCCAACAAAATAAAGTTGAAACAATTAAGACACCGGGTCTATTACAACCTTTATCCATTCCAAGCCAACGTTGGGAGGAGGTTTCAATGGATTTTATCACAGGTTTACCCAAGTGTGAGGGAAAGAGTGTCATCATGGTGGTAGTTGACAGACTTACCATGTATGCGCACTTTTGTGCATTATCACACCCATTTAAAGCCAGTACAGTTTCTACTGCATTTATGGAAACAATTTAAAAGCTACATGGAAACCCAAAGATTATTGTAAGTGACAGAGATCCCATTTTCACTGGAAATTTTTGGAAAGAATTATTTTCTTGTCTTGGTACTCAGTTAGCTCATAGCTCATCTTATCATCCTCAATCTGATGGGCAAACTGAGATAGTAAACAAATGTTTGGAAGGATATCTTCGTTGCTTTGTATCTGATAAACAGACACAATGGGTCGAATGGTTGCCTCTGGCTGAATGGTGGTATAACACTTCCTTCCATACAGCAACAAAAATGACCCCATTTATGGCACTTTATGGGTATCAACCACCATCCATCACATCATATTTAAGAGAAAATTCTAAGGTTCAGGCAGTGGAACATCACATCGAACATCAACAACAAGTCCTCCAACTCTTAAAGGATAACCTCGTGTTGGCACAAAATAGAATGAAACAACAGGCAGATCAACATCGCAGTGAAAGAGTTTTGATGTAGGTGATTGGGTATTCCTATGGCTACAACCATATAAGCAAATGTCCCTAAAGCAAGCTAAAAGGATAATAAACTATCACCAAAGTATTATGGTCCGTACAAGGTGTTGCAAGAGATTGGTACTATGGCATACAAATTGGAGCTTCCTGCAGCTTCTCGATTGCACCCATTTTTCCATGTTTCATGTTTAAAGAAGGTTATAGGCGACAAGCTCCCAATTCAAACAATATTGCCAGAACTTGACGAGGAAGGAAAAATTATATTGGAACCGGAAGCAGTCACAGAAACAAGAACTCGACAGCTACGAAATCGATCAATTTCAGAGTATCTTATCAAGTGGAAGAACTTATCCGCTGAAGATTCCACATGGGAGGATGAGAATTTTATGCAGAAGTATCCAGAATTACTCAAGCGTTGAGGACAACACTTTTTTGAAGGAGAGGGGCATGTTGGGTCCCTATAATACTAGTGATTACCCCATTACTATTATAGTTATACCCCTTATTTATATTGTTGTGCCCCTATTACCCCCATATTGTTATTTATGTGCCCCATAGAATCCCTCTATTGTTATTTTTGTGGCTTTATATTATTATTGTTAGGTCGGCTGGATTATATTGTGACTCCTTAGACTCCTATATATAGAAAGGAGGTTTTGTCATTTGAATCATCAAAGAATTGTTCATTTATGTAATGTAAAGGAGGTTTCCCCCTCGAAGACGCTGAATTCTAAGGCGTTGATCTATCTTTTCTATCTTTTCTTGAGCTGGTTTCATAACAGGAGCTCTCAAGATGCCGACACCAGGGAACTGAAAGAAAAGGATGATGAATCAATGCCTAATATAGAAGAACCCATGGATCTGATTGATCCTCCTCCGCATGAGCCTTCCTCTTCTAGGAAGAGGCCTTCATGGCTTAGGGGGCTACTTGATGATGCTGAAGGACATGCTGCACCCCAAGGAACCTTTCGTGAAAGTAAGAAACCTAACAGGTATAAGGGATACCTGAACATCATGAGCACGATCATACAAAATGAGCCTTCATCATTCTCATATGCCGTCAAGAATCAAGTATGGAAGGATGCTATGACTGAAGAATATGAGTCTATTATGAAGAATGATGTCTGGGAAGTAGTTCCCAAACCGTAGGACAAGACAGTTGTTACTTCCAAATGGCTTTACAAGATAAATCATGCAGCAGATGAAAGTACGGAAAAGTATAAGGCTCGTTTGGTTGCTCGTGGATTCTCCCAGAAGGAAGGTATAGACTATGATGTGATATTTGCACCTGTTGCCAGATATACGACCATCCGCTCGATCATAGCCCTTGTGGCTTCATAAGGATGGAACCTACATCAAATGGATGTCAAGACCACGTTCTTGCATGGTTCAATCAAAGAAGAGGTCTATGTGGAGAAACCCGAAGGATTTGAGATTTATGATTAAAAATATCATGTATGCAGGTTGAAGAAGGCTCTTTATGGGCTGAAGCAAGCACCCCGAGCATGGTATGAGAGGATCCATAGCTACTTGATGAAGCTGGGATTCACTAGGAGTGAAGCCGATCCTAACATTTACTTTAAGGTTGAAGATGACAAGCCTCTCATACTGGTGTTGTATGTGGATGACCTCTTTCTAACAGGTGCATACCCTCTCATTCACAAATGTAAGAGGGAGTTGGTTGTTGAATTTGAAATGAAGAACCAAGGACTTGAAATGTGGCAGAAGCCAAGGGAAATTTTCCTATCTCAAGAAAAATATGTGGTGAAGATTCTGAAAAGATTTGGTATGGTGGACTGCAAGCTTGTGACTACCTCAAGGATCTTAACTTTCAGAAGTTATATGGTAGTGATGTCGGACCAGATTTTGGAAATGCCTCTGAGTTTCAAAAACTCATTCACGTTGATGTTCTTGGTGAACCTCCATATGAACATATGTTTTGAAGTTAGCATTGTGAGCTCATATTTGGTTGAGCCTCACTAGATTGGTGCCAAGAATCTTCTAAGATGTCTTCAGGACACAATCTATCATGGATTGAAATACACTGCTGGAAATATGAAACTACATGATTATTCAAATGTTGATTAGGCAGGTAGTGTGGAGGATCACTAGAGTACTTTTTAGTGTTGTTTCTCTTTGGATTCTACTTCAATATAATGGATAAGAAGGAAGAAGAAGTCAGTTTCCATAAGCACCACCAGGATCGGATATGTATCTACGAGTATGATCTCATATGAAGTTGCCTGGTTGGGGAAGCTCTTCAGTGAGTTGTTTGAACACATACCACTGTGATTCTCTGTAACAACCAGAGGTGGGATTCGATTATTGAGGAATCCCGTATTCGTCAATTGCTATAGCATATATACATCATATGGGATATGGTAAGTCAATGAGCAAGGAGGCTCCATCGCATTAAGATGATGTACAGGTTGATACACCTTTTCAAAGCCCCGAGGAAAGATCTAATCTGTGATTTTCCCAAACAACTTGCAGTCGTCAAGAAACCCTTGTACAAGGGTCCTGCATGTTGCATACATTGAGCTCTGGGAGCTCTAAGGGCTTGATGTTCTTACTGGAGCAACATACGACCACAGGGTGACTCACCCTCCCCTGGTGGTCTGCACTAGAACAAGATGATTCGCTCTCTTGTGGGACAAGATGATTCACTCTCTTTTGGAACAGGATGATTTTCTCTCTTGTGTAGTAGGGTAATTAGTTCTCCTATGAGACCTAGATTGATGTGTTCTCCATGGCTATTGTAGGAGGATTGATGTGTTCCCTTGTGAGGCCTGGATTGGTGTGTTCTCCTATGAGGCCTAGATTGATGTGTTCTCCATGTCGATTGTAGTAGAATTGATGTGTTCTCCTGTGAAGCCTGGATTGATATGTTCTCCATGGGGATTGTAGTAGGATTGATGTGTTCTCCTATGAGGCCTGGATTGATGTGTTCTCCATGGAAGCCTAGATTAATGTGTTCTCCAGGGCGATTGTAGCAGGATTGATGTGTTCTCTTGTGAGGACGGGATTGATTAAGTTCTCCTATCGAGACATCCTACCCATGCAGTATGGGACTCATGGGAAGTACCTCTCATCTGATCAATGAGTAGGGAAATGAAGTTAGGGACCATAGTAGTACCGATGGATGCATCATTGTATCTAACATACTCCCTATGCTAGGATGACCTCCATTGATCTAGGATCAATGATACTGGTCTGGGACCAGTGGTAGGAGTGGTACATTCGATGACACTGACTTCAGGTCGATTGTTATTGGTCTAGGACAAGTGGTAGGAGTTGTACTCACTATGACACTGACTTCGGGTTGGGGACCAGTGGTACATACTCTGCGACTGACTTTGAGTCAGTATGATACATCCTTGATCATTTCTTCTTCTTCATAATTCAGACAAAAGCATAACATAACAGAACAAAACAAAGCAGAGCATAACAGGGCAGAGCCATACAGATCAGTACAGGGCAGAACAAGACAAAGCAGAATAGGAAAAATAGAGCAGATTAGGGAAAGGTTCAGGCTGTATAGGACAGTGCATTTGATGGATGAATAGTAGTGGCCGGCAGACATATTGCAGATGAAGTTCTCCCTAGTTGAGAGGGAGTGTTAAAATTGGAAACTAGGGCCAAACTTCATGTGAGTCATCTTATTCATGGATGATAATATTTTCATTAGATTCCTCTCATCAAGAGGTGTAGGATTGATCTAAAGATCATCTAATTCCGATAAGTATTCATGGAGATATGAATTTATTTTGATTATGGGATTATTATCGAGCCGACTTACAACTCATGTAGGCTCAGAAGCCCAATAGTCGCATCTATTCAAACATCATCAGCTGTGTATAAATACAAGAGGACTTTTCCTCATTTGCACTCACTCATCTCATCACATCTCTCTCTCTCTACTGCGCAGAAAAGAGTCTCTTCTCTACTGCGCAGAAAAGGGTCTCTCTTTCACACATGTGAAGCCGGAAGCTGCTGAAACTGAAGCTGCAATTTCAGATACAAAATTTCACCAACGTGGACCATCAAAACTCCTCTTCTGATCTGAGCTATAGGTTCGTCTGAACCTCCTCTAAAGGCTACAACTTTTGGTGGAATCAAGTCGATCCGACGAATGGTTTGCGAGATATCGACTACCCTAGTTTGAAGGAAGTTGTTGAAACTGAAGCTGCAACTGCAAAAGTGAAGTTTGGCCTACGTGGACCAGAATATCTCCTCATCTAAACTACGTTGTAGGTTCATTTGAACCTCCTCTAAAGGCTGCAACTTTTTGTGGTGGAATCAAGTCGATCCGACAGTCGATTTGTGAGATATCGAATGCCCTAGTTTTGATGATGAAGCCACTAATGCTAATGTCGCTAATCTAGGGTTTTCTACTGCTGATATAAATCAGATTTATTGTACTATTTCTCTCTGCTAAATTATTTAAGATAAAAGAAGATTTGATCAAAGGGTTTCCCCACATATTGTGGGGTTTGTCCCTGGCTAGCCGCCACATCTTGTGTCTCTTGTCTTGGCTTGTTTTTTGTCGACCATTTAATGTTCTATCTGCACTTTACTTTATGTACATGTGATTGCTAATCTGTGGAATATAATAAGAAAAAGAAGTAAACTATTATAAGCATAGTACATACCATAACTTAACAGTGATCATAGATAGATGAAGTTGATTTTGTGGTGATTAAGATGTGTGATTGAGGAGATATTTATTAGTTTATAAAAAAGAGTGGCCTTCATGATTTGAGTTTGAAAATAGAATGATGATGAATCAAGGAGGTTGAGAAAGTGGTAGCTTGTAAATCAAGGGTTGTAGCTCCTTCCCACTAGTGGCTAGTAAATAACCAAATTTTGTATCTCCTTCCAGTTTTGGATGGTAAAAAATCAAGGGTAAGAACTCCTTTTAGTTGCAGTTGATAAACTCGGGGTTAGTAGTTCCTTTTAGTGGCAACTGATAAATCAGGGAGTAGTGGCTAACTTTTTAAAAGCAAGTTGAATATTTCCTTTTTAAAATTAATTGAAGAGAAGATCAAAGTATTTGTGTTACATATATGCTTCTTGTGTCGATGCTTACTTGAATTGTTGTTAAATAGATTGTTAACATTTTTATTATTCTCTACTTGTGAAAGAAAATTGTTGAAGTTCTCAAAATATCAGTTCTCCCACCCTCTCATTATTTTCCTAGTTTCTAACAATTGGTATCAAAGGCAAGTTTACTTCAGGTTTGGTTTAACAAACTAGAAGAAAGATCAAGAACTATGAAAAACTAGGAAGGAGGATTCACCAATAGGGAACCTATGTTCAATGGAACGAACTATGTGTTTTTGAAAGTAAGGATGAACACTTATATTCAATCTCTGGGTGTTGATGTATGGGACGTAGTAGAAGAAGAATACCAAAAGCCTCAAGCCTTGATTACTAGAGATCAAAATATAGAATTTACATGCAATTCTAAAGCTATGAATGCTCTACTAGTTATCCTACCTTAATCTGAACTAGTCAAGGTCATGGATTGCACAACTATAAAAGCATTATGGGACAATATGAGAAGTTTATATGAAGGTGATAACAAGGTAAAGAAAAGACAAACTTCAAGGTTTTATAATGCACTTTGAGTCTTTGAATATGCATGTTGATGAAGATATTAATAAGTAATTTCTTACAGTTGATGAAATTATGAATACAATAAGAGGTCTTGATGAAAGCTAAAATAACTAATAGTAGATCAAAAGGTGTTAATATCTCTCCCTAAGAGATTTAATCCTAAAATTTCGTCCATTAAGGAGATGAAAAAACTCAAATTTGTCATTTTGGATCAACTACTTGGCACTCTTACTGCTTATGAGATGAGGATTTCTAATGGTAAGTCTATAGCAAAGGAATCAACCTTCAAAGCAGATAAGAATCCCAAGGAAGAACATAATGACTTATGTTGTGAATTAGATGAAGATGAAGCAAAGTTCATGAGAAAGGTCAAGAGAGGCCTAGGAAAGTACAAAGGTAAGCTACCTTTTAAGTGCTTTAACTATAGAAAAATAGGTCATTATGCTTCTAAATGTCCAAAAAAAATAAGAATGAATATGACCCTAGAGAGAAGTCTAGAAAAGTGTAAAAGGACAAAAATAAGTTTAAGAAGAAAAGATTCTACACCCAAGACAACAACACCTCTGAAAATGAATATAGTCAATCTTTAGATGAGGATAGAGCATATGAAAGCTATTGATGTGGCCATAGAAAATATGGAAGTACAAGTTGTTGACTCTTATGGAGAAGAGGTTGAAGTTGACTTGCAAGGAGAGTTGATCAGCACTCGTGAGGAAATGCAAAGGCTAATAAAGAAAAATAAAACTCAAAAGGAATTGTTGACCAAGGGCAAAGATAAAGCTATTGAAACTCTACTCTTGTAAATTGAAGAAGGAAAGAATATACAAGAAATATTGAAAGAGAAACTCCATGAGAAGAAGCAATCATTTGAAAGGCTTGAAGGAGAAATTATTTCTCTAAGGAAAGAGGTTGAAAATGCTAAAACCAGACTGAGATTTAATGAAAATTTTGGAAGAGGGACTAAAATTTTAAATGAACTTCTTGAAGCACAAAGAGTCTCTAATAAAATAGCATGTCTTGGTTTTGAGGCCGAGTCAAGCTCAATAAATGATATAAAGGGAAATAAATCCATTAATTTTGTTAAAGTAGTAAAAAATGTAGACAAGGCAACAACCAAAGCTAACCTAATGCAATAATAGAGAGAAAAAGGGAGCACGCAATTCAATTTGCAGCCACGGGAAAATCAACATTTACAAAATAAAAGGAGCAATTAAACTTAGCAAAAGTATAATAACAGAGGAGAGGAAAATCAAATTCCTCAATACATAAGTTTAGGTCTTAGAAAAACTTGAATATATAAAAAAGCATATCAACCAATCTTCAAAAATCAATTTTCTCATAGAGAAGCTAATTGCAGACTTAAAGAAAAAAGGGTTGATCTAGAAATCAAGAAAACAATCTAGCAACCCAAAGTATAGAACAAAAAGGAGAATGAAGAAAATTTTAATGTGGTTTTATATGCTTAGAATGAAGGGATCCAATGGTATGTTGACATTGGTTGTTCCAGGCATATGTTAGGACATAAAAGCAAGTTTTTTCATGAAAACCTATAAGGAAAGGTAATGCGACCTTTGGATATATTACACCTACTAAGATTGTGGGTAAAGGAATTGTTAGCCTAGTTAATGGCAGAGATAAGGCCAAGGATGTATTGTTTTTTTATGGCCTAAAACACAATTTACTCAGTGTTTCTCAAATGTATAACCAAGGCTATGATGTGTAGTTCAAATCTAAAAATTCTCAAATCAAGTCTATAGGAATAAGAGAGAAGTTGAAGTTGTTAGAACAAAAAATAGTGTCAATGTTCTAAAGGAGAAGACAAGTGTTGTTTGAAAAATATTGATGATAGCTCATTGTGGCATTGAAGGCTATGGAATATGGAATTTGATCAGATTGTCAACTTAGGAAAGAAGAATGTATCTAGAGATCTGCCAAAACTTTTAAATCCAGAGAACATTATTTGCAAGTCCTATCAGATTGGAAAACAAGTTCAAGTACCATTCAAATCCAAGGAGAACTCATCAACCAGGTCATTTCAATTAATAAATGTGGACTAGGGTGGTCCTTCAATAACTCAGACACCCCCAGGTAAATTGTATTTCATTCCTATCATTGGTGATTTTAGTAGAATGACATGGGCGACCTTCTTAATAGATAAATCAAAGGAATTTGAAAAGTTCAATAACATTAAGACCATGGTTGAGAATGAGACAGACTGTAAGATAAAGTGCATAAGGTATGATAATGGTGTTTATTTTACCTCCAAATAACTTGATTATTTGAGCAAAGAACAGGGCATCAAAGGACAATTTACTATACCTGAAACTCCACAATAGAATGGAGTAACAAAAAGAGCCAACAAATTAGTCTGGTAGTTGGTTAGAGCCATGATGGGAGAAAAACATATACCACATATATGTTGGGTTGAATCCATTTGCATAATAGTGGTGATGTTAAAAAAGGCATACTTCATACCAAATAGTGATAAAACTTCGTATGAGCTCTGGTATGGTTGACCTGCCACATTCAAACATTTAAAAGTATTTGGAAGCAAGTGTTATATCAAGAAGAATGATGAAAATCTCAGTAATTTTGATGCAAGATCTTATGAATGTACTTTTCTTGGATACTCCCATAATATAAAAGGCTATAGATGTTATAATAAAAATACAGGAAAAATAATTGGTTGCATTGATGTTAAAGTTGATGAGAACATTGAATTTGAATACAATCAACCAGTGAATATTAGCTTAAATGATCTAGTCAACAATGATGCGAAGGTTGATGAGCCATTTACAGATGAAGAAATTGAAGAACCCTTCATTCCAAAATCTAAATATCCTACAATTTATGTGCAAAAACACCACCCAACTGACTAAATTTTTGGTGACTTGAATATAGGTGTTCAGACAAGAAGAAGGCTAATAAATCCCCCTACTCAAATTCATGTATCTCTATTATCTATGATGGAACCAAAATATTTTCTCAAGCCAGTAAATATTACAATTAGGTAAAGGCCATGAATGAAGAGCTTGATCTGATCGAGAAAAGAAAACTTGGGAGCTTGTTCCAAGACCAATAGATAAGAGAATTATTGGCTCAAAGTGGGTCTTTAGGAACAAACTAAATGAAAATGGTGAAGTGGTAAGAAACAAAGCAAGGTTAGTTTGCAAGGGATATGCACAAATTGAATGTTTGGACTTTAATGAGACTTTTACTCCTATTGCATTATTATAATAAATTCACATGTTCTTGACTTTTGCTATTTTTAAGAAATTTAAGATATTCTAGATGGATGTCAAAATTGCCTTTTTAAATGGAGAATTGCAAGAAGAAGTCTACATTGAGCAACCTAATGGTTTTCAACTATCAAATAAACATGATTATGTTTGTAGGCTAAAAAAGGCCTTTTATGGTCTTAAGCAAGCCCCAAGGGCTTAGTACTCCAAGTTGGATAATTATTTTCTCAAGTGTGGTTTTAAAAGAGGTGTAACTGATAGTAATTTGTATGTGAAATATAATGCTGGAAAATTGTTAGCGGTAATTATCTATGTTGGTGATATTAATTTTGCTGGTGATTCAAATCATCTAACTTGTTAGCTTGCAATTGATATGAAAGTCGAATTTGAGATTTCTATGCTTGGAGAAATTTCTTATTTCCTTGGTTGGCAGATTACATAGTCTTCAAAAGGAATTTTTATCTCACAAAGAAATTATCTCAAGGAAGTTTTGAAGAAATTCGGTATGGAGGAAGGTTCTTTAGTAAGCACTCCAATGGCTATAGGTTGCAAACTCAGCAAGACTGATGGATCACCAAATATGGATTAAGCTTTATATAGATCTATTATTGACAACCTATTATACTTGACAACATCTATATCAAACATTATGCAAGAAATTGGTATTGTTGTAAGATTTCAAGTAGCCCCCATGCAGAGTCATATCCTAGAAGCAAAGAGGATTCTCACATATCTAAGAGCGACAATGGATTATTGACTTTGGTACCCCATGGTAAATATGTTTGACCAATTGTTTTTATTGATGTTGATTAAGAAGGTGATGTGGTTCTTCAAGAAATCACTAGTAGTGGTGCTTTCTTTTCTGGTGAATTTCTTATTTCATGGTTAAGTAAGAAGCAAGCTTCAATTTCTCTCTCTACTACTAAAGATGAATATATAGAAGAAACTCCATGTTTCCCTCAACTATTATGGATGAAGAAGACTTTACAAGATGTGCAAATGAAATATGACCAGACAATACCAATTCTCTGTGATAATATAAGTGCAATAAGCATGTCCAAGAACCTTGTTTTCGACTCCAAGACAAAGCATATTCCAAGTATCATTTCCTCATGGAGTAAGTTTCAAATCAGATTGTAAAGTTAGAGTATGTACTTACAAAAGAGAAGGTAGTTGATATTTTCATGAAACCTCTCCCAAAGGATCAATTTGAGTACTTAAGGCAAATATTGGGAGTATTTCCTCTTACCTCCCTCCACCAGATCTTCCTCAAGAGGAAGAAATGAAACTAGCAAGCACACAACATATAAAAAATAAGTTGTTAGATCCATAGGATCAACAACATAGGGGAAATTGGTTGCAAGGGGAGCATATTATTTTCTTTTCCATTGATGTTAAAGGGGGAGAAGTAAGAAGTACACAAGTGTTTTCAATTTTTTTGGTGTTACCGTCAATGTCAAAGGGGAGAATGTTGAAAATATGTTGGCATTGATGTTAAAGGAGTGGCAAAACTTAGGTGGTTTCTAGAAAATTAGTCAAATAATAGAGCCTTTGGAGCCATTTTCAATACATATTGTCAAATCAAAATCTCTTGCAAATTAACTATATGGATAGATCTTGGAAAGAGCTTTCAAATGATATACTGAAGCCTGAAAAAGGCTTCCTAGATGAAAAGATATGTTTGGTCAAAATTATGAAGGTAAAAGTCAAAATTTTGGTGTTTCTGGGCCATGGGCCTTGTAGCTGAGTCAACATACAAGTGGCAAGCCTCGTCACATGGGCATGCAGGTGGAAAATTCACAATATTAGGAGTACAATGTCGGTTCCACCCGGGACACATAATCGCAACGGATAGTTTCCCCAAAGTTTTCCAAGGCAAGTTGTTGTGGGGAAAAATGCCTATGCAGGACGATCCTATCCACCTAAGGTGTGACAGTGCCTTAGCAACAAACAGAGACAGCTATTCTAGTATTCTTCCTTTATGAATTAAGAATGAAGAGAGATGGATGGACTAACCGATGTCTTTCGTTTGTCCCTCGATCCGGTTTCTCTTCTCTTTGGGAGTTCCCAGCTACTTGTCTTCTCGCTCGCCCAGCTTCAACAGGTCTCTGCAAGATCACAAGAGAAGAACACTACACAAAGACATAGATTCATAATCATAACTAGTTCAGGATTAGAAGTAAACTAAACATACTAATGCAATCATACATCAAAGATACATCAGTATATAGGAGAAACCAAGATAGCTTTATTGATGAATAACAAGGTTCAAGAAGAGATACAACCCAGAGGGCTCCAATCCAGCATCTCCTTCCCAGCAAAATGGAATTTCTATCTTCACCTCCCTTCAAAGCATTAAGCACCTAATGATTCCAATCTCAAACCAACAGCAATTCTTTGCAATAACAAAATTCTAGCCCCTAGATCTCATGGAGGAGAGATCCATATATAGATGTTTGGAGAGAGGATGAGTCAGCTTGAGATCTGACTAGTGTCCTCTCCCTCTGTCAGTTCTTGATTCCACTTGGAGGTTCTTTCTTCCACTTGGATATTTGGAACCTCTTACTCATCACTAGTCGAATTCACTGAGGCAAGTGTCATTGAGGAAGATTCTGGAAGCTTCCTGGGTCTTGACACCTCTTGGAATGAACTTTCCATTTGGCAATTCCCGCTCAGCGCACCCTGGTAGTGCTTCTACCTGCGTTGCAGTGCAGGTAGCCAGTGTTGGCTTTGACATTCATCGCAGACAGCTAGTGGAGCCACTGAATTGATCCTGAATTGACTTGTTTTTTAGCAGTTTCTGGTGGAGAACTTCTGTGAATTGTTGTGGTTTGTTAGCCTTGTTCCTCTAGGGGTAGGAACAACATGTTTAGGGACTTTGGATCCCTTAGATTATGGACATTTCATGCTTAATGTTGTAAAGCACAAAAATGTCTATAACAGTTGCCCCCTAAAGTATGAGGCCGTTTATCGGGTGAAATGCTTTATCCAGGAGGGTCCGAAGTTCATCCAATGCTGGGAGGAGACCTGTAATAAGATACAATGCAATACATTATTTTTCATACTGCTTTCATGATCTAGCTGAGGTGGGCATTCCCATGCTCAGCTTTATAAATTCATTTTTCTGTACATAGAACAGACAATCGTCTGATGGTAGACTGATAATTTTGATGAAATTATCATCCTTTGGGTAGGATGATCATCTGCTACAATGATGTACATGTCAATGTCTTTATCTTTCCTGAGTATATATTGCAGCCCGGATGGATGAAACTAGATCCGGGGTCTTCAAACTCGTTCGATCCTCACTCTAAGTACAAGTCGATCCATGTGAGAAATGTTCTGAAGTCGAACATGGAAAGACATAGCTTGATTACCGGTCAATGAGGTAAACCGTTAACAAGCACGAGAGGAATCACCGATAATGATAATGACCCTCAAGGTACTGCAGTACAATTCACGTGGTGTGAATAAAGGACTTGGCGTCGAACACCACGCAAAATCTTTCAGTCGAAGGTCATTGATGTATACCTGTCGCCGGAAGTGAGAAACTTTCCATTGAGGCATGCAAGCTTCAAAGTACTGAAGGGGTTGTTCCTAGATCAACTTCTTGGATAATGAGCTTGTTATCTCAAAATCAAGCCCTGGAAGACTGCAAACTAGGAAGACTTCAAGTAACTATTTCAAACCAATCTTTAGACTAAGGCTTAGCCTCCCTAGCCTGAGAGGGTTCTCTCAAAGGGTTATTGATTTTGACTAATAATAAGATGGCTAACTCTTGTGGAATAACATTGACCAATATGAGGGTTGGACAAACATTAAACTAATTTCCATTGGGCCTATGGAGTCAACCATACTTCAGTAAATAATGATACTGCCTTTACATAGAAGTCAGGGCATTTAGCATTTAGATGTTCAGAACACCACTCATATAAAACCACAGTTCATAAATGCATACAGGAAATCAGAGCACAATCAGTGAATTCTGAGTGATTACACATCTATGCAACTGTAAAAGACATTAAGGAAGAAATAAAATCACACATTCTGAACATGGAAATCCTTCATGAATCCTGAGAAGAAAAGCAGCCAACTTATATTACTGAACTCTGTCTTTACATAAGCCAAAACAGTACTCTGTTATAAAATTTTCCAACCCCCATTACATTGTTGTTTCAGCTATATATAGAATCCTTATTCTAACTAATTCGAGCTTCCTCCTCCAGCATGAGGGGAGTCGATAACTACCTCTACTGACACCTATCAGCTATTGAACTAACTAATAAATACAACTAAAGTGCTGACTGGAGTTTTTAAAGAGTTCTAAATTAACTATGACTCTAACTCCATTTTCCATGCATAATGGCCTCTCCTTGTTCTTTGACACCTGGTCCTCTTTCGATTTGGCTGAGCTGGATGTTTAATGTTCCATATTGACCTTGAACGCTGAATCTTTTAACTGCTCAGAAGTATTAGGAGATTTCCCTTGCTTCTCGGCTTCAGTTTTCCTCAAAATGCTCGAATGTACAGAAGCATGTCTTCTAGCTTTTAATAACCCAAAACATGGAACACTGCCACGTTCTTGATGTGCTGTGAGCTTCATCGATGGACATGTGTGCAGGCAAAAGTTCCTTGTATTCACATCATTTGATACCTCTTGAACGGTGATAAAGGGACTTTATGACAAAAATCCAAAATTGGATTTGAATATTCAAGCCTTTAAAGCATCCACCTGTCTTGATCTGATTGACTATTGTTGCTCCAGCTGATGTCTTGCATACCCTTTGGCGTTTCCCTTTCAAATTCCCGCTCATAATACAAAACTGCCTGTCTGTGTTAAAATCATCACCTACAGCAGTTTCGTAGCGCGCTACGAAACTGTTGAATTATTTGAAACAGCTCGCCTTTGACCCGAGATCTTTATCACCCAAACATTTGATTGCCAAAAACTCCCTTCGACTTTTCATATGTATAACAGGGATTTACATTTCTTCAAAACAATAAGACTAAGCAAATTTGACAAAATTTGGAACAAAACCTTTCTTGAAGAGAAAATTCATTTAGCAGGTAACTGGCCCAGCTGTGCCTTCAGGTCTTCAATTTTCTTCTTCATAGCTTTATTCTCAGCTCTTAATTGCATATTTATTCTTCTAATGTACTTGGCCTCTTTGATGGCTGGTACTGTCCATGTGTGAAATTGTGCATGGCCATCAACTACTGAATTCAACTGGTTTTCAAAGGTTTCAGTCCCTTTCCACAGAGCTTTACGATAATTTGCATACACGGCTGCATGTTCTCTAACTGCTTTCTTCAATTTGGCAATCTCATATTTAGCTGCTTCTAATTGGCTCTTTATGACTGCTATATTATCTCCTTGAGATGTGATGACTGTTCTGCTTGTATCATTTTGCCTAACTTTCCCGGTTTCCTCTGTTTTTGACAGCGCTTCCTTTACTTGCTTCCTTGTAATAGGTCTTCTGGGTTTTAAAATGAATTCTTCACCTGGCTCATCGAATTTAAGCCTTTTTGAGGTCTTATACTTCTTGGTACTTTCTTGTGGTGATTGTGTCAAATCAATATGGACTGGTTCAAACTGCTCGAATTCAATGGCCTGTAATAAATCATTCAAGCTTGCCTTAGATGTTGGGCTCTCTTCAACAGCTATGGCTTTACCTTTTTCCTTATTTATCTGGCTTCTTGTCCTTACCCTTGAGACTGCTTTTGATCTGCTTGTTTCAGGTATAGTCTTCTTATCCTGAGTTTTTTCTTTTGTTGATTGCTGAGGTTGATCTTGAATGATTAGTGGCTTCACTAGTTTCCTTTGCTGTGACTTGATTTGCTTTTTAGCTCTTGCTTCTTTTTGGAGCTTAGCTATTGTGAATTCTTTGGCTGGTTTTGGAGTAAGGCCAGTCTTGCTTTGGAATCCAGCCATGAAAATAAACGAATTCCAGTCTCTGCCTATCTTTTGGAGGCCATCCAAAACTAGCAACTTGATCAAACCATGATGAAACAAAGAGGTTTCACAGTCCTCTTTCCTTAACTGCACCTTGTCACACATCTTACTCAAACTGCGAAACAAATAAAAAGGAATGTCTATGGAGACTTTCCCAGTGAAATGCAAAAGCAGTTTGAAATGATAAGAATAAACCTTATTGTACCTTCCTTCACAGGTCAAATATTTCTGTATGCAGGTAAGAAGAAGAGCATAATGTTCCTTGACATAATTTCTGGGCACTGCTTTTGTTAAGTCTTCGTTTACATATGCCTCCTTTAAAAACTCCTTACAAGGGTTCATATCAAACTTAAAATTTTTAAACCATTCTTCCCGTCCTCTTGGGATCTCTGTCACAGCAGATATTGCTTCTGGAGAAACTTGGACTTCTAGCATAGCTATCTTTGAATTTAAACCAGTGAAGTTTAGCGCAAATTCTTTAGTTACCTGCGCATGTCCTCCTTGTAGCTTTTTGCAAAAGTTCCAGCACCCGGCATCTTTGAACGCTTTCTTCACGCCTTCATCCCTCAAAGCTATGTCCAGGCCCTCAGGTTCAGTCCTCTGGCATTTACCGGATCTGTGCTCTTTTCTCTCCATTTTTCCTTCGAGATCTTCACACACAAAGTCTAACAGCTCCAGTTGAAATGGTGATTCAGCTCTTTTTAATTCAGCCTCGCTTGTAATCAGGCTCGCTTGAAATCAGCCTCGCTTGAAATTCAAATTCTTTCATTGAAACACTTCAATACATAATCACAGGCAGATTTGTCGCTCATGCAGCACTTACGACCATCATTAAGGTCTATGCACGGTAAAATCTCTTGGGAATGATATTTCTGTGCATATTAACAGATCTATTGGTGGGGTAGTGGCAAATGAGCGTTCAAACGTGAAACGAGGGGTACATAAACTGACATGAGTGGACACAACTGGTGACTCACCTATCGGACTTGACATTTCGGGAAAGATTCGCTGCGAAATGCACGAATCCATGATTTCGCAGTGCTGTTAGTTTTAAATTCTAACGATGCGCTACGAAACGACCTAATCATGACGCGCTGCGAAATTGCTTAACCATAATTGCGCTGCGAAACTGGCAAATGGGATTACGATGCGAAATCACTAAAAGACACGGTGACTTGGATGTGACAAGACATGGCTATGGAGCAATGATGGGTGGAGGAGAACCAATAGGAGTCGAGTATGGTTTGAGTTTAAAACTTTAAAACTCCAAATCCTAAGTGAGGAAAAATAAAATGAAATCAACTTAACACAGGCCTTTGTCATCGGACTAGGACAGAGAATTGTATGCATCAAATTTTTAGTTCTAAGTGATAACAGAGCTGATGTCGACAAGAAGCGATCCATCAAAGGAGGGCCTTAATGAATCCCACATCAGTGACACGGAACGGAGCTAATGATTTTGATGGAGGTGAAAACGATCTGTGACATATGATTCAGGGTGGCGGTCATGAAAGGATGAAGGATAATGTACGGCAGTGGATGGGACACGGTTGACTTTTCTAAACGACTTCTCTTGAACATATGGCGACACTGATGCGATGGATCGATAGCATTACCCCGAATATGGATGGTATGGCGAGACCATGGTGATGTGACCGGTCAATGAAACAACCCAACCCGATTGTGGTACAGAGGAAAAGTGTCATGTTCAAGAGCCACTTGCTACCATCAAAGTTTTCTTGAGTTTCTCCCAATTTTTCCCCATTCATTGCAGACCAGTACCTCTTTATTTTTGTCAAGCTTGAGGACGATAACATATGCTTGTTCTATAACCTGCTCTTCGGGCAAGCCCATCACTATGTTTTAACGAGCCTAGTGATAGTGAAACTCGTTCTCGTCTAAAGACAAGTTTGTCGCTATTTAGTGATTTTAACGAGTCTAACGACAAAGATAACTCGGTCCTTTTCATTTTTAGAGATTCTGAAAAGGTACACAAAGTTAACTCCACAATTCCTTTTTCGTCATCTAATCCCTTTAGCCCGAAAAAGTATAAAACAATACAGAAGGGATGAGTTTTCGATAGTTTTAACGAGCCGAACAAAACAAGCGCTCGATCTTTTTGTGCAATAATCCCTCAGGTCCAAAAAGATTAAAATCTAGAGGAGGGATAGCACTTTCTATCCCTTTAATGAGCTGGAAGGCCAAGGACTCGGCAATCTTTTCATATTTTACGAGTCAGTTGAAAAGAGCTTAAAGAAGACTCGTCTTTTGAGGAATGAGTGATAAACAGGGTTAGCAGCTGATTCCAGATACAGGTTGGAATTTTCCAATCACGACAGTGTCACAAGGATGGCTAGGTGAAATCACTCTTCGCAGCTATTCCTCAAAATGGGTAAACAATCATATGGAGGTGAACGATCGACCAAATGAAAAGTGGAGGTGACGGTGCAAACACGACCAAGGCTTTAATGGCTGATAAGGTTACATTCACAATGGTTATTTACCGGGAATTTGGTTCATTTTTTATTTTAAAATGAGCTTAAACACTGGTGGAAACACTTGCTCATTGCTTATATTTATTTTTTAACGAGCATGAAGTCCGCGTTAAAACTGCTCGGATCTTGCGTTTATTTTTTAACGAGCATGAACTGTGTGCTAAAACTGCTCGAATAATCCAGTCATATAATAAGAGTGTCTCATTGAGATTCTATTTTTTATGGAGCTTCATCTCACAAAGCTTTGCCCCGGATCCTTTTGTTATGCAAGTTCGGAAACGACTAATCCTACAAGTTTAAAGGGTTAGACCTACAGGTTTAAAGGGAGTACCTAAAAATTTTAAAAATAAATAGCCGCCCCTTGCTTGCACTCAAAAAGGTTTGCATGCCCCCAGGCATAAAGTACGATTTCAAGGTTACCTCTACTTCATTTCCGTCAAAACATTTGTTTCACCGAGAGAGGCCTACCTCGGTGAAAACAAATGTTTTGGTTGATGGGCTCCATCTTTTCAACCTAAAGATCAACGCGGGAATAAAGGGTGATTGTTCCGTTTAAAATAAATTTTTAACGACGCTTAGACACAACTTGATTTTTCACTTTTAAAGAGTCGAGAAAAAGCTAAAGATGACTCTAGTCTCCTTCGATGTTTTAACGAGCCCGAAGTGACAAATGCTCGGATGGACTTTTTCTGTTATAGAGTCTGAAAAAGGCCAAAAGAAACTGCTCTGGAGTTCTAGGCAGAGGGTGTGCCAAACTTTTCGCAAAACCGCAGAATACTTTTTAGGGTACGGGCGGTCGATCTTCCTGAATGCTGTGTTCAGTGCATTGCGATCAGTAGGGCAGCCGACACGGCTTCCTATGGATAAAGGTTATATTCCTATAGGGGTCTCCCAATATATACGTGACAGTACGTGGGAGCACAATCCGTACTGGCGCTATCGTCCCTCAGGAGGAATCACCCACCTTCAACGAGATCGACAGTCACCAGGCTTTACGACGCCGGAACACGTCTCTAGCCTAGACCTCTATGTTGTGTGTTATGTTGCAAAGCGTTGTTAATTTCATTCAGTTTATTTTAAGTTGATCTTTTTAGAAGTTTGCCTTTCTAGATCACCACGAGATGTATGATACAATTCCTAAATGCAGTCTAAAGATGATAAGCAAGCTTTATATCTTTTCAACTTTGAAAATCCTAGCTACTAAGGGAAAAGAAAGACACCATCTTTTCTCAAAGAGCAATCAGCACACTCTAATGCACTTTTCCTAAATCAAACATGCAAACTATCAAAATGCAAATGCATAATGCAGGTGTTTGTTTTCCGCTTTCTTAGTATTGATGCCTACAAAGAAAGCTTTTTGTACAACTTTGAATTTGCTTTTAAATGACAAATACAAACAAGTTTACTTTTTCGAAATCAAAAAGGGTAGAAGAGAATACAACACTTTACGACTTTCGAAATGAACACTTGTTTCGACACTTAAAAGAGACAAACTCAAACCAATAAGCAAAAGCAAATGTATAATCAACTGTAAAAAGCCAATGAACTCTCTCCTAAGATCACAATCAACAGATCTGAATCAAGGGCTACAGGATGATTATTTCACTCATGCAAAGGAAAACTGTAAATGACGCCAAAAACACATAAAAACACTCACAGTCTTTTTGTACAAAAGGAGGCGGAATTTAAGCAGAGAAAAGGAGTTATCAGACTGGTACCTATGCTGGTTACAGGCTGCAAAAATCAGAGATCAAAACAGGGCAAAACAGAGCAGAGAACCCCAGCTGCACAAGGCCAAACTGGATCAGCGCAACCTCAACACAGGGGTTTTGACATTCAGCGCAGGTAGCCTTCACGGGACCTGCGTTGAAATGCAGAACCTCTTCATTGTGGTCGCGCTGAAGGAGAAACGAGAGTTTCTCACTGGGTTCTGGGTCACAGATTGCTGATTAATCTACTGTTTCAGGCCAAATAAAAGCAACAAACAAGGTGCAATCAAAGGGATGCTTTGAGGGGGTACTAAGATCTATCACAAAGGATCATCAAATCATTTGTGAGTCCATTGTTCAGATCATAGACAAATCCAGTGATTGGATCAAGGCAGCAACTGTCTACTTTGCATCCGAGAAGAGCAGATGCAGTTCGATTGTTGTTGTTGAGTCTATGAAACCAACAATGATAGAGACACAAATAAAATGACTAAAAAAAATCTCCCCAGCGGAGTCGCCAATTTTTTGTGGGGAAAAATGCCTATGCAGGACGATCCTATCCACCTAAGGTGTGACAGTGCCTTAGCAACAAATAGAGACAGCTATTCTAGTATTCTTCATTTATGAATTAAGAATGAAGAGAGATGGATGGACTAACCGATGTCTTCCGTTTGTCCCTCGATCCGGTTTCTCTTCTCTTTGGGAGTTCCCAGCTACTTGTCTTCTCGCTCGCCCAGCTTCAACAGGTCTCTGCAAGATCACAAGAGAAGAACACTACACAAAGACATAGATTCATAATCATAACTAGTTCAGGATTAGAAGTAAACTAAACATACTAATGCAATCATACATCAAAGATACATCAGTATATAGGAGAAACCACGATAGCTTTATTGATGAATAACAAGGTTCAGGAAGAGATACAACCCAGAGGGCTCCAATCCAGCATCTCCTTCCCAGCAAAATGGAATTCCTATCTTCACCTCCCTTCAAAGCATTAAGCACCCAATGATTCCAATCTCAAACCAACAGCAATTCTTTGCAATAACAAAATTCCAGCCCCTAGATCTCATGGAGGAGAGATCCATATATAGATGTTTGGAGAGAGGATGAGTCAGCTTGAGATCTGACTAGTGTCCTCTCCCTCTGTCAGTTCTTGATTCCACTTGGAGGTTCTTGCTTCCACTTGGAGATTTGGAACCTCTTACTCATCACTAGTCGAATTCACTGAGGCAAGTGTCATTGAGGAAGATTCTGGAAGCTTCCTGGGTCTTGACACCTCTTGGAATGAACTTGCCATTTGGCAATTCCTGCTCAGCACACCCTGGTAGTGCTTCTACCTACGTTGTAGTGCAGGTAGCCAGTGTTGGCTTTGACATTCAGCACAGACAGCTAGTGGAGCCACTGAATTGATCCTGAATTGACTTGTTTTTGAGCAGTTTCTGGTGGAGAACTTCTGTGAATTGCTGTGGTTTGTTAGCCTTGTTCCTCTATGGGTAGGAACAACATGTTTAGGGACTTTGGATCCCTTAGATTATGGAAATTTCATGCTTAATGCTGTAAGGCACAAAAATGTCTATAACACAAGTGTAAGACAAAACCATTGGGAGGACATGGTTGGATGCAACAGTGGGAGGAAGTGGAGGAAGAAATGATTGGTGAAGCAGGAAACCACCTTTACATGTAGACCTAGTGGTTTCTCCCTAGTGAGATCAAAGGGAGCTCCAATTTTTATTGTTGGGGAGATGACAAAGTTTATGTCGATTACCACCAAAATTTCCTATTTGACCTTCAAAAATTCAAACAAAAAATCATGAAAAACCAAGGTTCAGGACTCCCTTTCCTTCGTACCTTTGATGGTGCATAGACCAATCAAATAAGGATACTTGGTGTGATATTATTTGATGAAGGAACCATGGTGGATGCATGACATCAACATGACATAGACCTATCAGAGGGTGACACATGACATGCATATTTGGCATTTTTGGGTTGCCAAGTGGGACAAGAATGGGTGACACGTGCCACTAGTCGGTGAGTGACACATGGAAATGTGGAATACATAGTGGTGGATAGGTTAGTAGTTTTAGCATGTCACCCCAGTCCCCGGAAGTACAAGAACCCCAATGGTTTCTAAGGGAGCTGCAAGTTAACTCTCTAGGTTGACAAACATTAGAGAAATTTTGAGGTTTAAAATGAGCATCAAAACAAAAATGTACAAGAAAAATCAATTTTGTAAGAACCATATATGATGATGTTAACCATGGGGGGTGATTCACCATTTTTGGAGTAAAAAGGCAAAATGATAAAAAAAATAAAAAAACTATTTTTCAACTCATATTTTCAACTTATCTCCCTGTGATTTTACTCAATTTTCAAAGGAGATCACTCATTGGATGCATAATTTTATTTTTCATCCAAGGAGTACCCATGTTGCATACTTTCGATGGGCCCTACTACACAAAAAATATGAAATACATGAAAAATGTGATTGTAATCACATTTTTCATGTATTTCATATTTTTTGTGTAGTAGGGCCATCAAAAGTATGCAACATGGGTACTCCTTGGATGAAAAATTAAATTATGCATCCAATGAGTGCTCTCGCTCAAAATTTGAGTAAAATAGTAGGGAGATAAGTTGAAAATACAAGTTGAAAAAGTAGTTTTTTCTTTTTTCCCTCCAAAACTTGATGAGTTAATCTAATATTATTTTATTATTTCCACTATTATTTTATAATATTCCTTAACAGGCCCATTTTAGACCTCAAAATTTCTCTAATGGCACTGAGACATGCTGGAGTACAGGTGGTATCATGGTCACATATACATCATCGTGAAGATTTCCTAATTGGTTAGTGTGTGTGGTGCATGGCCCCAAATGGACACATCACCCCTGTGGGTCAACCCCAGTGGGATCAATAGGTGCTCCATTAGTTTTTTTGGGGAAATAATTCCAGGGGCTATAACACTCTCCGGGACTCAATTTTGTGCAATGTAAAGTGACCAGATGCCTATGGATGAGGGCCTAACATGAACGAGTTGGAAACATATCTAGATTTTGTGCCAAATTTGGTGGATTCAACCATAATTGGTAGTGCACTAAACTTGGGATAAAGAGCATCGATGAGTTGACAAATTTTTGGTGTATCACAAACAATTTGGTGGTATATTTCGCGGTTTTGGGCTAAATATGGTAGTTCGTTAGATATGAAATTTCAGCTAAAGTCATTGTTAAATCCTATAGAATTCCATAATAATTAAAATTAACAAAATGACTTAGTTTTTCATGTCAAAATAGCAAATAATAGATTGAATACAAATTGAACACATTAACTATAGAAATTATGGTGTAGGATTGCAACTTCTCGTGAAGTTTTAATTAAAATCACAAGACATAAACCTACTCTACCATGCTGTGGAATTCAATTCACAATTTAGAACATCAATCACAAGCATGCAATGAGAAAGAACACACATGAACACATTATTTTTTCTAGGGGAAAGAAATCTGCTAAAAACCACTTGCTTGCCTGCATTAATCTGATGAATAGAGATTTATTATAATTGCTTTTCTCAGCTGAGAACAACCTGCAAGTGAATAACCTATCTATCTTCTCATTAAAAAGATTTGACGCAGACTTAGTCAATTTTTTCCTCTGATTGAGCCCTTATTTCCTTGCACAATTCATTTAGAAGTTAGGCCCCTATTATTTAGGAATTCTCCAAAATGGATTGTGCAATTCCCAAGGTTGATCATTTGACTGCATGCAACACCTATACACTCAAGGCTAGTTTACAACTGATGTCACACTGCCTTGGAATCTCCACCATAGTTGAGGGACTCAAATTCTATGCATGTACTAGCTATTTTGGGTTGATTAATTAGTTAACTGGATGATCACTGAGTTTGACTGAAGTCCCATTACACAACTGACCTTCAACTAGTTCCTTGAACAGTTGAAACTAGCTTAACAGAAAAAAACTTGAGATAATTGACCTTGATTGCTACAAATTAGCAATCACACATGCTTGACTAAACTCTAACTCCTCCAACTCAAATTTACTGAGTAAAATGGGTGACACAGGGCCATGTCACACAACTTAACTGCATCCAAGTTTTCTGCTAATGTGGAAATTCAAAGTTTCTCAATTTAATCAAGGAAAAATAAAATTGAGAATTCCTTGCTAACTTTTTCAACACTCCCGCTCAGCAAGAAAGGGATTATCAACAACCACTATCCCGCACCTGTGGAACTTGAACTTCTCTCTTGACAATACCATTTTCAAAATGTCAGCATCTTGTTCCTCTATCAGAATGTATTGTAGCACTATTATCTTCCTTTGCACATAGTCTTGTAAATGGTGATACTATATATCTATATGCTTGGATCGATTGTGAAATACATGATTCTCAAAGAGCTTAATGCAACTATAGTTATCACATTATATCACAGTTGAATCCATCATCTGACCAAATAGTCCAACAAGTATCTTTCTAGTCCATATCACCTCAAATGTTGCTTGAATTTTAGCCACGTATTCTGCTTCTTTTGAGCTGAGCGCCACAGATATTTTGTACCTGTTGTACCAAGAAATTGCATACCCAACACTGAAAATTCCACCTGATGTACTCTTTCAATCTGATTGACTCCCCACCCAATCCACATTTGTGAAGCCACACAACTTCACTCCCTTTGTCCATCAGTACCATAGTCCAAACTAGGTGGTGCCTCTGAGGTAGCATAAAACATGCTTAGCTGCCTTCCAAAATAATTTTTTTGGCCTAACCATAGCTTGGCGCAGTTGGTTGATTGCATAGCACGTAATTGGTCATGTGTTCACAAGATACATCAGTGAATCCACTAGTTGTCGATAAATGGTAGCATCCACTTCTTCACCTGAAGTGGAATCTTCCTTCCTCCAGTTCGTCTTTAGAGGTGTATCCATGGGTTTGAAACTCTCCATGTGGAACTTTTGTAGTATCTCATTTGCATACTTTCCTTGAGAGACAAATAGCTCCCCATCACCTTGACATTTTTCCAACCTAAGGATGTAGTGCATGAGACCCATGTCCTTCATTTCAAATTACCTTGCAAGGTCCTCCTTGCAAGATCTAATCAGCGACTCATCACCAGTTAAAATCAAATCATCAATATATAAGACAATAATAAGCAATTTACCTTCTACTAGGATATGATAGATGTTTTCATCTGCTTCACTTTTGGTGAATTCCAAACTGGTGAGATAGTTATCGATCTTGGTGTACCAAGCATGGGGTTCTTATTTGATACTCTACAATTCTCACTTGAGTCTGTACACAAGAGACTCCCAAAAAAATGTCTCAAAACATTTTGGTTGCTCGATGTACACCTCCTCCTTAATAAATCCATTGAGGAATGATGTTTTTACATCCATCTGGTTACTATTCTTCCCCATTTGTGCAACTAATGCAAGAATTGATCTAATGGATGATTACTTTGCTACATGAAAAAATGCATCCTCATAGTCAATTCCCTCAACTTGAGAGTATCCCTTGGCCACAAATATGGCCTTATACTTCTCTATGCTTTTGTATGTTGCATGATTAACCTTGAAGATCCATCTCGCACCCACTACTGATTTATATGGTGGTCTTGGGACCACTTCCCAAATACTGTTATTTACAATGGCTTTGTATTCATCCACCATTGCATCAACCCATACAGATTTCTCTACCACTTTCTTGAAATGGGATGGCTTAATATTTACAAGCTCAGTCATCAAAGCCATGTAGCCAATGTAATGATCAAGTGACCTCCTCTACCTACGCAAATTTGAAGGAGCTCCCACATTCTCCCTCAGATCCTGCAAAATTCTATCAATTTCCCTGGTTCTTTCTCTGCCTTCTCTGGATTTTTATGCTTGAGTGGATGTCTCCACTCTCCACTCCTCTACTTGTGGATGCTCCATAGCTTCTTGAGGCTCCTCCTTTAGAGATAAAAGCTCATCTTCTGGTGGGATCTGAAGCTTCCTCTCAAGAGAGCACCACATTACTTTATCCTCATAAAATTTTACATTCCTTCACACAACTATCATTCTGAGGGATGGCAAGTACACACAGTAGTTGTGAGGGGTTTCTATGTAACCCAAAAATACACCCAATTTTTTTTCGGATCAAAGTTCTTCCTTGATTCTTCTGAGATATGGCAGTAAACAGAGGATCCAAAAATCTTGAAGTGCGACACATCCGACTTTCTCTTGGAGAAATCCTCCTCTAGTATAATCATGCCCATATCCAATGAGGACTTTGGTTCTGCAAATAGACTGTTGTGTTGCATGCTTCAACCCACAAAAGCATAGGTAGGCCTTGGTCATGCAACATCACCCTTGTTATTCCCACAATGCTACGGTTCTTTATCTCAGCCACACCATTCTATTGTGGGTTGTGGGGTGTTGTAAACTCTCGTCGAATGCCTTCTTTCACACAAAAAAAAATTGATTCATTCGACATGTAATCACCTCCATTATATTTCTTGAGAGCCTTCACCTTCTTGTCAGTTTCTTTCTCAACCAGTTCTTTGAATTCTATGAACTTGGAGAATGTCTCATCTTTCTTTCGCATGATGAAGATCTAGCACTTCCTTGAGAAGTCATCAATAAAAATGAGAAAATATTTGTGTCTCATAGTGGAGGCTATCAAGAAAGGTCCACAAACATTAGAGTGGATCCTTTCTAGGACTACATGTGCTTTGTTGTCTCGATCATGGAATGTGGATTTTGTGTACTTCGTTGAGGTACATCCTTTGCATACATCTTTCTTCTCAAGTGATCCTTTAGGGAGGCCAATGGTTATTTGTTGCATAATAATCAAGGCGAAATTATGCAAATGGCCAAGTCTTATGTGCCAAAGTTCACTGACATCGCGGCTCTGCACTTTCTCTAGTGCTTAATGCAACACAATCTTCCACATATATCTTATACAGGTTCTTCACACGAAACCCAATCTGCTTCACCTATCCTGTGGCTATGTGTCTCAGGAATTCCTTTCCTTTGCTAAAGATCGCATCATAACCATAGTCTTCCAAAACTGCAACAGAGATGAGATTTTTCTCTAGGCCTGAAATGAACATGACATCCTTGAGCCTGAGAGGGGATCCCCACTCCCTTTGAAAGGTAACTGTACCAACCCTAGTCACATTGTACCTTCTTTCATCCCCTAGCTCGATGTGAATCTGAAAATCTTTCTCCTCCAGGTCACTGAAAAACTCTATACACCTTATCATGTGGAACGATGCACCTGAGTCCAAGTACCACACACTCCCCATCACTGTGTTGGAAAAACATGTGATAAGGGTAAAGTCAAGCTCGAACTGTGAACCCAAGGATTCACCTATTGCTCCTCCTCAGGTCTTCTTGCTTTCCTTTTTGTGTGGACCCCTCGTGGCATAGTGCCTAAATTCATGAAAATAGAAGCATTTAATTTTCGACAAATCTTTCTTCTTGCCCCCTTGGCTAGATTTTGGTTTGGTTTGAGACTTCTTCCCTTTTCCCTTCTTTCCCTTTCCAACTAATGCAAATTTTTCTTCATCCTCGCCCTTGGATAAAGTTCCATATTTGGTATTACACCTTATTTCCTCATGTACCAAATTAGACCATAAGAGTTCCTAATTTGGTAGTTTCTCCCTCACGTTCACTGAATCTTGGTATTTATGCCAGCTCTTGGGATGGCCTAGAAGGGATATGCATACCAAATCATCATCTGAAACAGTAATTCCAACTCCTGCAATCTCATCATGAACTTGTGTGAACCTGCTCAGATACTGCGGGATAGTGTTATTCTTTTGCATCTTGATATTTTGCAGTTTATCCATGAGCGCCAACTTCTTGTGGTCCCTACTATTCTGGAATAGATCTATCAATGCCTGCCACATTGCATAAGGAGTTTCTTTCCCATGGATACTGGTGAAAATGTGGTCCCGTACTCCCTCCAATACTATTCTCCTCACCTTGACTACATCTTTCTTCCACTGAGCAAGGTTGTGGACATTAGATTCCACTGGTTTTGCAACATCTCTCTTTATGTATGCTAGCAATCCATTGTCATCTAATACTTCCTCCATGTGATCCTTCCATGCAATGAAATTAGAGGTGCCTTCCAACGCATACTCTAGCCTCAGCCCGTTGAAGGTCATCTTATCATATCTAAAGATATCCTGCTACATTGAACAACAAATTCAAACCTCCTGAGAAAAAACTTTGAAATTCCTGCTCTAATGTGAACCCTGCTCTGATACCATGTAGAAATTATGGTGTAAATTTTCAATTTCACATGAATTTTTAATCAAAATCACAATCCAAAAACCTACTCTACTTCTTTGTGGAATTCAATTCATAATTTAGAACATCAATCACAAACATGCAATGAGAAATAACACATACGCACATAATATATTTTCTAGGGGAAAGAAATCTCCTAAAAACCCCTTGCCTTCTTGCATTAATATGATGAATAGAGATGTATTACAATTGCTTTGCTCAACTAAGCACAACTTGCAAGTGAATAACCTATCTCTCTACTCACTGAGAAGCTCTAACCCAGACTTAGTCAATTTTTTCCTCTGCTTGAGCCCCTATTTCCTTGCGTAATTCGTTGAGAAATTAGGCCCCTATTATTTATGAATTCCTCCAAAATGGATTGCACAATTCCCAAGGTTAATCATCTCACTACATGCAACACTTGTACACTCAAGACTAGTCTACATCTGATGTTACACTACCTTGGAATCCCCACCACATCTAGGGAACTCAAATTCTCTCCATGCACTAGATGTTTTAGGTAGATTGATTAGTTAAATAAATTATCATTGAGTTTCACTGAAGGCCCACTGCACAATTGACCTTCCATTAGTTCCTCCAACAGTTGGAACTAGTTTAACTGAAAACAACTTGAGATAACTGACCTTGATTGCTATAAATTATAAATCACACATGCTTAAATTAACTCTAACTCCTCCAACTTGAATTTATTGAGTAAAATGGGTGACACAAGACATGTTACACAAGTTAACTGCATCCAAGTTGTCTGCTGATATGTAAATTTGAATTTTGTCAATTTAATCAAGGCAAAATCAAATTGAGAATTTCTTGCTGTATTTTTCAACATTAAGAAGACTTAACATAAGTGGAACATAAGTGGAAATATGAATTCATGCAATTTAGAGAGTTGAACTTAACCAAAAGTTCTAAATCTAAAAATGTCGGCTCTAATTATTTAAAATCACAATTGAATTGGAAATAAGGTAGTTGTTGTTGTAGTTTTTGTTGTTGGTGTATGTAGTGAATTGATAAGTGATCATAGATTAATGAAGGTGATTTTGTGTTGATTAGGATTTGTGATTGTGGAGAGATTTATTTGTTTTATGAAAGAGAGCGGCCTTCATTATTTGAGTTTTAAAATGGAATGAAATATGAATCAAGGAGGTCGAGCAAGTGGAAACTTGTAAATTAGGGGTTGTATCTCCTTCCCGATAGTGGCTAGTAAACAATCAAGGGTTGTAGCTCCTTCCAGTTGTGCATGGTAAACAATCAGGGGTAGGAACTCTTTTAATAACAACTCATCAATTTAGGTTTAGTAGTTCCTTTTAGTGGTAGTTGATAAATTAGGGCGTTGTAGCTTCCTTCTAGTGGGAACCAGAGAACTTTGTAAAAGCAAGTTGAATCTTGTCTTTGTGAAACTAATTGAAGAGAAGATTGAAGTCTGCATGTGTTGCATATATGCTTCTTGTTTTGATGCTTACTTGAATTGTTGTGTTAGGTCCCTATAATACTAGTGATTCCCCCATTACTTTTGTAGTTATATCCCTTATTAATATTGTTGTGCCCCTATTGTCCCCATATTGTTATTACTATGCCCCATAGAATCCCTCTATTGTTATTTTTGTGCCTTTATATTATTATTGTTAGGTCGGCTTGGTTATATTGTGACCCCTTAGACTCCTATATATAGAAAAGAGGTTTTTTTCATTTGAATCATCTAAGAATTGTTCATTCGTGTAATGTAAAGGAGTTTGCCCCCTCGAAGAGGCTTATTTCTAAGGCGTTGATCTATATTTTCTATCTTTTTGTGAGCTAGTTCCCTAGCATTTGGTATCAGAGCTTTGGATTCTAGGTTTTCACTGCTCCAAACAGGACATCGTGGCATTTTCGCTATAAAAAAATTTTGTGGTGTTTCAGAAGCGAAAAAAAAAAAACAAATTTGAGAAAAAATTGTGCTGAACCTCGGGTCCAAATTTTAGAGCTTGTCTCGCTATAAACTCAAAGATATGATCTGAGGAAGTTAGGGTTTTTGCAGACCCCCGAATTACATTTCAAACAGGTCACCTTGGAAAAATCGTCATAACTTTCGCTCTGAATATCAGATTGAATTTTCGTAAGATGTTACAGAAAGAGGACGGATTGTAGTTTTCATGAGTATCATTTTCAAAACCTAAGGTTGAAATAGTGAAACGTGGCATGTCATACAAGTTCGTTCTACTGAACTAGTCTATAATCAGGTCACCGTGGGAGATTTCGTATAACTTTTTCTTGGAGAATCCAATCTTGATCAGACTTGCGAGGTTAGAAAGAGGACTCAAAGGGCTACCAGAGGATGAGATTTCACATATTAGAGATCCATGGCTACAAAGATACAACAGATTCAATATCGAGCTCTTACAAAGTGAAAAAAAAAGGTGTGTAATCCTTTTATTTTGCATAAGATTGGTTGGAAAAATTAGTTTGAAGGAATTCAAAGGGAATAGTGAAGAATTATTAGCATTAATTAATTCCCCGAGGAAAGAAAATGCAAACACCTAGTAAGCAACCTGAAAGCTCTAGCATGACTTGTGAAGAAGAGGAAGAAATGCAACATGATATATCAAAATTACAAGACCAAGTACAACAAATTTCATTCTCACTAAAGGTAAATGAAGCCAAGATGAATGGCGTGGAAGCTAATATGAATGGAATGCAAGTTAAGATGAATGGCATGGAAGTTAAGATGAATGGCATGGACACTAAGATGGAGGCTAAGATGAATGGCATGGACGATAAGATGGAAGAAATGAAGATAAATTTGAATAAGTTGCTACAAGAAATGGTCACTAATGGTGAAAGGGTAGTAAAGGAAACTCATGATGAGAAAAAAATAAACGTTAATCATGATTTCATAGACTCTAATGTTGGATTGAAGACCCACCATATTCCAAAAATCGATATGAGGAAGTTTGATGGCAAGGATCTCGCAACATGGATACTACAGATAGAGCATTTTTTCGATCTCCATAATGTGCAAAACACACAAAAGGTACGTATTGCAACTTTATATTTTGAACCAAATTAGTTTGTATGGTATCGATGGCTTTGCTCTCGTAAAAAAATTGTCACTTGGTCAATTTTTATGGAAGAAATGATAGCACATTATGAGGATACAAAAAGCAACACTTTTTTTAGCCAATTGATAAGTCTCAAACAAAAGGGTTCAATGATAGAGCACATTGAGGACTTCCAAAAAGTGAACATAAGGGTAAAAGATATTCTAGAGAAGCATATGATTTATGTGTTCATAGGGACTTTAAAGGATAATATCGAACATGAGTTCGCCTTTAGGAACCTGATTCATTGGAGAAGGCATTCAGGTTAGCAAGAAAAATGGAAAGCAAAATTATGGCAACCAGGAAGCCTACCACTCACAACTATAAAGATGGAATTGCTACTGCCCCTAGCCTTCCACAACCTATAAGGTTGACACCACAAAAATTGGAAGAAAAAAGAGCAAAACTGCTTTGTTACAGTTGTGATAGCAAATACACTAAAGGTCATAAGTGTGCTGACAAGAAATTATTCTACATAGATTGTGAAGAGGAGGAAGGAAAGGAACAAGAAATGTCAAAAGAAGAGGACATACTCCAGGAAAAAACCATAGATAAAGAAGAAATGAATCCGACCATATCTTGTAATGCATTGGTTGGAATTACCACTCCTCAAACTATCAATATAGAACATATCAAGAAGAAAAGGGTAATAGTGTTGATTGATTCAGGAAGTACCCACAATTTTATTCATTGTAAGATAGCAAAAGAATTGAATTTCTTCCTGTATCTAGAACTAGAGTGTCAAGTGATGGTTGCAAGTGGAGGAACCATAAATTGCTCTGGAAAGTGCCATAATATCAAGATATCCATGGGAGAATATATATTGAATAGCCCAATGCTTTCCATTCCAATGGGTGGTGCTGATGTTGTACTAGGAGTCCAATGGCTACAATCCTTGGGTACAATAGCTTTTAATTTTCAAGAAATTTTCATGAAATTTTCTTCGGAAGGAAAGGAAGTTGAATTAAGAGGTATTGTAGGGAAATTGGGAAAGATAATCAGCTCTAACGATATGAAAAAGGAAAATGAGGTGTAATTTCACAATTATGTTCGCTAGATGTTTCCACTTCGAAATCATCTATTTCTCCAGACCTCCAAAAAGTCTTGGACAATCATTCTAAGGTATTTGAGACTCCCAAAGGTCTCCCACCTATTTGTGATCAGGATCATGCTATTCATTTGATTCCAGGAAGTGTTCCTCCAAACATCAGGCTATATAGAAATGCTAGAGGCTGGTATAATTCAACCTAGTCAAAGTTCTTTCTCGGCTCCAGTAGTATTGGTGCACAAGAAGGATGGATCATGGCGCATGTATCCGGATTATAGGGAGCTCAACAAGCTCACTATTAAATATAAATTTCCCATTCCTGTCATTGATGAATTATTGGATGAATTGCTTGGATCAATTTACTTCACCAAGTTGGATCTTCGTTCAGGATATCATCAAATCAAAATGAAGAATGAAGACATTCCAAAAACAGCATTTAGAACTCATGAGGGTCATTATGAATTTTTGGTCATGCCTTTTGGCCTTACCAATGCACCATCTACATTTAAAGGTTTGATGAATTCCATTTTCAAACCCTTCCTTAGAAAATTTGTGTTAGTATTTTTTGATGATATACTAATCTACAGCAAGTCTTGGAAGGATCATGTTGAACATGTTGACAAGGTGTTACAACTATTGGATGAGAAACAATTATATGCAAAAAGCTCCAAATGTTTCTTTGGAGTACAAGAGGTGGAATATGTGGGTCATATTGTATCTCATGAAGGTGTTAAGGTAGACCCTAGCAAAATTAAAGCAATTAAGGAATGGAAAATCCCCACATCCATAAAGCATCTGCGAGGATTTCTCAGGTTGACAGGGTATTATTGCAAGCTTGTTAAGAATTATGGGAGAATAGCAACATCTATAACAACATTATTGAAGAAAGATGCATTTTCATGGACTCTAGAAGCAACAAAGGCCTTCGAACATCTTAAAGAGGCAATGTGTCAAGCACCAGTCTTAGCTACACCGGACTTCAAAAAAACCTTTATTGTGGAATGTGATGCTTCAGGAAATGGAATTGGTTCTATTTTAATGCAAGATGAAAGAACCATTGCTTTTGAAAGTCGTCCAATCAAGGGAAAGTATTTACACAAAGCTATTTATGAGAAGGAAATGTTGGAAATACTACATGCACTTAAGAAATGGCGCCTCTACCTAATGGGAAGACACTTCAAGGTAAAAACGGATCATGATAGCCTTAAATACTTTTTAGAATAAAGATTATCCTTTGAAGAGCAACAAAAATGGGTTACAAAGATGTTGGATTATGACTTTGAAATCATCTACAAAAAAGGGAAGCAAAATGTTGTGGCAAATGCACTCTCAAGAAAGGATGAGGATGTGGAAGCATTGTTGTGCGCCATTTCTATTATCCAACCAGATTGGATAAACGAAGCAAGGGAGGAATGGAAGAATGATGAAGAAGTGTGGGCACATATTCGAAAATTACAACAAGATTCCAGTACATCTGATACATTTAGCTGGAAAAATGATTTGTTATGGTACAAAGATCGCTTATACCACTATAAAAATTCCCCACTCAAACAAAATATTCTTATGGAATTGCACACTTCCCCCTTAGGAGGGCACTCAAGATTTTCAAAAACTTACCATAGGGTTAAGAAGGAATTTTTTTGGGATGGCCTTAAATCAAATATTCAAAATTTTGTGGCGGAATGTTTGGTTTGCCAACAAAATAAAGTTGAAACAATTAATACCCGAGGCCCATTACAACCTTTATCCATTCCAAGCCAACGTTTGGAGGAGGTTTCAATGGATTTTATCACAGGTTTACCCAAGTCTGAAGGAAAGAGTGTCATCATGGTGGTAGTTGACAGACTTACCAAGTATGCACACTTTTGTGCATTATCACATCCATTTAAAGCCATTACAGTTTCTACTACATTTATGGAAACAATTCAAAAGCTACATGGAAACCCAAAGATTATTGTAAGTGACAGAGATCCCATTTTCACTGGAAATTTTTGGACATAATTATTTTCTTGTCTTGGTACTCAGTTAGCTCATAGCTCATCTTATCATCCTCAATCTAATGGGAAACTGAGATAGTAAACAAATGTTTGGAAGGATATCTTCGTTGCTTTGTATCTGATAAACAGACACAATGGGTCAAATGGTTGCCTCTGGTTGAATAGTGGTATAACACTTCCTTCCATACTGCAACAAAAATGACCCCATTTATGGCACTTTATGGATATCAACCACCATCCATCACATCATATTTAAGAGAAAATTCTAAGGTTCAAGCAATGGAACATCACATCGAGCATCAACAACAAGTTCTCCAACTCTTAAAGGATAACCTCATGTTGGCGCAAAATAGAATGAAACAACAGGCAGATCAACATCGCAGTGAAAGAAGTTTTGATGTAGGTGATTGGGTATTCCTACGGCTACAACCATATAAAAAAATGTCCCTTAAGCAAGCTAAGAAGGATAATAAATTATCACAAAATTATTATGGTCCATACAATGTGTTGCAAAAAATTGGTACTATGGCATACAAATTAGAGCTTCCTGCAGCTTCTCAAGTGCACCCAGTTTTCCATGTTTCATGTTTAAAGAAGGTTATAGGTGACAAGCTCCCAGTTCAAACAATATTGCCAAAACTTGACGAGGAAGGAAAAATTATATTGGAACCGGAAGCAGTCACAGGAACAAGAACTCGACAGCTACGAAGTTGATCAATTTTAGAGTATCTCATCAAGTGGAAGAACTTATCCATTGAAGATTCCACATGGGAGGATGAGAATTTTATACAGAAGCATCCAGAACTACTCAAGTATTGAGGACAACACTTTTTTGAAGGAGAGGGGCATGTTAGGTCCCTATAATACTAGTAATTCCCCCATTACTATTGTAGTTGTATCCCTTATTAATATTGTTGTGCCCATATTGTTATCACTGTGCCCCATAGAATTCCTTTATTGTTATTTTTGTGCCTTTATATTATTATTGTTAGGTCGGCTTGGTTATATTGTGACCCTTTAGACTCCTATATATAGAATGGAGGTTTTTTCATTTGAATCATCTAAGGATTGTTCGTTTGTGTAATGTAAAGGAGGTTTCCCCCTCGAAGAGGCTTATTTCTAAGGCGTTGATCTATCTTTTCTATCTTTTTGTGAGTTAATTCCCTAACATGTTGTTAAAGAGACAGTTGGTGTTTTTAGTATTTTTTACTTGTGAAAAAAATTCTTAAAATTCTCACAATACTAATTCATGCCCCTTCTCAGTATTGTCCTGGTTTCTAACATAGAGGAGGATTCGTGTGAGTGAAAAGTGGTAGAGACCCCTCCAAATTTGGTGGAAATAGTTAGAAGTTTGAGGGTTAAGTTTCGTAGCTATAAGGAAAATAAGGAAAGGGTCATGACATCCTAGGAGAAGAAAATTGAAATAAATGTATTATTACTATAGATGGCATACAATATTTACAAAGGTAAGGCAACATTGACTAGCTTCTAGCAATATGAATAATCATTTGTCAAGGAAGGTTCCTATCCATCATAAATTCAAAAACATGGGCTAGAAACTAACAATATCGGAAGAAGCATTTTAAGGAATAGGCACAGGAGTACCAAAACAAATATATCCAATGAGGACAATGTACACCTCTAATGAGGAAACAAATAGTTTATACAATTTGTCTAGTACAACAAATAGACTATTATTGAACAAGACTAAGAAGAAAATCCCTACAAATAGTTCCATGTCTATGGAATTCATAAAAGGTAAAAGTTCGTAATTTTTATGGTGAGGTTAGGAAAAATGAAGAAGTTGAAGAATATTTGTTGGGCCTAAAGAAGTACTTTAGGGTACATAACTAATTTGAAAACATGAAGGCCAGAGTGGCCATACTTAGCTTGAAGGGAAAGGTGGATGTTTTCCCTTCATATTCCATGTAGCCATCTTTAAACTATTTTCCCTGGGTATTTTCCAATATTTGTTCTTATTTATTATAATATGAAAATTAAAAAATCAACCCTTTAATTTGCTAAGATTTCTTGACCTAACAATTTTGAGGAGATGAGCATAATTGACAAAGAAGGAGATGTTTTTTATATGCACTATGAATTTGACCTTTATGAATTGAGAGAGAAAGCATTCTAATAGTTTAAAATTACTTAAGATATCTCATTGATCTAGGATTATTGTTTGAATTGGTTCGCCATTCCCTAGGCCTTTCACTTCCTAGAATTTGTAACTTGTGTGTCGAGAAATGTATCCCTAGTAAAAAATATGTTATCTACCAAAATGGAGTGATTCTATTTTTCATAAACCCTCAATCAATTCAATAAATTCTTAGAAAATTCATTCCCATTGAAAATCAAACCCTCATGAAAAGATTCTGAGCCTCAATTACCTATATTAACCATAGAAAAAATAACTTTATTGCGGTCATTTTTACCTTAAAATTCCAAATACATGAAACTCCAATGTCGTACCCTACCAACGCTTTCCCTAAGTTATCAAAACATGTTGTGTCAATGCCTTTTATTTCGTTAGGGCATGATGGTGACCAAACTATTGATGAAATATTTTTGGTTTCTTATCTTCCCTCCCTTAGGCTAAAAATTTGTTTGTCATGTTTCATTTCAGTCAATATTTATTTGATGCCATAAATTTCCAATTGTCTTAGTACAACCTCACTAGGAATTTTAGATAACAATCTTACTTAGTCTTCATGTTTCTTTATTTCCAAGCTATATATTATTACATATACACCTAAAACTTCAAGATAAAAATGGAGATAAAAAATATGTCATTCGTTGGACTTCCATTGTAAAAAAAAACCACAAAATATAGGTTTTTCTGAGTTCATCAACAAATTTATGCCATTTGTTTGTTCAATAATATATGAAGAATATCCTCCAAGAAGTTTTCCACGAATAAAGAGAATTTTGCACCTAACTCTTGAATTTTTCCCCAAATAAAGAGAATTTTTCACCTAAATCCTGATACTAGAGTTGGGGATTGGTTCTTATTTCAAGAGTATACAGAAATCAAAATATATGGTTATGATTTAGCTCCATATTGTCTTCCAACTTTTTTTCCTATGAGGATTTTTGTTTTAGAATATATTAGACAATGTTTGGGTTCAAATCAGCTACAATTCATTTCTAAGAAAATCAAACCTTGTTTAAGCTAAGGAAAGTAGGTCCATTCATTGTTAAACTAGGGCTATTTTCTAGGATGTTGAAGAGATGATAAAATAGATGAATTTTCCCTTAGGGGAAGTTTGGTCATATGATCCTCATATAATCATATCAGAAAAAGGACCAAGTAGGGATTTTCTCTCTATATGCATATAACAAAGCCAGATATAGAATAGATGGCCAACATAGACACTTAGGAACATGAACAACATCAAAGTACATAGAAAATTTAAAAGGAATGGAAATCTTCTCGACCCCCTATTTTAGGAACCCCTCAACCACAAGAGAAAATATTTAAAATAACTCATGCAAAAAGTTTCCATATAGTTTCTAAAGTAGTGGAGGATCATCAATCTAGAAAAAGACAGAGAACAAGGGAAAAAGATGAAGCATAAATATCAGTTTAGATTACATAGGAAGCTACATCAAGCGAGCCTACTTTCATTTGGGAAATTTTTCCATCTGCATCTACAAGCCAATATAACCAAGTGGGAACATCACCTTGAGCTCTAGGGAGGCAAGAAAATATATATTTTCAATTCTTGAAATTAAGAATAAAAACATGAAAATCAAGCAGAATTATTATTCACGACTTTGGGCTCAAAGATCAAGTTCATATCAAACAAGTATATTATCTACCTTAGGCTATGAGAAAGGGAACTTGAATATGGTTATCCTCGAGTCAAAAAACCCTAATTTTTAAAATCAACAGAAGATTACAAAGTTATAAAATTCACCATGGACCTGAAAAAGATACACCTAGTAGATCAAATGGACTTGCATATATAGATAAGTGAAATGATTTTCAAAAATATCACACACACTACATTAAATACGTGCAAAGTGGCAAACATGGTCTCAAAAGTCACAAATCAACTCTAGCAAGAGAAAATTTCCACAAGAACTACAAAAATGTAGATAGATGAACCAGAGAAATGGATTATTAAGTTACGAGTAGACCCAAGAGATGCATCATCAATTGCAAGATTTTATCAAATCTAAAGAAATGGATATTCAAACATTTAATAAGACATTAAAAATACCTAATTTGGATCATGTCCAAACACCAGAGCTACAGGTTGAGTAGTAGGAGAAGGAACAATGATTAGCAATAATGATTGGAATGAACAAAATGATGGAAAATAATGAAAAGAAAATTAAAATATTAGAAAAGGAAAGAGTTGAACATGTTTGTTCAATGTCTTAATCAACACAAATAGCTTCTATGGATCCATCTTAGAAGTTAGTTGAAAATATGCCATATTTAAGCTTGATAGAAGTAAAGATTGAGAATCCAAAAAGAATAATTTCAATGAAAAATGAAGAAATTAATATTTTAAGGGAACAAGTATCAGAAAGAAATGCAACCATTCAAGTTAACCAATATTTAAAATAAAATTTTCAAAATAAGATAAAATGAAGAAACAGTTAATAGGCACTAGTTCTTAACTGAGGCAAAACACATTTTGTGGGCAAAATTTGTCACTGAAATCACAATAATGTGGAATTCATTCAAATTAATAGGTGATGAATTCAAATTGGTATATAATACATAATAGGATACTCAACAAATTCAAAAAGATTTCAGTAACAAACCACAAATAGCCAACGAAATTGACAATTTCTTATTTAATTCCAGGACCTAGGACCAATTACATGTATTGGGAAACCAACACAAGACCTCAATTATATGGAAACCAACAAGGTTTTAACTAAAAGGGCTCTAGTCTAGTAGGCTTAGGACAAATAAATAATGCTAAAAAGGAATGACGATGTGTTTATGAATAAATTTAATAATCTGATAGAGGTGGGTTTTCCATATTGTCGGCATCAAATGAATATCTAATATCATTAGATGCTTACATAAAATTACTATTGATAGAAAGAATTAGGTGGAAAAGTTTTCAAATATGTGTGGAATATTGAAAGAGCATACGATAGTTGACAAGTTAATTGATGATTTTTATCTTCTCTAACAAGTAAAAAATATTTTCTCAATTGTTTCCACCTATTAGAAACACATAGAGTTAGATATCACCTATAGAATGATGAGAAATTTTAATTATCTAGTTGGAGAAAATTGGAATAAGCTAGCCAAATTTGTGCCATGAATGCTCTGGAAGCTTATCAAACAAAACACACTTAATCAAGTCTAGATGGTAGGCAAACAATTGGAGTTGTTCAACAATTATGCTTAATTTGTAACTCAGCTCCTAAAAAGTTTTTTTTGCAACTAATTTTTGTTGTACTCATTTTGTATAAAAGATAGTAAAGAACTTGAAGGCTATTTTTTTTAATGAAAAAAGTGAAATAAATTTTGTATTAAGTGGACAGACAATAGTTTATTGTAGTCAATCTAAATATATTTTATTTCTATCAAATCTCAATCTGTTCCCTTAGTATGTGTAAAACTAATCTTCTAATAAATCAAAGTCTTTCTCCTCGAAATGTTAGTCTAAGTGGTATGAATTGATTTTGTGAAGTGAGAGTATCATTGTTTATTATATAGTGTTTGCAACAATTTCATGAGCTAAAATATTTAAGTGAGATACAATTTTTATTCAACATACCATCTTTCTTGTGGCATTGTAGGAAATACAATTCATATGATTATATTTAACTAAATTGTTTGATTGCTTAAATTTTCAACACATCTTCCTCACAGAAAGATTTAGATATTAGTTCAACGTTTGAAAGCTTTCCTATTTATATTTCTTGGTCTTCATCGATCATTATTTCATACAAATATAGTTGTAGGTTTTGGTTGGAAAATAACCTAATGATTGATCATTGAGAACTTATTGTCCTACTACAAGATATGAAGTTCATCCAAATCAATTGCTTTAAAATAGTTTAGTGCCTTGGAATAGTTTCCTAGCCAAAAAAATCTCAAGGAACAACCAGAAACAAGAAATATCTTTAATGATTAATGAAATAAGTACAGTATATCTCCCGAAGACATTAAAAGGAGTATTTTGGCGGTGGACCCTTGCCTCTCCTAAACGAGGGTCCCCCTTTCCCTCTTTTACAGGTGTAGTCTCTTCTCAAGAAGCCTCTTGAACACTCTTTAATGGTGAACCTCCAAGATCACTGTTAAACTCACATGGATAGCAAAACATTAGGAAAGATAAATCAGTGAGTACAATTTTTATTAACAAAAGATGTACATTTATAGTACAATAGGTGACTCTTGGGATTCAGATCCCAAGGTCTCTTGGACTGCTTTGTCCATTCAACTTCCACGCTAACCCTTTAGGATTAGGTGTCCAACATTCCCCCCCTTAATCCGAAGGGTTATGTATGAGTCCAAGAAGAGAGCTGTAATACAAAATGTGCAAAAAATGCATGGCAGCACTAGGCTGAATGTGCTCTATGAAATGTTGGTAAAAAAGGGCGGTGGTTTAAGGATGACCACCAACACTGGAACGCTTAGTGCAGTTCCCGGAACTCTTCCAATACTGGCAAGAAACTGAAGTTTTCTGCTAGAGTAAGTGTTCTCAATCTGTGATGGTTTAAGGATGACCAACAACTCTGGAATGCTTAATGCAATTCCTGGAACTCTTCCAATACTGGCAAGAAGCTGGTGTCTTCTGCTAGAGGAAGTGTTCTCAATCTGTGATGGTTTAAGGATGACCAACAACTCTGTAATTCCTGGAACTCTTCCAAAACTGGCAAGAAGCTGGAGTCTTCTGCTAGAGGAAGTGTCCCAGATTGCCAACTGAAGGCATGTTCAGGCATCTTTGTCTCTGGCTGCAACTCTGAAACTGGTGTGGCAGGTTGTGGCTCAGGCTCGCTTGATGTGACTTTGAAGTTTGTAGATGACCATCATTTCCCCCCCTGTCAGGTACAAGGTGAGAAGATGGAGAAAACTCAACTGCAAGACTGTTCAATATTCTGGAACAAGTTCTGACATGTGTTTGGAATATCTTCTTGGTTGTTGATGCCCATTGCCAAGAAGCGATCCATCCAAGATGAATCTTTGTTCTTGCAGGACGTTTGTTTTTGAAGCATCTGTGTGAAGAATGACTGGTTTTATGACAGTGCTTACATGGATGAAGATCAAAACAATGATATTTCAAATGGCCAACTCGATCACAGTGTTGGCATTTCACGATCTGTTGTTGTTGCTGTTGTTGCTGCTGTGGAAGAGAGGCAGAGTCTGGAACAGCTGAAGCTGAACTGTCATGAGGAGCAGTTGAACTGTCATAAATGAATCCAGCACTCTGAAACTGAATGGGCTTGGCATAGTCTGGAATATGAAAGGACAAGTCCTTGTCATATCCAAGACCAGTTCTGTGCTTGTTGTGAACAAGCTGTTCCCAAGGTCTGATGATGGGCTTGGGAAGTGCAGACTGAATTTCTGCATCTACATGTACAACTGCTGCTTTATTTGAATGAACTATACCATTATTGACTTTCTGTTCATGGGAGTCTGTTTCATTGTTCTGAACAGAAACAGGTTCAGAATGATGACTCCACTGCTGTAATTCTTCCTGTTGTAGCTTTGTCTCAAGCTGCAAAAACTCAATATCTTCTTGTACATTATACAAACAGGTTCTAATATCAACTAGAGAAACTTTGCTTATTCTCACTGTATCATGATCTGAGGAATGTATGAGAGTTTTTAAGAATTCTAATATTTCAGTAATTTGAGTCATTTCTTGATATCTTTCCTAAAAAAAAAAATAAAAAAATTTGCAAGTGATCCTGAGTACTGCCAGCCTGCAGTCGTGAGGTGAGGTTTTGGCTTCCATCGTCGAGGTGAAATTTAAAGTGGCGCGTCCTTCGGATCGTGAAAGAGAACTTCATTGAGAAATAGACCAGCATTGAAGCATCTAAGCAGAGCATGTTTCGTTGACACAATGTTGGAGTACGACTCTTCGTTGAAATTTAAAGCAGAAATCGATGAATAAATTGTGCTGGAAAAGAGCCTAGTTGCGGTCTTGAAATGTTACATGGTCTTGCAGTGCTAGAGTGTGTATGTGTGCGAAGTAGCCTGCTTTGAATGAGATGCAGTGGACTACATATTTATCAACTAGAGATATCTGAACAGGTTGTTAAATAGATCAGAGTCACATAATAGAGAGAAGCCTGTGGAAAATATTTCTGCATAACAGAATCATGTATCGGTGACGCACGTGTTCTGTCCATCTAAATCACTGCATGTGTTGATCCTATTGTGTGGAGCGATGATATGCTTACAGCAAGTTGTGAGAGCTTGGAACACAACACAGAGCTCGTTATCTAAGTTTGAAGTTTCATCTCTCAGTGTTATCAATATTCAAGGCAAGTTCAAAATTGTATGCAGCCATTGAAGATTCGTTAATGATATGCTGTTGTTGTCATAAAAAGGGCGTTCGATACATATATACGTGTCCATGTGATTGTTGTCACTGTGCACTTCGATTTCCACTTGAGTATACCTTTACATATTCGGTTCCTCTTCTCGGCGGTTCCTCTTCTCGGCCCACTGGTAATCCATATGCTCCTCAGCCCCGGTCCAATCATCATTCCACTGCAACCACCGGTTTGACTCAACATACCACCACAATGTTTGCAATTTCCTGCGGTTATGTCAAAATTTCCTTCAAAAGATTGGTTTGTTTAAGTTATGGCATGGAGAATGTGTATTATTTATGAGGAAACCTTTCTATCGGGCATCAATAAAAAAAAATCACTCATATAATTTATCACACAACACCTCAACGGAGCAGAGTGGCAATGATAACAGAATTGTCAGCGTGGTAAGCTTTTGCATTCAGGTGTTTGGAGAACTTTTCAATTAAGTTCATAAATTTTGTGTTTGCAATAATGGGCATTCAAACTGGTGCATGCAATTGTCAGAGCGTTGATTTATGTGCGCGTTGATTAATCTCAACTCATGCTTTATATATGTGATGGAGTTGTTTCATGTCGGTTCGTATATAATGTTGGTCTAACTGTTCACAACCCAATAGCCACCATTAAATTGTGGAAATTGAAATCGATTACAGGAAGGATTTTCTCTATAAGATCTCTTGTCGTCATCTTTTGTCTCTCTTGGAGAATAGTGGCCGAATACGCACAAGATTGGTCCCTCCGGTTGTAACCATTATGCCCTATGAATGTCTCTTCCCACTGTGGGTTCATACATACCACTCCATATCACAGTGAATATTAAACTGTGATACCAAACCACCTCATACATCTCTCCATACCGCTCTCTCATACCTCTCTATCCAACTTGCTCTGCATGACCTAAAACCTTGGTTAATGGATGTGTTTTTATATATAACTTGAATGTGAGGCAACACGACTTGCAGCATGTGCATTGGGGCACTAACGTAAGTGACTGTCTTACAAAGAAGCAAAGTTTCCGCTCACATTGACTGCGTCAGAAGGGAGAATCTGGAAGCTATAGAATCGAGTGGCAGCAAGACAATGTGAAGAACGATTTGCAAGAGTAGTTTTCTCTCTTCTCCAATCATCTAAGAAATTATATAGCTGCGACCGAAGTATCATGTCGCTCAAATGATTCAGAGATAACAGAGGAGGCCGATAAGAGCATTGATAGTGTCAAGACCGTGAAGCTCGAAGCTGCACAGCTTGCAACAGGTTACGGGTTCGATCTCATGCCCATGCTGTTCGACGAAAGATCAACTACAATTTACTTGTGTGATTTGCCTGTAACTGAGACCCCGAATTTGGAAAATTCGAGTCTGGATTTCGTCAGCAATGCAGTGTTCAGAGGCGCCTCAGATGATCAGAGCCTTCTAGAATTCGCAGAAGATATGGCCCCTGGGATTATATCAGAGCCTTTAAAATCCCAAGAGGGTTTGAACGACGAACTCCACTAAATTCCCGGGATCTTTCTTTGTGTTTGCTAACTGGAAATTCAAGACAAATTTATGACTGATATAATCCTTGCGCATTTTTTCAATTGCATTGATAGTGTGCATTTTTTTGTGGAAGAAATTGTTGAGAATTTGTAGTGTTCTTCTGAGGCTAAAAGCACAGATCTGGAAGCTCAAAACTATGGCTGTGCTTCAATACCATTGTTTGACATTTTAAAGTAGATTCGAAGTATATGTCTGCGGCCCTCCTTTGGTAAATATTTCTGCTAAAAACTCTAGACAAACTTGCAGGTCTGAGGCATTGGTCCTTCATTTCAGAAATATATTGTGGGTGATTAAGGTCAGAGACATCATTTGCCTCCCATTTCAGAGACACATTGACATAGGCTGAAGCAATTTTATGGCCCAAATCTAAGGAGAAATCTTCGACCCTGTGGTTGGCATTTAATATTGGACAGTCTGTTGCATTTTTGAACTAAGAGCGGATGGGTTAAACTTTGGCTGCCATGAGAAGAGTTTTGTTGTTGACAGAGAAAACCTATTGATTTTGTAAATTTGAAGGGAAGGAAGAAGCTTTTGTTCTGCTTGGGCTAATTTTTAGAGAGAGATTCTAGATATATTTTTTTCTGTTTAGTAAAGATATCAAGAAATGACTCAAATTACTGAAATATTAGAATTCTTAAAAACTCTCATACATTCCTCAGATCATGATACCATGTTAAACTCACATGGATAGCAAAACATTAGGAAAGATAAATCAGTGAGTACAATTTTTATTAACAAAAGATGTACATTTATAGTACAATAGGTGACTCTTGGGATTCAGATCCCAAGGTCTCTTGGACTGCTTTGTCCATTCAACTTCCACGCTAACCCTTTAGGATTAGGTGTCCAACAATCACAAAGAAATGCAAATTGAAGGGAAATTTTTGGGCAACATGACTTTGCTATGAAATTCTCTCTTTTAATTGATCCCATGGTCTATCTTTAGATATCCCATGTGAGTGGATATCTCCACCCACCTCCTTCAATGGTTGTGGGGGTTGTTTGTGGGCTTCCCATGCTTGAGGGTGTACATGGGGAGTCCTTTGGGGCCTCTTACACTCCCCCAAGTGTGAATAAATTGGGGCAAGATGACTGTACTTGGTACTGACACCCTATCACACAATTCTTCATGATTCATAATGACATTGATCCTTGGAATATCGTTTTCTATGGATCCACACGACTATCGAAGAATTAGTTATGTTGACTCATGAAAATTCACAAAAATAGCTTTGCACGGATAAATTAAAGTATGATCAGTGACATGTAACCATCAAATTATGAGCGATTAATTATTGACTTTAGGAACCTTTGCTTTTGATGAATTTTTGAGATATTTTATCCCTAACTAAAAATGAATAAAAAATCTTCATCCAAAATATAAATCTTATTTGGCTTAATTAGACTCACATAAATCTCTTTGAGTTGTATGTAAACTCTTTGAACTAACTACCATTGAAATCTCCTACATAAGGTATAAAAATAAAAACCAATCTTTCAACCCACAACTTTTCCATTTTTTAATCCAAAAGCCTAGAACCCAATATTAGTTTTTAATGTAAAATCCACATATATTTAGCATGAGATTTGGAATACGTGCCATTAGAAATGTTGTTTTTTATCTTTCCATTTTAGTTGAAGATATTGTGCTTGTAAATCCCCTCCTCTTCCTCAATCAAGTATTCAATGTATCAATTCTCATTTTTATTGTTAATGGTGTGTGAGTAATCAAGTGCCCCTTTAATGCATGACACTAAAAGCCACCAAAAAAAGATGAATAGAATCGCAACAATAGTCCTGAGGATTAAAACCTTTGTAATCACTTCAACAAAAATAGTGGTTCCCTTATCATAGATCTTTTGATAAACATAAATTACCTCTATATTCATAGCAGTGTTGATAATATTGGTATCAGGAAAATATCGGCAAGGGTCCAGAAAATATCTTATCGGCAATATCGGCAAATATCGGCAAGCATAAAAATGCATAATATATTCATTTTTTTTTAGATTTTTAAACATATAAATCAATAACAACATGAAATAAACACATTGGCACATAAATATGAAGAAAACACTGATATATATGATGTCAAATAGAAATGATACATCAAAGACGATACCAAATCCTGTTGATCCCTGATAATTGTCCATTCAAGGACTCAAATGTGGAGAACCAATACAAAATAACATCACATATATAAAAGTATATCATCATCATGAGTTATATGTAGCATAACAAATAAAACTAGTAGCTATCTATCTGAAATCACTACCCTCTCCCCCTTTTACGGGAAAACATGATGGGCTGTTTGCCAGGCCTGCCCCTAGTAGTAGAAGGCCCTGACCCTGCATCTGCACCTAATGTCAAATAATGAGTGCTAGGTATGGGGCTATGCTCTCCTATATCTATAGCAGATGGTGTTGATGTTGATGCTCCCGTAGTGTCCTCCTCCTCCTCCTCCTTCTCCTCCTCTGAGTGTTGCTGCTCCTCCGACTCCGAGTCCTCCTCTTGCTGCCCCTGTTCTAATGGATCATCTGCCACTGGCTCTAACCATGAAGGTGACTCCTCCAAGATGGGCTCCTCAGACTCCACCCTCCACAAAGACAATACATCAATATTGTCTAAGGAAATGGCATCTGGATCCATTGGTGATTCTATTTGCCTCACTCGAAGTCGGATGTTGTAATGCACATACACCAAATCGTTGAGGTGTGCAAACTCCAACCTGTAAGAGTGTCAAAAAAAGTAATGAGTCTTGACTCTTGACTCTTGACACTTGAAGGTTATAAATTAAAAATTAAAATTACAATAAATGTAATTTCTCAACTGAAGGCTTAAGCTTAAAGTTATACCCGTTGTGCTTTTTTGCGTGTATTTTCTCAAATACACTCCAATTGTGCTCACACCCTGAAGAGCTACATGTTTGACTCAAGATTCGTATGGCCAATTTCTAAAAATTTGGTGCCCTTTCGCTATAGCTTCGCCACCAAATATCTACAACAAAATAATGAAATAAAAAATTCAAAAACTTAAAACATAATTAAACTTTCAAATAAAAGTTACATAATTGAATTTTAAAAAAATAGAATTATAAATAAGGAAATTCTAAATTGAAAATTCTAATTTCTAATGAGTGATGACTTGTCACTTACATGGCATGAAGAGGGTCCTTTCCCTAATAGCATCATCAAAGCCAAATAGGCCAACACAATCCCGATAAGATTGTATCTCGCGATTGATTTTGCTACGAAGCTCAGGATCAGGTACCATCCTCTGAATACAGGAATGGAGCCCTTCCATCACCTCGCCATCAAAATCAAAGCTACATTTGTATGAAAATGCGGGGTTGAGGAAGAGTGTTGCTACATGAATGGTTCGATGAAGCATCCTTGTCCACCGACTATCAATCACATCCCATAACATCATCTGCCTATCAAGGCCAACAAAACCCTTGTCTACATAATAACAACGAATGGCCTCCTTGACCCTATCCATGCCCTCATAAAAATAAGCCATTGCAGGCTTCTCCCCATCCACCAATCTGAGAACCTTTACTATAGGTTCACTAACTGCACATGCTTCTTCTACTCCATGCCAAAATGTCTCAGAGTACACCATTTTTTCAATGGCTTTCCCGTCCTGTCTTCTGTTGTATCTACAATTACGCCAATCATCAGACATAAACATTTGCTTCAACTCGAACTGACATTGAAGCAAAGACTGAATTGTAATAAAGTTTGTGGCAAAACATGTGATGGCAGGACGCCGCAACTCCTTGTTTCTAGTGAACCTCCTCATGAGGCTAAGAACAAAAGCATGGTTATAAATAAACTTGGGGATGCTCCTAGCCATGTCAATCGCCTCCTTGATGAAGAAGAGTTTCCCCATATCCTCAAGCAACAAATCGAGACAATATGTTGCACACGGAGTCCAGAACAATGTGGGATGCCTCTCCATAAGCATCTTGCAAGCAGACACATAATTAGCTGCATTGTCTGTTATGACTTGCACCACATTCTGCACACCAATCTCCCGAATGAACCCATCTAACAACTCACATATTGTCGTTGCATCTTTGATATGTTCTGATGCATCCAACGATTCAATAAACATGGTACCTTTAGGACAATGTACCAAGGAATTTAGAAGGGTCCTACCCTTCCTATCTGTCCAACCATCAAACATCACTGTGCATCCAATAACTTCCCATGTCTTTTTCAACTCCGCCAATCTAGAGTTGATGTCCTGCTTTTCTGCTTGAAGAATTGGCCCCCGCAACTCCTCATCTGTGGCACTTTTGTACCCTGGGCCCACAACAACAATATAATCACACATTGGCTGCCAAAATGGATTGGTTTTGGTGATGCTGAGAGGTAAGTCGCTCCAGAAAATACACCTCCCCATGACTCTATCTACTTCTTGCTTCTCCTTTTCTTTAACAAGCAATTTTATGCCAGGTTGTGCTCCAGGTCTTGTTCGTGGAACAAAAAATGATGACCTTGCAGTCGCACTAGCATTAGCAGGTGATGATGTGCCAACTATGGAGTCTCTCCCACTACCCTCAACATCAAAATCAGGAGAAGATATCCCGAAAGATCTACTTGCACGTTCAGCTTTGTTTCTTTCTGCCTCTTCCTTCTTTCTATCTTTTTCATCAATTGCCTCAAGAGCTTTTTGTATAAGCTCCAGACTAGAAACTGTACAAATCCCAACATCATGTCCACTGAGTCTAGCAAGATGGTATTTCAGTCGTGTAACCCCACCTATCATCTTGGTCCCACACAATTTGCATGTAAGATATGCACGATTTGTCCCACCATCAGGGTTCCCATACTCCCAAAATGGGTCCAAGGCTTTTGGCATATTTGTATTTTGTAGTGGGCTAACTCAAACCTAGGGCACCAAAAAAAAATTGGAATTAGTAACTTAATAAGTAATACTAATAACCACATCATTTTACAAAACAATTTTTTTGCTACATTATTTGCAATTTTGCAATGTGAATTGAAAATTGAAAATTCATAAATTCATTTGAAATTTCATAAATTCATACATAGAATTTACTTTTAGAAATAGGCAAATGGTAAACCTACCTCACTGTTCACAACTTCACATTGCACAATAAGAAACTAATTTCTAAGATGAAGAAATTTTATAGAGATGAACCCCTAATATATAATAAAATTAATAAATAGCCTCTGCAGCTATGAACTCAAAAAAATGGAGTTTGCTCTCCAAATATGGAGAAAACTTGAAAACTTAAAAAGTTAAAAGTTAAAAACCTTGCATTTGCTCATGGGCATGAAAATCTTTTCAAATGGAAAAAAAAAAAATCAAGCAAAATGATTGTAGGCAAATAGGCAAGCAAGAACAATCATAAAACTAACAAAAAATTCATTAAAATAGGGGTTTATTTGAACATACCTGTTAATGGAAGAAATGAAATTGTCTCACTATTCTTGAAGCTTAGATCAATGAAATCTTCGTTGTTGGTGGCAATAATAGCTATGGAATGCTCAAACCCTCCTTGGCAGCAAGCACATAGTTCTCTCCTTCCTTCTCCAGCAATCAGATATGAAAATGATTCATAAAAAACCAAAATCCGAATTTTATAACCCGCGCGGCGATTTTCTACTGTCTCCTGGCGATAAATTAGGTCGTTGCACGATATTTTGCCGAAATATCGGCGATATTTCGGAAATATCGCGATATTTTCTCGGCGCTATTTCGTCTTGCCGAAAATATCGCGATATTACGAATATTGCCGATATTTCGGCGATATTATCAACACTAATTCATAGAACATTCTATTGCCTTGGAGTTCAATTTTTTTCAAATAAAACATCATTGTTCCCTAATTTCATGATATAGATACTTGGCCAATTTGCATTCACCTCATCAATTTTATTTAGCTATGCATGTTATGTGAAATATATTCTTAGGAAACATTAAGTGACACGATAGAAGAGCCATTGTTACAAAATATTGTCCAACGAATAAATTAGTTAGAAGCATTTAGCAATTCACAATTTTTTTCCCATAAAACTCACTAACAATGATCTCCTTTATTCCATTGCAATTAAAAGAATTTTAGCAATAGTTTCAAGACTTACCATTATTAATTAGGTTTAGCATAGATAGTTGAAAGGAATGATTGCTATCCTCCCCACCCACATTTAGTTTTTGTAAGCAACATCTTGAGATTTTAATGAGTATATTATTCTAATGGCCTAGAGCTCTCTATTGCAACTCCTCAAACTTTAACAATTTTTTATTTAGCCTGAATATCATCCTCGAAATGAGGGGAAATTCCTAGCAAGTTTCCGGGGAATATGTATTCCTATGGTTGTATCACTTACTCTTGTAATTAAAATATTTTGCACCAATTTATCCCTGTGGAATTTTTAGTTAACAAAGATAATAAGAGTTCATTCACGAGTGCGATGGAGATTGTAAGGGAGGCTAGGTTTATTTGTTTTTGAAGGTCCTTGGATGGCGCCACCACCGAAGGCCATGTCACTACAATTTGCAAAGGAGGTCACAAGCCAGCGGTTTCCAAATTCTTCTCCCCCATGTCGGCAGCTATAGTTGGACTCGTTGCTTGAGGTATGAACATCATTCAACCACATTCTATTAAGCAACCTTATGATAGAGCTATGGCTCTGCCATAGTCTCTCTCTTTCATTAGGGAGTCACTTATGTTTGGGCATTATGCGTGCCGATGGCATGCCACATCAAAGGCTGTGATTGGGGTCGTCAGAATGGATGGGGAGGGAATGGTAGAAAGTTTACACTTACCAATTCGAGGTGTCCCTCTTAGTTTGAACTTCAAATTGGCGTTGGTATATGTGAATAATTCAGGGAGTGATGAACACTTATGTGGGACGTTTCCCTGCAAAGTGTTCATCAAAATGTTTTTTTGAGCTCTTCATGAGTGGTGTGAGATCACTTGCAATTTGTTTGACATAATTCCCCAGCCAGGCGTAGTTCCAAGGATGGATCCTTTGTCTCTAGATCCTCAATCCATCCAGTTGAAAACTAAGTTTGGGGATTTTGACTTCCAAAAATTCTCAGTTTTTGTTAAAACCTTGTCAAGTATCTTTGCCTCATGGTGAGTGAAGGGGAAGTTGTATCATCACTTGCAGCCAGTATTCACAAGCTGGCAGGTATACCTGTGGGGGTAATGCTACTCCTTTTTAAGGGGAGGCAATTAAATTCGATAAATGAACTTTGGGCTTATGGCATCAAGAAGGACGCCTCTATCTCCCTTATTGCATGACTGAGAGGACATGATGGAGAAAATGGGGCATCTTCAACCTCAAAACCCTTATCATTTAAAGATGCCCTTAAATCAGGTTCCAACTCCCAACCCTCAAAGGCTCTTTCAGGCCATGCTTTTCTAGTGGAGAATTTAATGGTCACTCCAAGGCTTCAAATGAATGAGTTCTTTACTAAGATTACAATAATTGATTATCAACGATGCACAATTAATTGTCGATTCAACAAGATCCATTGCAAACCCCTGTGGACCCACCTCATCCCTTAGCAGAGGAAAATCCCCTGACAAAGGAGAATGAAAGAGTATTGGCATTAATTGTGTTTGCAACCAACGGGAAGAAACATTCCCACAAGTTTGACCATTCATAAAATGATAAAGATATCCCATGCTCTTTAGATCAATGGTGATGGCGCTTTCTCTAAAAAATAAGGATATGGCCTTATCCTCAGTTGTAACTGATAACTCTGTAGGCTAGGTAGATGTACATAGGAAAGAGGGGAAAAAGGAAAACCCCTAAACATATTTGGTTTGTGACACCAAAAATGCTCTTTGAAGTTTCTAACTTCCTGATGTAACCTGCTTTTTTATATAATAGTATTTAATTTACAAAGAAAAAAAGAACAAAGATAATAAGAGTTTGTTTTAAATTTGTTATTTAGTAATATAAATATATTTCCATTCCATGCTTCCAAATTTTTAGTTTATCTCCAAGACCTTTAGTAGAATCCATTCCAAAAGATCTAAGGACTTTATTGTTATTCTAGTAATTTCCATTAAGCTCAATGTGCCTTTTTGAGATGTTTCATTTGCCTAATTCAATTTTTCTTTTCACACATAGTAATCAAATTTTCAGCCACCTTTGTGCACCGAGAGTAGTGAGGTGCTCTACAATTTAGTATGGGGGAGATGTTATCATGTAACGTGTTGTGTTACTCGACAACGAATAGATGTGTGTGTGTGTGGGTGCGAGGGAGCAACATCCAAAAAATTAAACCAACATAAATCTATATTAATCCTAGAGTTATCAAGCACTCGGAGGGATCTCATTTCTTCAAATGTAATTAATTATTATTTAATATGAAAAATTAATACATAACATGGAATTAAATGATAAAAAAACTATACCTTAAAAAATTTGATCATACTCAATGCTTGTTAGATTCAAGTTTAAGATAGATATATGTTAGTTTGCAATCAAGGGCTTTCTCCTCTGAAGTATCACTCTTCTATAGAAAGAAAACATGTTTGCATCCTTTGTTCATGAGCACCAATGAAGTGCTATTTTTTTTACATCATTATCTCTCATTCATGAAGCATCTTATTACTTAGCAACTGCATAATCAAATTTTTAATTGGCATAGATAAGGTGAAAAACTTATAACCATGAAAGTTATGAAATTTTGGTTATAAAATCAATAAAACGCTAATTTGCATGAAATTTTTGAAAAACACAATGTTGCTTATAATAATTTATTATAACCCCCAAACAAAATAAGTATAAAGATGAAATAAAAGTGATTTTGCAATCAATTCAACATACAAGTTTATTCTATTTAACAATGAACCATATAAATCATTGAGTTGGCAAGAGTGGGAGGAGGGGTTATCTTTAATCTTGATGATCAAAGAAAGATACAATATGCATGGGGCTTGGGTTTCACAACCCACAATCAAATAGAATATATGGCTCACTAGTAGGGGATAGAAATAGCCATTACAAGAAAATTTCCGATATTAATAGTCTCTGGAGATTCCATGATAGTCATCCAATAAATAAAGAAAAATGCAGCCTCCTTAGCCTCCCTATATTGCAAAGAATGTCATTACAATTGAGAAATTTTGAAACAATTGAGTTTTACCATGTTAAACGACAATTGAACACAACTATAGATATCTTGGCTAACAAAGGTGAAAACCTAAACCAAGGTATGATGGATCAAGATATTAGTTCAATAAAATTTAATATGTTACCATGATAAGGGACATCACCTTCCAGGCAAGCCATGATGCATATAAACAATTACACGACGGTAGGAGAATTCACCGGACTATTGTGTGGCATCAAATGCATCCTCATTTAGCGACGCCATATCAAGAGCAACCTGAATGGCAGTCCATCAATATCGATGATCGTGAATGGAAAATTCCACTTTATAATAACACCTATCCTTCGTAGGTACACAACACCAGAATGCGAGACATCTGGAGGGTCAACAGTATTTATAAAGATTGAGAGAGAAAAGGAGGAGCAACGAGTGCGGTGTGAGGCAGAGCGCCGAGTGGTGAGTTCAGTGGGGCGACCAATCAGGTATGATCTAACCGTTTTTCCATCCTATGCTCTTCGCTCAGCGACCATTGTTGTCTCGAGTCTCCTGGACGAGATACGTGTTCGCCTATCCCACCCATTTTCATCGTTTCTCTTTCAAGACACCTGTCTTTCTATGGCATGAGCTCGTTATCTGTCTCTCTGTAATCCTTCATGCAGGGTAGCCGCGTGTCTTTTCAGCCTCCATATGTGCCCTCACTTTGTATCGCCATTCTCTACATGCCATAAACTAGCCTATGCTTCTCCTTATATAACCTGTACTACCGTTTTTGGTAGGACTTTCGGCTATATAGGCTCACAGCCATTCTGGGTTTGACTTCTATATTTGACTGTACCACTTCTCTATCTATTTTCATAGTAATACACTACTGTTTTTTCTTCCTGGTGCCCGCTGCTCAACACTCAGAGATCGCTCGCGCCTCAGGTATGTTGTATATATTGATTTTCAGATTAAACTTAGCACGTTTTCCTCTGGTTTGCATACACATATAGACTATGCTATGTGGACTGTATGAGGCAATTTGCTCTCCTGCGCTGTATAACACTTTTCTATGCTATCCTCTTATTTAGCTGCAAATTCATCTTGCTTCCTATATATCTCCCATGTCTTGGTTTGCTTCATCTTGCTGGTCTTGGCTATCCAATATTAAAATCGAGGAGTACGTGGTCATATCTAAACCGTGCTCTGATATCCGCTTCAAATTCGGACCATGGTGGTGCATTTTTGACATTTGCTGCTATTGTGTTGTCTGCCTTGGTGTATCCTTCTAAGCTTCTGTTGAACTCTGTTTTTTTTTTCCGACGCCTGAAACCAAGTTATTTGAATTTTTCGGGCGGTCTGATTTGCCTTGGTCTATTGCTCACTTGTCCTCATTTACTTCTTCCATTTATTTCCGCAGCCAGTGTATCCAATGTAGATCTCCACGATCTATCCGTTGTCTCACTGCGATGAATGATCCTACTTATCCTTTCATCTGACGGAAGGGATGTTCCTGGTACATGGGCTTTTATGTCCTCTCCCCCTCTGTTACTTTCTTCTCACCCTACAGTGGTATTTCTCACCTAATCCGTCCCTTCCTATCATGTCATAGGATCATTCTCCTGTTAGACTATCCTTATTGGGATCCTCCACTTACCCTTTTGGTGTCAGTCCCTATCCTGTCATGGATTTTCCCTCTAACCAATCTGCTGAGTCAGCCATGGTTCGTGCTACTATGGACTCTGAATTATCACGTGCCAGACATGCTCCTTAGGCTGACTGGATGAATTCGCTAGAAGCTGACATCATTTTACCCTCTCTATCTTCGTTGCCCATGCGGGATGATGACTTGGCATCTCGGCAACCTCCTAAACAACATCGACCTGTTAAAACCTCTCCTCCTCCCTCGGCCATTAATCTGGATGGCCCCCTATTAACAGACAGAATTATAAGCTTGCAGAAGAGGGCGCTCATTGGGAGATGGTTCTTCCTGACCATGAAGGATTCACAAATTCGTGCTTGGATTGTTGCCAGATGGACTCCTCTTCTAGGATACTCCCCTATCATTGTTCGCCTCATGAACAACTGGTATAGTTTTCATTTTCTCCGAATCCGTGACTTAGAACTCATCTTTTTGAAACCCTGGGTGAAAGAGAGGAGTTGTTTAGCTCTTCACAGATGGTTTATCGGATTTAATCCGCTCCACTGCACGCCCCAGAATAATTATATCCGACTTAAATTGCCTGGCCTGCCCCTCGAATTGTGGACCATGGAATCTATGCAAAAGATAGGAAATGTTGTTGGGCGATTGATATATGTCGACCCTCGATGTATTGGTGCCAAAGATAAATGGGTTGCCTGGGTTCTCATTGAAAAAGAATTCAAGGGAGGTTTTCCAAAGACTATAGACCTCACTTGGGAGCTGTCTAAAATTCAGCAACGGTTAGACTACTGGGGTGTGCCTTTCAGGTGTTCCAATTGTCATAAAACTGGTCACCTATTTCCTAACTGTCCTCGGCGCCCAAGTGCCAAGCAGAAGAAGAAGACCGTTCATATTTCCTCCTTGTTGCATGACAGAGATATTTCGGCCTTTGATGGGCCTCTCCATTCTAAGATATTTCGGGCTCCTGTTAGTTCCAACGTTTTTCATCAATCACAAAAGGGCCGCTCCCTTGTCCGATCAGCGAGCCTCACTCTTTCTCGATCAGTCTCTGTGGAACCTTCTAAGCATAATTCCTATTTGTCTGCTGATCGACCTAGATCTTCTACTGTATCAAAGTCTCCTTCTCAACCCCTTTTTGATCCATTGGCTGGGGTATCGAGCTTCTCCTACATTCTGCCGCCGTTTCAACTGGATCCGGACCCCGAAATTCCCCTCCCCCCCGCATCATCTATACCCCCTGGTTCTGACCCTGTGACTGCCCCCATATACATTTCATCGTCGCCCCTTCCCCCCCCCCCAAATTCATCCTCTCCCTGGACCATCGTCTCTCCTATCGCCTGATCATTCTTCTATTCCCCCTTCCCTCAAACAAGTTACTGATCGTAAAGGTAAGGCGCCACTTATCCCTATCTCCCCGCCTCCATCTCCCCGTATCTCTCCTCATAACTCTCTTGACTAGGACATCGATCTCCTCCTCCAAAGAGCGTCTCTAGATCTTCAACCTTTAACTGTTCACCACCCTTCTCGTTCCCCTTCGCCCCACATTAGCCCTACATCTGCAGGAAACATAACTGTTCGCCGCAAAGAGAAACATGGCAGTAGACAATTTCGGGGTAGGAAGGGAAGAGGGGCCTCGCCAACCAGGGATCTTTCCCTTATAGACATACCTGTGACTGAAATTACTGATGATGTTTTTTCTGATAATAGGCCTCTTAGAGCTTGCCGGCCTCATGAAGCTCCCAAATGATCGACATTTTGTCCATGAACATTCGGGGCCTTGGTGCTGAACACAAATTTCTAGCCCTTAAACATCTTTTTGTCTCTTCGAAATCTAGGATGGTTCTTATTCAGGAAACCATGCATGAAAGCTCTCAATCCATTTCATACTTCAGGAGGATGCTACCGTCATGGCACATGGTCGCTACAAATGTTGTTGGCATGTCTGGTGGACTTGCTGTTTTGTGGGACCCCAAGTGGATCACTACTGCTGCTTTTCAATGCTTTGCAGGCATTCTTATTTTGGCTCATTTCTGGGGCTCCACCGACCCCTTCCACATATTAAATATTTATGCTCCTTATAAAAATCGGTTCCCTTTCTGGAATGACCTTCTTTCTTCTGAACTTCTTGATATTGACTCTTTGATTATTGGTGGCGATTTCAACTGCACTTTTTGTAATCACGAAATATGGGGCAATGGCAGGAAATGTTCGGGAATCCATTATCCAGTGTGATTTCATTGATGCCCTGCCTGTTGTACTGGACCCAACCTGGGACAATGGAAGATCGAACAGCTCCTACCTGGCAAAGAGAATAGACAGATTTATATTTCATGAGCATCTGATTGATAAATATGGGCCTCCAACTATGAACATCATTCTGTCCTTCATTTCCGATCACCGGCCCATTTCTTTTCAATGGAAAAATACTGGACGCAGATTCGGCTATCCCTTCAAGTTCAATCGAACTTGGCTCGCTGATGAATCTTTCAATACTTTTATTAATGAAACCTGGAAGCAATATCCCAAGATGGATAATGTCCCCACTTGGCTTTTCATTGAGCGCCTGCATACCCTTCGAAGGGAGGTCAATAAGTGGCAAAAGGAGAAAGCGGCCTCCAACAAAAAGGAGCTAAAAATCATTTGCAAGGAATTGGAACAGTTATCAGCTCTTCTTAAAAATTCTCACATGTCATCTTCCACAAGGAATCGAATTTGGGACTTAGAAAAGAGAAAACAAAAGATCTTAAAAGAAGAAGAAGCATCGTGGAGGCTCAAAAGTCGCGCATTATGGCTCAGGGAGGGCGATAAGAACACCAAGTTCTTTCACAGGTTTGCAAATAAGAGAAGGGAATCTAATGCCATTTGGGAGATCAAGGATGAGTATGGAAATTCTCATTCCACGCAGGAAGCCATCTCTAGAGAGGCTGTAAAATATTTCAAAAGGGCATACAGCGAGGGCTCCGTCTGCAGATTTGAGGATATTCTATGGGGTATTGACCCTTACCCCTCTATGTATGATGAAGGCCTAAACAATGCGCTCATTGCTGAAGTTTCAGAAGAAGAATTATTGGCTACAATGAAAACTTTCGAAAAGGATAAGTGCCCCGGGCCCGATGGGTGGACCATCGACTTCTTCATCCATTTCTTCGAATTATTCAAGGAAGATATCCTCAAGACGGTCGAGGTTTCTAGAACTCAAGGCTTCATCAATCAGAATATTTCCTCTACATATATCGCCCTTATTCCAAAGAAAAAGCTCTCATCTACATTCTCTGATTATCGGCTCATCTCCTTATGCAATGTGCTATATAAGATAATATCTAAGATTATCGCCATTCGTATCAGGAACATTCTCTCTCTCCACCTGTCTACAGAACAACACGGGTTTCTCAAAGACAGAAGCATTACTGAAGCGGTGGCTCTCACCCAGGAATGTTTACATTCTATGCACAATAGGAAAATTGATGCGGCACTTTTGAAAATTGACCTGAAAAAGGCTTACGACTGTGTGAGCTGGAGCTTTATCAGATGCCTTCTGACTAGGATCGGCCTAGATGACAGGTGTTCTCGATGGATCTTGGCTTGTGTGGTGGATATAAATTTCGCGGTCCTCATTAACGGTGTCCCTACTCCTTATTTCAAAGCAGCCAGGGGATTACGTCAGGGCTGCTCCCTATCTCCACTTATCTTCATCCTTGTCATGGAATCCCTGAGCTTACACATTAAGATCGCGGTTCAACAAGCGAGACTTAAGCCTCTTCCCATAAGCAAGCATAATTACATGTCTCACTCTCTTTTTGTCGATGATATTCTTCTATCAGCGATTTTGTGCAGATCTACGTGGCTGTGTATCTTTGAAATTCTGGAGAGATTCCAAAAAGCCACCGGAATGCATATCAACGATCTAAAATCTTCTTTCCATGTCGCTGATGAAAATGTTGATACTATCACTTTTATTACAGAACTTTTCCATATTAAGGCATTTCCTATTAAGAAGGGTTTCAAATACCTTGGTTTCTATTTGAAACCTGTGTGCTACAGAGTGGCTGATTGGTCATGGATACTGGATCGGTTCTACAACAAAATTTCTTCTTGGGAGTTTAGATGTTTATCAATTGGGGGTCGTGCCATCCTTACCCAATCCGTGCTGGTACAAATCATGGTTTACTGGGCCCTTCTTTTCTATACCCCCCTCGCCATTATTAACAAATTAAACAGGATGATCGCCAATTTCATTTGGGGTGGACAGAAAGAGAAGAATAAATTCCATCTCAGCAAGTTGTCGATGCTGTCTCGGCCAAAATACATGGGGGGTTGGGGCATATTGGATTTACACTCCTTCAGAAGAGCGCTTCTATGCAAAACTATGTGGAATGCGATAATGGGAGAGTCCAGCTGGAGTAAATCTATCAGGGCGAAATACATGGACGACCGCGACATAACTTATTGGTTCAGACAGCGCTCCATTGGGTCCGCCAATGGCTCAATCATTTGGAGAGGATTTAAAAAATTGGAGCCGTTTTTCAGGAAAAATTTGATATGGAAATTCCAAACAGGATCCAACATTATTATGGGTTTAGATGAGTTCGCAGGTTCAGGTGAATCGATCCACTTCTCCCAACATCTCCTGAGATATCTTCATTGCAGGGGACATTATTTTTGGGCCAGTGTTATTAAAAAATGGGACGGCGCCATCCCAATATGGAAATCTGTTTTTGATTTACAATTGACCGGTGTACTTGCGGCCCAATGGAACGACATCACTCTTTCCTTACAATCGCATGGTCTTTATCGTTCTTTGGATAGGGATGGCATCATTTGGAAAGGTCTCGGCGGATCCTCGGCTGTATGTGCAAGGCACATATACCTCCAGATTTTACTAACAGAATCCGATACATCTGATCTTATCTTTCCGCCAATTTTCTGGAAATCTGGATGCCCTATTAAAATCAATATTTTTGCCTGGTTGGTATTTCATAACCGGAATCTCACTTGGGAGAATCTCCAGAAGCGTAATTGGTGCGGACCTGCTATTTTCCCCCTCTGCAGATCGAATACTGAAAATAATGTTCACATATTTCTTCAATGTCCCCAAACCCTATTGATTTGGCAGCAATTATCTGCACACTTTGGATTCACTTATGTCAACGCTCCTACCATCTACGAGGCCTTCAATATATGGAGCAACATGTGTAACAAGAAGAGGCCGATCCCTTTGATCACTATCTGGGCCATCTGGAAATGGCGCAATCAGATGATCTTTGATTCCAAAAGGAGCCCGTTTAATTTTGTCTTCGAATCTATCCTTCAACTATATGAAGCGCTTGACCAGCCCCGTCTTCCCAAATTCAAGCATGGAGTGAATCAGCGGCCCATAGATAACTTCGAATATCCTTATGCATTTTTTGATGGCGCTGCTCAGCTGGACATTTGCGCCTGTGGCTTTTATATAATTCCAGTTGAAGGTCAAGCTTTTGATATTCATTGGAATGGTGGACCTGGAACCAACAGCAAAGCGGAAATCATGGCTCTGGCTGGTCTCATCACTTTCTCTGATTTCCTTGGTCTCAAAAATCTTCATATTTTTGGAGACTCCAAAGTCACCATTGACCATGTTTTGTCCAAAAATTGCATTAAAAATATTCACCTCTCTAGCTGGTTGAACAGGCTTGAGGCTTTGTGGCTTAACAGGAAGGACTACTCAATCTCCCACATCGACAGAGGAAAAAACCAGAGAGCTGATGCATTGTCAAAGCAGGGACTATCATCGCCGCAAGGAATATGGAGGCTGCAGATTTCAGTTGACAACTCCTCCTGCCAGATCCAAGACTTTTCCATGCAGGGTTCTTCTTTCACTATTTTGTGAAAACATCACTGATAGGAATTTTGCTCCCCATCTTTAGTCTCATTTTTGTTGATATTTCACTCATAACATCGGCTCATGGGACTGTTTATTAGTTTTCTATATGAAGATATCCCCAATATACATCTTTTTCCTCATGGCTACTATGATACAGATCTGTCTAGGAGGCACATATCCTTTCTCTTGGAGGTCTTCTGCCTTCTTTCTCTTCTCAAATCAGATGCCCTCATTTTCTCATTGCTGTATTTTTTATGATGATTTTGGATGAACATAATATAACTATAGAGCTTTTTTTCGGGCTGAAAAAAAAAGATTGAGAAAGGAGTTTGAAGGGCGCCAACTTAATAGACTCGCCTGGATGACATGCATGCACTGTGGAGTTTTAATGGAGGAAATACAGAGAGATACCAAGGCAATAGTCGATGAGGAATGTTTGGACGGCTCCATGAATGCGGCGGGAGATGTTTTAATTACTATTGAATGGTCACCTCGACAGAGGAGAGTTGGAATACAAGGTTGGTTAATTTATAAAACTTCCACAACATTGTTACAATTGCATAGTCCAGGGGGAGCTAGGGGAAAGCAAGGAATACCGGTTCTGATTGCAAAGCTCAGGATAGGCAGGAGAATGGAGATAGATATGCAGGCTCTTCTAGTCAGGAAGCAAGAGAAAATGAATTGACAACTGGATTACTTAACATAGACAATTGAGTACATCCTAACCCTGCTCAATAGACGAAGTGAAATGGAGGCAAAGGAGAAGCAGGCGTAGTTGCCTTTACTGCATAAAAAATGCAAGATATTGCAAAGGAAATTTGAAAAACTTCAGGCAATTCTGGAAGTGGAGGTGGCAATATTGAATCTAAGGTTGAAATGGTTGGAGCCGGATACCAATAAAGGAGCAATGGATCCTTCTGCGGGCATAGAATACACCAGGAATGCAAAGTGGCAGGCCACACTCGTTCAGGAACAGCAGTGACAGAGAGAAGCAGCTGCATTGGCAAAGAATAATTCTGAAGTTGGGCTGTCCAAGGTAGGCTATATTTTGTGGCAGGCCGCACTCGTTCAGGAACAGCAGTGACAGAGAGAAGCAGCTGCATTGGCAAAGAATAATTCTGAAGTTGGGCTGTCCAAGGTAGGCTATATTTTGTCTTTAGGTGATTTTTGGAAACCACTTAGAAGACATCAGTATAGATACATAGGAAATAGAAAGCACAAAAGGAGAAAAGATAGTTACTGGAAATGTAAGTGCTATGAAGTAGATGAAACAGTCGAATATGTAAAGGCACTGGCCTTGTAATCAGATCAAGTTTATACTATAAGTTTTACTTGTTTCATTTAGAAAAAAAACGATGAACCATATAAAGCAAACACCATTGCAAACTTTGCCCAAAGATTTTGTAAGGTATCACAAACAGCAGACTCTATGAGTATAATATTACGTAAATATATTTTTATTATTATCGTAGAACAAGACATGGATCTGCGCTAAATGCAACTGTCTAATTACTCTTGGATTTCCAGGCAATTAGAAGAAACTTAAGGCCTACAAGATGGATGTATAGCAAAACAATGGTGTCAAGCTTATGATAATGATCTATGATTTCTTATATTTAACTTTTTGTTGTATAGATCCCATAGGTTTAAAGAGCACCCAACGCACAGAAACCAACCGCATTCTGCATATGCTAACTTAAAGAACGCAATATGTGTTAACTAATTCGTTGATTGGCTGAAGTAACATCACCAGTAATCTTTACAAGAACACAATCCATCCTTAAAGTGGTGGAAACGGTTTGTATCTCTCACAATAATTTCTCGCCCAGCAATCTTGGAGATGAACTTAGTGGCGTTGTGGCAATCATTACATACACGAAGGTTCTTCATGATATGGATGGAGGTGCTTGGGATTGTATTGATAATCCCAAAAGTAATTGCTAGCTTCTCACTATGACTGCAGAGAATATTTTCCTTCACCTCCTCCTCCACATCGTGGAGCACAAGATTTGTGTTAGGCACATATCCTGCTTCCTTCATTTGCCCATACAAGGTTTTTAAGGCTGCATAAATTTTTTCAGATTCAGGATGTAATTTGTCTCCCGCAAGAAATGTGTGAACCTCTCTATTTACCTCAATAAAACTAATCCCTGGCTGCTTCTTCACTTCCCTCTCTTTCATTATTGCCCTTAACTTTGCTACATCCTCCCATCTGCATGCCTCAGCATAGATATTTGACAACAGTACATAATATCCAGCATTATTTGGTTCTAATTCGAAAAGGTGTTTTGCTGCTTGTTCTCCAAGCTCAATATTGCAGTGAATTCTGCAGGCTCCGAGCAAGGCTCCCCACACATCAGCATTGGGCTCCAATGGCATCTTTTTGATAATATCATGTGCTTCATCCACATGCCCTGCCCGCCCAAGGAGATCAACCAAGCATGCATAATGCTCCAGCTTAGGTGCAAGGCCATAATCTGACTTCATGCACTCAAAGTATTTCCTGCCCTCATCTACTAACCCTGCATGAGAGCAGGCAGTCAAAACACCAATGAAGGTGATATGATCTGGCTTTGTGCCTGTCTGTTGCATTTGGGAAAAAAGAGCAAGAGCATCCTCACCATGTCCATGCATTCCATATGCCAAAATCATTGCATTCCATGAGACCACATCTCTACTTGACATCTTGTCAAACACTTTTCGAGCAATGACTATATGTCCACATTTAGCATACATGTCTACGATTGCAGTGCCCACAACAACATCAGATTCAAATCCACTTCTTATTACGCAGCCATGGATCTGCTTACCTTGTTCTAGAGCCAATAAACTGGCACACACAGGTAGAATACTAATCATGGTGATTGAATCAGGCTTTATGTTATGGATATGCATTTGATTGAAGAATGCCAAGGCTTCATGGGGATAGCCATTCTGGGAATAGCCAGCAATTATCACATTCCATGATTCAATGTTTCGTTTAGGCAATCTTTCAAACAATTTGTGGGCAATGTTAACATTCCCACATTTAGCATACATGTCAACAAGCGCGTTTCCCACAACAACATCAGATTCAATTCCACTTCTTATTACATGACCGTGGATCTGCTTACCTTGTTCCAGAGCCAACAAAAAGGCACATGCAGGTAGAACACTTGCTATGGTTACTGAATTGGGTTTTACATCATGGACTTGCATTTTATTGAAGAATGCCAAGGATTCACGGGGATAGCCATTCTGGTAATAACGAGCAATCATTGCATTCCATGATACAACATCTCGTTTAGGCATTCTTTCAAACAACTTATGAGAAATGTTAACATTCCCACATTTGGCATACATGTCTATAAGCCCAGTGCTCACAACAATATCAGATTCAAATCCATTTCTTATTGCATAACCGTGGATCTGCTTACCTTGTTCCAGAGCCAATAAATTGACACAAGCAGGAAGAACATTTACCATGGTAATTGAGTTGGGTTTTATCCCTTGGACTTGCATTTCTCTGAACAATCCCAAGGCTTCATAAGAAGCATTGTTATGGGAATATCCAGCAATAATTGCATTCCATGAAACAACACTTCGTTCATGTATTCTTACAAACAATTTGTAAGCAACATCAACAGTACCACATTTAGCATACATGTCTACCAGCGTTGTGCCCACAATAACATCAGATTCAAATCCACTCTTTATTACATGACCATGAATCTGCTTACCTTGCTCCAGAGCCAAAGAATGCGTACATGCAGACAGAACACTAACCATCGTGACCGAATTGGGCTTTATTCCCTGGGCTTGCATTTCATTGAAGCATGCCAATGCTTGACGGGGATGGCCATTCTGCGAATAACCAGAAATGATTGCGTTCCATGACACGGCATCTCGTTCGCAAATTCCGTCAAATACTTGGCGTGCATTCTCTAAACTCCCGCATTTAACATACATTGACGAGAGCGCAGTGCCCACAAAAACATCGGTTTCAAATCCCCTTGCGATGATATCTTGGTGAATCTTTCTGCCCGCTTGCAGATCTGATAGGCTACGGCATGCACTGATTACAGAAACAAAAACCGATTTGTCAGGCTCTATGCCTGCGCGTTGCATTTGAGAATAGATCCTCAGCGCTTCGTTGCCGGAGCCCTTCTTTACACAATCTCTGATCATTTCGTTCCATGGGAGAACCTCGCTTGGTTTCTGTACATCCGTTTGTGTGCATTGGTTTTGGTTGGCATCAGCTGAAACTTGTTTCTTCTTCTTAATTATATTCCTCTGTCGCCGTTTAACTGGTGTTGGAGCAACTGTGGAGGTGGGAATACATCCATAACCATAAAAATAAAAATACAGCTGATTGAAATGCAGATTCGTGTGACTGTTGCATTTATGAAGGCAAGTTTCAATTGCAGATGGAGAAATGGACGAAGAAGATGGGGAAAACTGTGAGAGATCCATCCTGCAAGGCAAGAGAAGTCCAACCGTGACACCACCATTGTTCAAATTCATTTCTCTATACAAAAATTTACCTCCCCTTCATCTGTTTGGCATCGGCCGTTTAATTTGACTGTATGTTCACAAGATAATGTTTCTGTGAGGCAAAATGGCACTGCTTCTGTGGGACATTGTTGTCCCTTCATCTGTTACATTTCCACGACATCGCTCTAAATTGAAAATCAAACCTTCGATTTTCATATTCTTATTAATAGCCTTCCGTAGGAAAATGTATAATTACAAAACCTTATCTTTCAAAAAAAAGAGTGAAAGTCCTTAAATTATAATTAAAAAATAATGATTTTATTAAATTTTCAATTTTCAATCAACTTAAAACGAAAGAGCAAAAAAAACAGTCAATTATTTCACATCTGTATTATGAGAAGGGGAGGTAAATTTTTATGTACCATATTTTCACTTTGTTATAAAACCCTTGTCACTCTTAGTGAATCATACGACTATAAAATTATGCTGAATCAGCCTATTTTGTTATATTATATTGTTTCTTATCATAGTAATTAATTTAGATTTTATGTATTTTGTTGATGTGTATATTTAATTTCCTATAGATTTATTTTAATTTTGGATTAATTAAGGGATTAAACATGAAAAAAAAAAAAAAATGAGTGAGAAATTTGAGAAAAGATTTGCACAGGGTTAAATTGGATTTCTCTAATAATTTATTTGTTTTTTTTTTTTAATCTTGTTTTCTTATTTGATTTTCTATCTAGATAAGTTTAAACTATTTTGAATGAACACAATAATTAGTCACAACAAAAATAAAACTAGAAAAAAAAATTTGGAGTTTTGGGGTCATAGGGTGGGAAAGATAAGATCATTATCTAGGCTATGGGGTCACAATGAAGTTTAGAATGGATCATTGAAAGCCTATTATAGAAAGGTCTTGCAATTATGATAAGCGTTACCCATCAATCACTTAGGGAGAAGGGTAGGGATATTGAAATCAAGGTGTGGGGTGGTCTTACTTAGGATCATGCCCAAATGCAAATGGGTGAACTTAGAGGAAGGGAGATGCAAGAGGGCCAAGCTAGAAACATCAAGCCTCAATGTGCAATCTACTTACCTATGATGGTCAGTGGAGAACCAACTAAAGACCACAACCTAGAGTGTCCTTCCCATGGAGCTAGATTTCATTCTTGGTCCACAAGTACAACTCTATCCTCAATAGAAACATGAGAAACAATTCCTTCATAACCCTTTTAAAAAATAACAATAACCATCAAAACTCAAATAGTGCACTCAATATGCATCAAAGAATCTCTTCATTATTTTTCTACTTTTGCGAATAAGAAGGTACCTTCCTTGTTATGAACCTTACACCTTAAAATTGATAAGTAACCAATAATTATAGTCTACTTTGAAGGGGAAACCATTTTTTACAATGAATAGAATGTACAAGATAATAATCCTAAGGTTAGGTCTCCTTAGTATATATATAGAAAACAAAAGGTACAATTATAATAAAATGGGACCACGAAACGTTCTATCCTAGATAACAACATAACAATAGAAATTTAATCACTTAATATCTATGACTTAATAAGGGTTTTAGGGCTTAACATGACCCACCCCTTAAAAAAGTGTTGTTCTCGACACCTAACTATTTGTGAGTGTTTCTACATGGAAAAATCATCTTCCCACATTGTCTTTCCATTTGATGGGGTAATTAGTAATTGCTCGTTTCCTTAGCTCCTTCATCCTTATTTCCAAGACTATTTCTGGTTCTAGTATGATTTTTCGATCTTCATTCATTTTTGGCAAAATAGTTTGGATTGGGATTTTGTCAGTTATTACCTTTAAGAAATAAACATGGAAGAATAGACGTACATGTGAAGATGGATGCAGAGTCCAATTTCTAATCCATACTTCCAATCCTTTGCAGCACCTTTTAGGAGCCATAATACCTTCATGTTTTATTGTACTTATTTTGCTGCTTGAGGGGCATAGATATCCTTCTTAACATTTATTCACAATCTTAGTTTTCCCGTCAAATTGACGATGGTAAGATGAATAATGATCCAAATGAGTACCCAAAAAAGAAAATAATTTAGTCCAAAAATTTCGAGTGAAAATAAGATCTTTGTCACTTATAATAATCTTTATTTTTCCATCTACCTTTTGAATTATTTCCATGAATGCTTCTTCCACTATAATTGTTTTAAAAGGAAGAGAAAGAAAGAAAAAAATGGCATACTTTGTCATTTGTTCTACCACTACTATATTGAAAGTATTTCCTTTTGATTTGGGTAAATTATAGTAAAATTCATTGAAACTTCTTCCCTGCAATGGCTTCATGTGGCTAATGGTTTAAGGAGCCCTAGGATATCGATTATCTCTCCCCTATTTTGTTGTCATACCACACATTAAGCCATGAATTTTTGCACGTTTTCTTTAAGACCTTCCTGAAATAAAACTTTCTTGATCCTATGGTATATCTTCAATAAACTTGAACATCCTCCTACAAGAGAAGTTTTTAATTCCAAATGGACCTTCTATTTGAGTTTAGAATTCTTCTATAACTATAACTGATCTCGATACCACAAGAAGCCATTTTTCCACATATTTTTTTCTACTGCGTTGGGTCCTCCTATAGTTTTAAAATAATCTTGCATACCTTCTCATCTTGCTTCCATTCTATCGTTTCTTCTTCCACCCAAATAGATTTTATAATGGAAATGACACATAGTAAACCCTTTATGTCTTCTTCTTTCCTTAAGAGTGCATCTACCACAACATTTTGTTTTCCCTTTTTGTAGATAATTTCAAATTCATAATCTAACACCTTTGTAACCCATTTTTGTTGCTCTTCTAAATGTATATTTGTTTTCCAAGAAGTACTTCAAACTATCATGATACGTTTTTACTTTGAAGTGTCTTCCTATTATGTTTGGATGTCATTTCTTAACTGCATTATTATGGCCAACATTTATTTTTCATAAATGGTATTGAGTAAGTTTTTTCCTTTAAGTTCATCACTTTTAAATGTAAGGTTCCTTTCTTCTTCCACCAAAATTGTGCCAATGCCATCGCTTGAGGCATCACACTCCACAATGAAGGTTTTTTTGAATTCAGGTGTCACTAAGACAAGAGTTGTACACATATCCTCTTTAAGTTTTTCAAAATATTTGGTTGCTTCTTTAATTTTGTTAGAGGTGTTGTTATTTGACCACAATTCTTGATAAAATTGTAATAATATCATGTCAAATCTAAGAATCCGATGAGATTCTTCAAGGTCTTAGGGATTGACCATCCCCTCATAGCTTTGATTTTGTTAGGATACACTTTGACACACACATGGGATACAATATGACCTAAATATTACACTTCTTGAACTCAAAGGAACAATTGGAAGACTTTTCATATAGTTATTTCTCTCCCAATAGTGTTAAGATCCTATCAACATGTTATACACACACTTCCCAAGATTTTTTGTAGATTAATATGCCATCAAAAAATACTAAAACAAATTTTCTAAGGAAAGGTTTGAAAATAGAATTCACCAAGCTTTGAGATGTTGAAGGTGCATTTGTATGTCCAAATGGCATAACCAAAAACTAATAATGACCTTCATGTGTTTTAAAGGTTGTTTTGGGAATGTCTTCTTCGCTCATTTTGATTTTGATAATATCCATAATGGAGATCCAACATGGTAAAGAAACTTGCTCCTTGTAATTCATCAAATACATGAATATGAAACTTATATTTGATTTTCATTTTGTTGAATTGTCTATAATGTGGACACATACACCATGAACCATCCTTTTTTATAACCATCACCAAGTGAAGAGAAAGCACTCTAGGTAGATTGAATGATGACCGCCTCAAACATTTATTGAATCGTATGCTCAATTGTAGTCTTCTCTACATATGGATACCTATAGGGACTAATGTTATGTGGTACATTTCCAAGTTGCAAATGAATAACATGGCCATTATTTCCAGCAGGTGGAAGACCCATAGACATCTCTCCAAATGCCTTGAAATGATTATTGATAACTTTTTGGAGATCCATTGGAGTAGGGGATATAGATGTTTAAACATTTAATGAACACAATTGTGCAATTACACCTTGGTGACTCGTTTTTAGAAATTTTCTCATGTATTAAAGTTTATCAGCTTCATATGTTTCCCTTTAATTCCTCTAAGCTCAAATTCCTTTCCTTTTGAGGAAAAACTATGAAAAGATCTTGAAAATTAAGGGCGAGCATTTCCAATTGTTTTAACCATTAGATCCTAATACAACACCAACACCACACATTTGGATTGCAATCATGGAACTATCCAACAAATAATCCCCCATATTCACCTTAATACTATGGTACTTCCTTAGAAAATTTATGGTACCTCCATCTGCAATCATTACTTGAAATTTTGGTGCTAGATATACAAAGCAATTTAGAAGTTTTTCCAATTTGTAACTGACGAAGTTATGGGTACTACCTGAATCAATCACTCTTATTAAATTTTTATTTTTGATATATCCTTCTGTATTGAGGGTTTGTTTAGTATTAATGCCATCCAATGCATGACAAGGTATTGTTGGAGTAGTCTCTTCTAGCTTTGGATCTTGTGACAATTCCACTTCTTTATATTCGTTATCTTCACAGTCTATGTAGAATAATTCATTCTCACTACATTTTTGCTCATTATTATACTTGCCATCACAATTGAGGCATAATCCATTTTCTCTTCTTTCATTCATTTGATGAGGTGTCAACCATGTTGTTCAAAGAGGAAGCAAGAGTTTATTTATAGTTATTAATGACCAATTTTCTAGCGGTAATGTTTTTACTTTCAACTTTCCTTGCTAGCCTGAAAGAATGTGGTAGAGATTTAGGTTAAAAAAAACATGCCTCATGTTGGATATTTTTCTTCAAAGTTCTCATAAATAGGTATAACAAATTATCCTCTTAAACGTTCTTTACCCTGAGACTCAATTTTTGGAATTGTTGAATGTGCTCTATAATTAAACCTTTATTGTCAAGGATATACCAATTGACTAAAGAATGTATTATCCTTAATATCCCCATAATGTGCTACTAATTCCTCTGTAAAAATGGACCAAGATATAATAGATTTTTTTTCCTTTCACAAAGCCATTGATCTCATAAATGTTGATATTTTTCTAAAAGCATGGTCGCAATATTTACCTTTTGTAATGTTGCCACTTTGTGTAGATCAAATTATTGCTCCATCTAGAATATCCATGTTATAAGATTATTACCACCATACTTCATCATATCAATCTTCAGAATGTAGTAGTTCCTTAGTGTTGACTTGAAATGATGGGAATATTGGAGTGAAAAATCATGATTACCATTATGTGATTCAATGTTTATGCTCTCCAATTGTGATAAAGTTCTCCCCATATGTGATTGAGTTCTACCACAATTGTTTTCCTTATTTTCATGATTTCCTTGGATCTCAATATCCCTTTCAGAAAGCCTCTCCAAGAGAAGCGTTTCCATGGTGTCCATGGATTTTAGGAAGCCTCTTTAAGAGAAGATTTTCCATGGTATTCATGGGTGCAACTCATGTTTTTTTATTATGTGAGTCTACCCTCTATTTTGGATAGGTGGTCTATGGCATTTTTTATTAGCCTTGATTATCTCAATGTCTAAGTCTCATGCTTTGGATTTGATAGATCCTTTTGATCCCACTTCCTCTATTCTTAATTTTTCCTTTCCTTACTCGTTTTTTTGGTTTAAATGTTTCCACTCTAAAATAAAATGGGCCCACAAAAGGATAGTTTCCCCTTCCCATATTTGTCTTATCTTCGTAGGGGTAGGAAATTTATAGGTGACCATGTGAGCAAAAATGAGTGCATTGATATTGCACATTCCTACAGTTGAGGATTTGCATAGAATGGTTATCTCCTTCAATCATAATATTTGCATGGAATGGTTATCTCCAACTTCAATCATAATAACATCCAATAACCCTGGTGAGATGTTCATTTCCACATAAATGATAGTTACAAATGCACTCTTACATTTTTCCATCTTTAGATCTATTTTGATATAGGTTCCAAACTATCACCTATAATCTTAAGGATTTGTGGCTTCCATAAATCAATGGGAAGACATGGCATGTTAACCCATAGTGCATGAATTAGATTGAAACCAACGCGCCTCTTGAAAATTGATAATGTTGTGTTCCCTTAAAACCATGGACCTCCCCTAACAATATTCTATATATCCTTAGTAGAGTTGAAGAGAAAAGTATTATATTTCATGATTCCCATCTGTACGATAGGAGTACATCCATGAAGTAGTCTCATGCTCTTTTTACTCATTTTAAAAGATGTGTTTCCTAATATATAAAAGAAAGAATATTCCAAATATCCTTAGTAGAGTTGAAGAGAAAAGTACTATATTTCATGAGTCCCATCTATACGATCGGAGTACATCCCATGAAGTAGTCTCATGCTATTTTTACTCATTTTAAAAGATGTGTTTCCTAATATATATAAGAAAATATATTTAAAGAATATTCCAAATAACCACATGATCCACATACATAATGACATTGTCTTGTTAGAGGATCAAATCATGTGTATATAATATATAATAATATAACTAATTTGAGGATTGATAAAGAGGATTTATGGGTGCTCACAACATTCATCTCAATCATTGATTCTTTCACGCACCTTGGATTAATGTTTTTTTATGTTTTTCTCTATCTTATATGTATAAATGTTAAATTTAAAGGTTGCGGTGGGAATGGTGGTATTGGTTGGGATCTTTGAAGGACTATGGGATTGTGCAATCTATGATGGGTTTAGTAGTGTGGATAGAGGTTTACTCTATGGGCTTCAAGTTAATTTATTCTAGTTTCCTATAATAGATCCACCTTTGTCTTGATTGAAAATGTTGGCACTTCACAATACTATAATAAACTCTTTTCCAAGCTAATGGAATTGATACCCCATTTAATTTTCTTACTCATTACTAATTAGAGAGAGGAGAGTTTATTAAAAAAAATGGAAGAATGGAATGTGTAGCATAAGTTAAGGTATTTGCTTATATGTTTTCATGTTTTCATTAGATGCAGTGGCTCACCTAGAATGTGATCCCTTATTACAAACCCTAGCACCTCTGTCCTTTCCTTTCCTTCGCTCCTCCATTTTTTAAGTATCATATTATATATATATATATATATATATATATATATATATTTCTCTAAAAAAATTCATAAAAACCATAACTATTGCAATATCATTCATAAGATCATCTTGAAATTCCTATAAATTTTAGTTACACAAAAGGTTTAGATATTAATTAAAACCATAATTATTACTCATTAATGATTAATAAAATTATATTACAAAAGTTATTGTAAAGGTTGAATAACATAAATTACATTAACTTAATGTATTTTGGGCATGATAATTAAGATGACGTATAATATAAAACAAATTGTTTGAATAATTAAACAGTAATTATTTTATAAATTTTATTTTAAAATTATATTTATAATCAATTTTTTATAAAAATATAATTCAAATTTATTAAATTTTATGATGTTATAATTTTGTTATATATATATAAGAGTTAAATGTCTCAAGTATAATACTTGGTCTTAATAAATTTAGAGAGATAATTATATAAGTTTTGTTTAAAAGTTCAAGTTCTATTCTATTATGTATATTTTTCTGTAGATTCAACAACTCATGTGATATACTAAAACATAAGACAAGAATTTGTTTTACTCTTTACAGTGGAAACCAATAATGATCGATGAAAACAATAATCAGAAAGAGGAACAATATCAATGGCACATAACACAATATTTCTTTGGGGAAAGCAACTGCTCAAAACCCCGACTATCTATATTGCATTAACCAGAAGATCTGAGAAGAAAATACAATGCGTGTTCTCACTAGAACAATTCTTGCACAAGTATGATCAATCTCTTTGCTCACAAGCTAGCTCAAGCCAACACTTAGCCTATTCTATTGCCTTCTAAGCCAAACTTCCTTGAACAATTCCTAGAGGAATTAGCCTCTATTTAATGAGGAAATCCTTTTTCCATAACTGCGCAATCCAAACTTAGGTCCTCAACTGATTGCATGCACCATCTGTACAACTCGGAAAATTATACAATTGATAGTACATTGTCCCTATACTCTAGTCTCAATTGGGTCTTCCTCTAAACAGACGTGCATGAATAATTTGTGAGTGAACCTTTAGTTAACTGGTGTGGTACTCGTTGATGTAGTAGCGCACTAATCCACTATTAGACCTCTACTAGTTCGTCCAATAGTTAGAACTAATTTAACTGACTATAACTTAGTTAGACTGAGTTATCTAATTACAACTCCAAAGAACTCAACCTGGACCCCTAAAATTTAGGGATCACTCTATATGACTTTATATGGACTTCCAACTCGAATTTCCTAAGCTAACTAAGTCAACTTGTTAGGTCCCTATACTACTAGTGTAACCCCTTATTGTTATTAGTACAACCCCATTATTATATTGTTGTGCCCATGTAGTCCCCATATTGTTATTATTGTACCCCATAGAAGCTCACTATTGTTATTATTGTGCCCTTACATTATTATTTTTATGTCGGCTCTGATTATATTATGACCCCTTAGACTCCTATATATAGAAAGGAGGTGTTGTCATTTGTATCATCCAAGAATTGTTCATTTGTGTAATTTAAAGGAGGTTGCCCCCTTGAAGAGGCTTATTTCTAAGGCATTTATCTATCTTTTTTATCTTTTTGTGAGCTAGTTTCATAGCATTTGGTAGGAGATCCTATTTTGGTATATTTTCGGAGATATGATCTGAGGAAGTTAGGGTTTTGCAAGCTCCAGAATTTCATCTCAAATAGGTCATCGTGGAATTTTCCCTATAATATTTTTGCTACAAAGGTTCAGACTTTGAAATTAAAACCCATTTGAGCCGAAATCGTGGTGAAGCTCACGTCCGAATCTCAAATATTTTCTCGCTATATTTTCGAATATATAATATGAGGAATTTAGGGTTTGTAGACTCCCAAATTACATTCTAAATAGGTGACCTTGGGAAAATCGTCATAACTTTCTCTCTGAGAAACAAATTGAAATTTCGTAAGAAGTTACAGAAAGAGGACAAATTGTAGTTTTCTGTGTATATTTTTCAGATCTGAAGGTTGAAACAATGAAACGTGGCACATCGTACACGTTAGCTCTACTGAAACATTATATAATAAGGTCATATTAGGAGATTGGGCATAACTCTTCTTTGGAGAATCAAATTCTAATCAGACTTGTGGGGTTAGAAAGAGGACTCAAAGGGATACTGCAGGACGCAATTTCAGAACTTGGAGATCTGAAATTACTGAGTTACAGTCATTTCAAGATCAAGTTCCTAAAATCAAGAAAAGGAAATATGAGGAAGTTTGATGGCAAGGATCCGGTAAATTGGATACTATAGATGGAGCAATATTTTGATCTACATGAGATTCAACTGTTACAAAAGGTACATATTGCATCTTTATATTTAGAACCAAATCAATTTTTATGGTATAAAGGGCTTTGTTCTCGTAAAGTGCTTGTCACTTGGTCAATTTTAACGGAAGAAATGATAGCACATTATGAGGATACAAAGAGTAACACCTTCTTTAGCCAATTGATAAATCTCAAACAAAAGGGTTCAATGGCAGAGCACATTGAGGACTTTCAAAAATTGAATATAAGGGTAAATGATATTCCAGAGAAGCAAAGGATTGATGTCTTCATATGGACTTTAAAGGATAACATTCAACATGAGGTTCGTCTTTGGGAACTTGATTCATTGGAGAAGGCATTCAGGTTGGCAAGAAAAATTGAAAGCGAAATTATGGAAACAAGGAATCCCACCACTCACGACTATAATTGCGGAAGTGTTTTTTCTCCTAGCCTTCCACAACCTACAAGGTTTACACGACAACAATTGGAAGAAAAAAGAGAAAAAGGGCTTTGTTACAATTGTGATATCAAATACACTAAAGGTCATAAGTGTGATGAGAAGAAATTATTTTACATAGATTATGAAGAGGAGGAAGAAAATGATCAAGAAACATCAAAAGAAGAGGATATACACTAGGAACCAACCCCAAAGAAAAAAGAAATGAATCCGACCATATCTTGTAAAGCATTGGCAAGAATTACCACTCCTCAAACTTGTAAAATAGAAGGACATATCAAGAAGAAAAAGGTTAAAGAAGTGAAAGATCACATTGAGAAAGAAGAAATGAATCTGACCATATCGTGTAATGCATTGGCATGAATTACCACTCCTCAGACTATCAAGATAGAAGGGCATATCAAGAAGAAAAATGTTCAAGAAGTGAAAGACCACATTGAGCATCAAGAAATGAATCCAACAATATCTTGTAATGCATTGGAAGAAATTACGACTGCTCAAACTCTCAAGATAGAAGGACATACCAAGAAGAAAAAGATTCAAGCAATGAAAGATCACATTGAGCATCAACAACAAGTTCTCCAACTTTTCAAGGATAATGCCACTTTGGTGGAGAATCGAATGAAACAAGAGGCAGATCAACATCACGGTGAAAGAAGTTTTGATGTAGGTGATTGGGTATTTTTAAGCTTACATCTCAAGCAAGTCATTTATGAGAAGGAAATGTTGGGAATACTACATGAACTTAAGAAATGGAGACCTTACCTAATGGGAAGGCACTTCAAGGTAAAAATGGATCATGATAGTCTGAAATACTTTTTAGAACAAAGATTATCTTTAGAAGAACATAAACAATGGGTCACACATATGTCGGGTTATGACTTTGAAATCATCTACAAAAAAGGGAAGCAAAATGTTGTTACAAATGCACTCTCAAGAAAGGATGAGGATGTGGAAACATTATTTTGTGTTATTTCTATTATCCAACTAGATTGGATAAACAAAGCAAGGGATGAATGGAATAAGGATCAAGAAGTGTGGCCACTCATTCAATAGTTGGAGAAGATCCCAGTTCAAACAATATTTCCGGAACTTGACAAGAAAGGAAAAATCATATTGGAACCTAGAGCAGTCACAGAAACAAGAACCCGACAACTACGAAATCGATCAATTTCAGAGTATCTCATCAAGTGGAAGAACTTACCCATTGAAGATTCCACATGGAAGGACAATAATTTTATACAGAACCATCAAAAACTACTCAAGCGTTGAGGACAACACTTTTTGAAGGAGAGGGGCATGTTAGGTCCCTATACTACTAGTGTAACCCCTTATTGTTATTAGTACAACCCCCTTATTATATTGTTGTGCCCATGTAGTCCCCATATTGTTATTATTATGCCCCATAGAGGCCCACTATTGCTATTATTGTGCCTTTACATTATTATTGTTATGTAGGCTCTGATTATATTATGACCCCTTAGACTCCTATAAATAGAAAGGAGGTGTTGTCATTTGTATCATCCAAGAATTGTTCATTTGTGTAATGTAAAGGAGGCTTCCCCCTCAAAGAGACTTATTTATAAGGCATTTATTTATCTTTTCTATCTTTTTGTGAACTAGTTTCATAACACAACTTAACTTTGTTAACTATTACAAGTCACTATGGGAAAAGAATTATAATTTAATTCAAGGAAAAATTAAATTGGAATTTATAGATGCTATTTTTAACATATCTTGTTGCTATTTTCAACACTCCCTCTCAACAAGAAAGAAATTCAACTTTGTCCCGATCCTGAACCTTTGAATGTTCTGCATGCAACACTTCTCTCTAGTGTTGTAGCTACAACAACTCCTGAAACTGAAAAAACATCCAACCTGAATCAGTATGATGCATCTACCACCAAAGTCTCTGACTACTACTAGCTCTGCCTCTATTGACTGAAAACTATGCTCTTTTACTAACTTTGCATATCTGTACTATGTCAACTCTACTATGTGCTCTTCAGTATCTGATTGTTTCTAGCCTTTGTCACTCTGATATCTGATTGCATCAACCACCACTGATCCATTCTACTATTGTGTACTCTAGGCTCTCGTAGCAAGGTATGATCTAAGAGACAAAACTTCTCAATGGATCCTGCCCAATTTCTACCCTCTTGGGACTATCACTTCACATCGCCCCACCTCTCACCTGGAGGTATGGTTGCATGTGCTCCCTCTGCCCACTTGGCACGAAATTTCCCCCTCCTGGAGGTCTCTGTTTGATTGGATGCCTCCACTTGATCTCCTCTCTGCTTCTCCAATTGTTGATTCTCCACAACTTTCTGAGACTACTTCTCTCTGCTTGAGTGGATCTCTCTAGTCAGTCTCCTCTCTGCTTTTCTAATTGTGGTTGCTCCATAATTTTCTGAGATTGCTTCTGAGGCTTCTTCTGGGGCTGCATGTTGAGAGGTAATTCATTCTCCCTCTCAAACACCAAGTGCCTAACCTTTGCCTTGCTCCTTAAGGCTTTGTATGCATCTTGTACCTCAAGAGTATACAAGTTCCTGACTCGTACATTGATTTACTTCACTTGTCACGTGGCGATGTGTCTAAGGAAAACCTTTCCCTTACTAAATATCACGTCATAGTCACAGTCTTCCAATACCGCAACGGAAACAAGATTCTTCTTTAGTCCTGGAACATACATCACATCTACGATTCTGAAAAGGGAGCCAAACTCCCTCTGAAAGGTAACTGTACCGATCTCGATAGTGCTATACCTCCTGTCATCTCCAAACTCTATGTTCTGCTTGAGGTCTTTCTCCTCAAAATCACTAAAGAGATATATGTTCCACATCATACGGAACGAGGCATTTCTGTCAAGATACCACTCGCCTCCCATTACACTGTTGACCATGCATGCAATTAGAGTGAAATCAAGTTTGAATTGTAAAGCTAGAGATTCCCCTACTATTGATACTGATGGCTCCTTCTTGCTTGCTTTCTTCTGTGAGAAATTTCTAGCATAGTGTCATGCTCGTGATAGTGAAAACACTTGACTTTCGACAAGTCCATCTTCTTGTCACCCACCTCGCCTTGGGACTTCTTTCCCTTAGCTTTCTTTGTCTTACTCGCTAAGGCAAAGTCCTCTTCCACTTCTTTGGAAGAGGTCCCATCTTTGGTGTTCCGCCGAAACTCTTCTTGTACCAAATCCGACCATTGTCGTTCCCAATCTGGTAGCTTCTCCCTCCTAATGACAGAGTCCTTATAACTGTGCCAACTCTTGGGAAGTCTGGGAAGAGCTACGCTCACCATATCGTCTTCGGAAACACTAATATTGACACTTCCAAGCACATCATGACAATGACTGAACTTGGTAAAGTAATTCAGAATTGAGTCGCCCTTCTCCATCTTAATCTTTCTAAGTTTGTCCTTTAGTGCCAAATTCCTATGGTCACTGCTATTCTAAAACAGGTCAGTCAATGCCTTCCACATTGAGTATGGAGTTTCCTTGTTGTGGAGACTCGAGACAATGTGTTCTTGAACTGCCTCAAGAATAATTTGCCTCGCCTTTGCCACACACTTGCTCCATTCAACCAGATCTTTAGCATTCGATGTTGGAGTCTTAAGAATGTCTTAATCAGTGAATTCCTTGCGGTTATTATCTTCCCTCTGGTTCAAGGGCCAGCTTGAACCTAAAGTTGGTTGAGTTTGTTTCTCGGTGTAGTTTCAAAACCAAGAAATTACTTCGAGAAACATTAAAACACCCTTCATTATTCATTTCAACAACTTTTGAAGGAGGATTAAGTGTCTTAAAGCATATTATTCCTCCAAATCAGTCTTCCAACCCTAACCCCTTAAGGACCTTTCAAACATGCACTGTGTCACAGTTTGTAAGTACCTATTGACGGGCCTCCAAATTAGACATAAATTAAGGCCCATCTAACCTTTCCTAGGCACACAAAGGCTGTATTAAATCTCTCCTTATACACTTAATAATGTTCTTTTAGCTTTAATTTGTTCTTAGGAAGGTTTAGAGATAATTTCATATTATGTGCTTAATATTATTTGCTTTTGCAGAATATTGAGAAAATATGGAGTAAATTTTGAATGAGATAATATATAGGCTTGCTCCCTACTATAGGATGGAACAAAATTGGATAATAAATGAATTGAATATAATGAAATTATTGATAAATTCTGGAGCTCCACTGATTGAGAAAATCTAAGAATGTGTTCTCAATCATTTAATGAAGATTCCTACTATTGGGAACCAGATCTACATTTTTGAGGGATTTTGGAGGGGAAATTTTCCTCCTTTCAAGGATAATGCTTCTTCATCACTTTGTATAAGTACCAATTCAAATCTTCCTCTAGGCGAATGTATTTCTTAGTCTTCTTGTGGAGAAAACTTGTTATTTAGCATCTACACTTTCATTTCTAGCAGGGATGTACTTGGATTGATTCAAACAATGAAGTTTGGTGTCATTTTTAGCCTCTAATGATTGGTTTCCTCCATAAAACTCTAATTTTCATTGGGCTTGGCCATCCTAGGAGCCTCAAATCCCTCTTGTACAATTTATTTATTTCCTTTGAATATCTTTTTCCACTTGCGTCTCTTATTTTTGTATTTACTATTCATGCTTCTTTTGCTGTATTTCATATTAGTTAAATGATTGATGTGAGTTGTTTTGCAGGTAATTTACATAGTGACAAACTTGATTCATCCTCATAACAACTTTTAAAAGTCATATTCATCATTGAGCTACTTGGATTGGTTTATAATAAATATAATAAATATTTGTTTCAAGTGATTCAAGCAGGATAGTGTTGAAGGCCAAAAGAAATTAATGGTATTCCAAATATTCTAAAAAATGAAAATCAAGCCAGCTGCATTTTCTCTCGTTTTATTGAAAGATGAAACATTAGATAGTTGTAAATTCACCAACTGGAAGATACAATATTTCTTAGATACCTCTGGTACGTGCCATAGTCAAATTCATAGCCCACTGCTTGCATAGGTCACATAAATTGGTAAAATATAACTAATGAATTCATGAAAATGAAAGCCGAGAAAGAGCTTCCCAATTCAACTACTATGATGAAAACAAATATGCAAGCAATGAAAAACCTGCAACAAAACTCTGGATAATTATGCGGGATTTTGACTCCCCATGATATGCACCTCTTTCTGGACACGTCTCCACTTTTTTATTCATTAAAATCTTCCATCATGTTTCATCATTACGTTAGTAGTTGACTGCATTGCAACATTATGTGATTTTCCCAAGGAAAAATTGTCTAGGTCCGGTTGACATTCAATGTTGTTAGTTAGGGAGATGATGGTAGTGTTTACTTGTACAATTATTGTGTTTTTTTATGCCATAGAAACTGTTTTTAAAGTTTTATAATATATCTTTGTAAAGTGCCATGAAACATTGTTTATAAAATTTAGTTTTTCTAATTTTAATTTTTAAACTAAAAAACTAAATACCATTTTAAAATATTTTTAATTATTACAAAGCAATTCGTGAAAATTAGAAAATGAAAATTTATACTCATCAAACATGGATCATTTGAGTATTCCTGGTCCTAATCAAACACAACATGTTTAACTTAACTGTTTTTTTTGGCTAGCCTTATAACATTAGGGACATGATGAAATTGTTTTTTGCTCTTCAAGTTTAAATGGTATAATATAATATATTTTCATGATTGGATGAATTTTTAAAAATTATGTTTATATTATATTATTTTAAAAGAGAAATAATATTCTTTTACAAAAATATAATTTGAATAATATATATATATATATATATATATAACATTCTCATTTAATAATAAACTATATAATTTTATTTATAAATACTTCATCAATAACATTATTAAGATAATTATTATTATTATTGCATTAATGTAATAAATATTTAATATTAGTTTTAATTTGGATTAATAAAATTAGTTTTAATAATTATATACCTTTAATCATTATGCAAATATTTCAATATATATTTTTTTGTTTTTAGTAGGCTTTCAGGTTTCATCACCATGCTTGCTTACTATTACTTCCACCCGCTCCATTTTCTCTTCACAGTGGACCCGATCGATGGCTCTGAAACTTCCAATATAAATATCATATATGTGGATTTTTCTTTATCAATAAACAACTCCAACCACATAAATGTGAAATTTGTAATAATTACATAGTCAAATTTTGATGATGGTTGTTTGAAAAAAGTCAAAAACATAAAATAGTGTAGCATCCATTCACAAGTTTGTAGAAATATGGTGATAGAGTTACGACTATTCAAGAAATTTAATCTAAATCAAGAGACACAATTATACTCTACTCCTCTGGAGAAATTAATTCACAATTTAGAACAACATTCACAAACATGCATCAATTACATACACAAGTACACATATTTATCTAGGGGAAACCAACTAGTAAAACCCCCCTTAAGCATGCTTGCATTAATCAGATGAATAGATAATGCATTACAATTGCTAGCCCGCTTTGAGCTCAACCTACAAAAGAATAATTGTTCTCTCTACTCAATGAGAAGCTCTGACCCAAACTTAGTCAATCTTTGCCTCCACCTGAGCCCATATTTCCTTGCGCAAATCCTAAGGAATCAAGCCCCTATTTTTTAGGAATTTTCCTCCAATTCATGATTGTACAATTCCCAAGGATTGATCATTGATTGCATGCAACACCTGTACGTTCAAGACTAGTCTACAACTGATGTTACACTACCTTGGAATATCCACCAAAGATGAACAATTTGAATTCCTTGCATGCATGATCTATTTTTGGTTTATTGATAAGTTAACTAGATGATCACTGAGTTAGACTACTATCCTACTACACAATTGGCCTCTAACTAGTTCTATCAACCGTTAGAACTAGATTAACTGAATACAACTGGAAATAACTAAACTGGATTCCTACAAATTAGTAATCACACATACATAACTGAACTCTAAGCCCTATAACTCAAATTTACTAAGCTAACTGAGTGACAAGAGCCATGTCACCTCAGTTAATTTCGCCAAGTTATTTGCTGATGTGAAAATTTTGAATTTTCTTAATTTGACCAAGACAAAGTCAAATTGAGTCTTTCTTGCTACACTTCTCAATACTCCGTCTTAGTAAAAAAAAGGATATCAATCACCTCTATCCTACACTTTTGGAATTCAAAATTCCCTCTTGATAAATCTTTTGTCAAGATGTCAGTATCTTGTTCCTCTGTCAGAATTTATTGTAGTAGCATTATCCTCCTCTGCACATAGTCTCGTAAATGATGATACCAGATATTTATATGCTTAGATCGATCATGAAATACCAGATTCTTAGAGAGCTTAATGCAACTCATATTATCACGATAGATCACAATTGGATCCGTCTCATAACCAAAGAGTCCCACAAGTATCTTTATCATCCATATCGTCTCACATGCTACTTGACTTGCAACCATGTATTCAACTTCTGCTGAGTTGAGCACCACAAACCTTTGCTTCCTATTATACTAGGAAATTTCTTTTGTAATCTTTTGGTCAGATGGACTCCTTGCCCAATATGCATGTATGAAGCCATGCAACTTCACTCCCTTTTTTTGTCTATACCATAATCCATACTAGGTAGTGCCTCTGAGGTAGTGTAAGGCATGCTTTGCTTTCTTCCAATACAATTTAGTTAGCCTAACCATAGCTTGGATCACCCAGTTGGCTGCATAGAACATATTTGGTCGTGTGTTCACAAGATACATCAGTGAACTCACTACCTGCTGGTAAATGCTAGCATCAATCTCTTCATCTAAACTGGCATTATCCTTCTTCCAATTGGTCACTAGATGTGTCTCCATAAGCTTACAAATCTCCATGTGAAATCCTTATAGTATCTCGGTAGCATAATTGCCTTGAGATACAATGAATTCCCCATCACCTTGCCATACTTCCAACCTAAGGAAGTAGTGCATGAGACTGATGTCTTTCATGTCAAATTCCCTTGCATGGTCCTCCTTGCAACAGCTGATCAACTACTCATCACCTATCAATATTAAATCATCAACATATAAAACAATGATAAGAACTTTACCTTCTACAAAAATATGATAGAGGTTCACATCTGCTTCACTTTTGATGAAGTCCAATCCAGTGAGATAACTGTCGACATGAGTGTACCAAGCACGAGGTGCTTGTTTGAGACCATACAATTCTTGCCTGAGTATATACACATGAGACTCCCAATCAAATGTCTCAAAAACTTATGGTTTCTCAATGTACACTTCCTCCTCAATAGCACCATTGAGAAATGTTGTTTTGGACCTTCCACCCCATCTACGCAACCATTGAAAAAATAAATGTAATGGATGAATACCTTACTACAGGAGAAAAGGTTTCTTCATAGTCAATTCCGTCAACATGAGAGAATCCTTTGCCCATAAATCTAGCCTTATACTTCTCTATGCTTTTTTATTCTACATGCTTAACCTTGAAGATCCATATTGAACCCACAGTTGATTTATCTGTTGGCCTTGGTAGAACTCTCAAACACTTTTCTTCATGATGGGTTCGTATTATTCCACCATTACATCAACCTAAACTATTTTCTCAACTACTTCCTCAAAAGAGCATGGCCAATCTCTAGAATCTCAGTCATTAGAGCCATGTAGTCAATTTACCATCTCAAGTTACCTTCTTTTCCTGTGCAAATTTGAAGGAGCTCCCACATTCTCCCTCGCATCCTGCACCAATCTATCACCTTCCCTAGTTATTTTTCTCCCTCCTCTGGATGGTTATTCTTGAGTGGATGTATCCACTCTACCTCCTCTCTTCTCCTCCATTTGTGGCTTCTCCACAACTTCCTAAGGCTCCTCCTTTGTATCTAAAAGTTCCTTTTCTAGTGGGATTTGAAGATCCCTCTCAAGAGAGAATTTCATTCCTTTCTCCTCATCAAACTTTACATCCCTTCACACAACTGTCATTATGAGGGAAGGTAAGTATACCTAGTAATTGTGTGGAGTTTTAGTGTAACCCATAAAAAATTCCAACTTTGCAGTTGACTCAAGTTTCTTCCTTGAATATTTAGAGACATTGTAGTAAAGAGAGGTTCCAAAAATTCTGAAATGAGACACATTTGAATTTCTCCCCAAGAAATCCTCCTCCGATGTAATCATACCAAGAATTCAATGAGGACTTTAGTTCTGCAAGTAGATTGTTGTGATACATGCCTCTGCCCACAAATTCAATGGTAGACCTTGGTCATGTATCAAATCTCTTACAACTCCCATAATTCTCAATTTATTCTTCTCAGCTACCCCATTCTGCCACAAGTTCTAGGGAGTTGTCAGTTATCTTCGAATTCCTTCATTGGCACAAAAGTTCTTGAAGTCATTCGAAACATACTCACCTCCATTTTCACTCCTTAGAGCCCTCACCTTCTTGTTGGTCCCTTTCCCAACTAGTGTCATGAATTCTACAAACTTTGATAATGTCTCATCCTTATTCCACATGAAGAATATGCAGCACTTCCTTGGGAAATCATCAATAAAAATAACAAAGTATTTATGTCTAGCAGTGGATGCTATTGAGAAGGGTCCACAAACATCAAAGTGGAATCTCTATAATACGCCATGTGCTTTTCTGTCTCGATCATGGAATGTGGATTTTACATACTTCCCCAAGGTACAACCCTTGCAGACATCATGTTGCTCAATTAATCCTTTAGGGAGGCTAGTGGTTATTTGCTACATAATTTTTAAGGTTCCATGTTGAAAATGGCCCAATCTCTTATGCCAGAGTTCACTGACATTGCGACTCTACACATTCTTTGTGTTACTACTCAATGCAACACAATATTCCACATCAAATTTATACAGATTCTTTAGACGAACCTCAATTTGCTTCACCTACTCAGTAGCTATGTGTCTCAGAAAGGTTTTCCCTTTATTTAAGATTACATCATAGCCACAGTATTCTAAGAGTGCTACAAAGATGAGGTTATTCTTTAGGCATGGTACAAACATGACATTTTTGATGTTAAGAGGGATCCTCACTCCCTCTTAAAGGTCACTGTACCAATCTCGATAGCATTGTACCTTCTATCATTCCCAAGCTCAATATGCATCTAAAGCTCTTTCTCTTCCAGGTCAATAAAAATCTTTCTACACCCTATCATGTGGAATAAAGAACCTGAGTACAAGTACCACACACTCGCCATCACAATGTTTTCCATGCATGTGATAAGGGTGAAGTCTAGCTCAAACTATGAATCTAATGCTTCACTTGCTGCGCCTCCTGATTTCTTCTTGCCAGACTTTTTATGTGGACACTTTGTAACATATAAGTGCCTAAATTCATGACAATTAAAGAATTTTATGGATAAGTCTTTCTTCTTACCCCCTTGGCTATATTTTGGTTTGGTTTTAGATTTCTTCCTTTTTCCCTTCTTTTCCTTTCCAACCAATGAAAATATGTCTTCATCCTCTCCCTTGGATGAATTTCCATCTCTGGTATTTCACTTGATTTCTTCTTCTACCAAATCAGACCATAGACGTTCCCAATTTGGTAATTTCTCCCTTCAGTTCACTGAGCCCTGGTAGCTATGCCAACTTTAGGGAAGGCCTAAAAGTGTTAGGGTCACCTAGTCATCTTCTGGAACATTCACACCAACCCCTCCAAGCTCATCTCGAACTTGTGTAAATCTGGTGAGATACTACAGAATAGTATCATTCTTCAACATCTTACTGTTTTGAAGTTTGTCTTTGAGGGCTAGTTTTCTATGGTCATTTCTATTCTCCAATAACTTAGTCAATTCCTTCCACAATGTGAAAGGATTTTCTTTCCTAAGGATATTTGAGACAATGTGGTCTCTCACTCCCTCCAGAATTATTCTCCTTGCCTTGGCTACATATTTCTTCCATTGGGCTAGATTCTTGGCGTGAGCTCATGATAGTTTTTGAATATCCATCTTGAAATATTCCAGCAATCTAGTTTCATCAATAACTGCCTCCATACAATCCTTCCCAACAATGAAATCTGAGTTGCCTCCCAAGGCATACTATAGTCTCAGTCCATTGAAGGCCATTCTCCCAAATCTAAAGAAATCTTGCTACACTAAAGCTGTAAATTTGAACCTCCTGACGAAAAACTTCAAAATTCTTGTTCTAATGTGAATCTTGCTCTGATGCCATGTAGAAATATGGTGATAGAATTGTAACCGCTCAAGAAATTTAATCTAAATCAAGAGACACAATTCTACTCTACTGCTTTATGGAAATTAATTCACAATTTAGAACAAAATTCACAAACATGCATCAATCACATACACAAGTAAACATATTTATCTAGGAGAAACTAACTAGTGAAAATGCCTTAGGCGTACTTGCATTAATCATATGAATAGAGAATGTATTACAATTGCAAGCTCGCTCTAATCTCAACCTGCAAAAGAAAATTTGTTCTCTCTACTCAATGAGAAGCTCTGACCCAAACTTAGTCAATTTCAGCCTCACTTGAGCTCCTATTTCCTTGTGTAAATCCTAAGGAATTAGGCCCCTATTTTTTAGTAATTTAGCTCCAATTAATTGCACAATTCCCAAGGATTAATAATTGATTGCATGCAACACCTGTACACTCAAGACTAGTCTACAACTGATGTTACACTACCTTGGAATCTCCACCAAAGCTGAGCAGTTTGAATTCCTTGCATGCATGAGCTATTTTTGGTTGATTGATCAGTTAACTAGATGATCACTTAGTTAGACTCTTGTCCCACTGCAAAACTAACCTCCAACTAGTTCTATCAACAATTAGAAATATTTTAACTGAATACAACTCGAAATAGCCAAATTGGATTGCTACAAATTAGCAATAACACATGCATAAATGAACTACAAGCCCTCTAACTTGAACTTACTGAGCTAACTGAGTGACAAGAGTCATGTCACCTCAGTTAACTATCTCCAAGATGTCTGTTGATGTGGAAATGTCAAATTTTCTCAATTTGACCAAGGCAAAGCCAAATTGAGCCTTTTACAACACTTCTCAACAGAGCCACCACTACTATATATATCTATATATATATATATATATATATATATATATATATATATATATATATACACACACACACACACACACCCCACAACTTACCATTGGATTAAAGGTTATTAACTTAGTGTACTTTTACTTAGAGGGTAATTATGCATATTTACCTACCCTTGGTATCGTTTCACCCACCTTAATGTTCCAAGGTGTTATGTATTGAGTTAATTAATGAATAAGGCACAACCTCACCTCCCTTATGATTACCCAAAACTAGAATTGCTATGATTTAGATCAGGATTGCAAATATGTACATATGTTAGCACACCCCTATAATTCTCCAATCTGTGAGATTTCTGGATTGTAACCATAGCATATAACCTAGCATTGTTATATTTCATTGGAAACTTGGTTAAATTAATAAAATGTGGGATGATGGGTATGGAACTTCCTTGAACCAAAACTAGCAATGACTCATGAACATCGTGATATGTGTCATGATCAACGACTGCTTGACTAGGTATCCCATCTTATAGTTGTGATGGCAAACGAGTGGTTAGGGTAACCACCCCCCTCTAAGCATTGAACCCTTTGTCTCAATCGCAACCCTCACTGGTGAGGGTTGGGGCTCTGCAATGACTAGCACATTATACTATTGTCTTAACTATGTCGCTAATCCTTAGTTGCATGTTTAATAAGGTAAGCACATTTAATTCCAAGTTCCCTGCCTTATTTCTTTCCAAGCTCTCACAGTTCTATAGTTTTAATAATTTGGTGTTAACATTTTACAAATACTTGGAGAATATGGGATATGGATTTTGCCTCTAGCATTCGACAATATTATACTGTTAATTGTTTAGAGGATATGCAAATTCTTTATGGATTTTCTTTTCTTTACTATTCTTATTCTTCAATTTTCATTCGTTTTATTTACTTAGACCCTGATAATGTACTAGAATTGGAATGAGGGATAGATGTGGACCCTTTTAACAAGTAAATTTCTATAGATTTCACTCAAATTATTTTCTTGCTGGGTTCTTAATGTTCCTCTCTAGTTTTGTTCTTGAGACTTGACTCAAATTTGCTAGGGTTTCCTATTCATCGACAATACCAAGTTCCAATTATTTGCCTTGTTTATTTTGCATGTACTGGTTCTTGTTGACCTTCATCTCCAAGATGGCCTAGTCGTAACCTATAGTTGTAAATTTAGTTTCTCGTTGGCTTCTTAGGGTTTTACCCAATGTTTGGAATATGGCATAAATATAATATAACATAGTTCAAGTATTGAAACTATTAAACTATGTTAAATGCAAAAAATACTTAGGGTTCCTTTGGGGTTTGAATTTTAAGTCTGTATGTTAGGTTTTTTTTAGAGTTAGGACCTCTTGTTTGGAGCTCATATGTCATACAATTTTTATATTTCACAACTTGCTTCTCTTTTGTAAAGAGAATTTATGATTGCACTTGGTGTGGTTATAGTTCTTCGTGAAATTCAATTTACTATTTCGATACCATTAATGGATAAGTCTTGGAATGATGTTCTTCTCGACACTTATAATAGAAGTTATGTTTTGTTTCAAGACTATATACTTAGTTTAATATTATTTATCAAATATTCTTCGCCTTGATATGGAGTCCATCTAGAACTCTTCTTTTCATTAAGTGATTCTTTTTGTAGGTTTATTTATGGTAATATTTCCGTTTAAGTTCGGACTTTATTTCCACATGATTTCTTTTATTATAACCCTAGCTCTTCTAACTCTATTGTACTATATGTCCTCTGTTACGAGATTTCTTCCTTGCATTTGTAAAATTTATTATTGTTCTGGTTGACAATTTTCACTTAAACAATTAAATGTAAATATATAAATAATTTTATTTATAATATGTAGGTATTGTTTCTATGTCATATTGACAAATATTTTTTGTATCATGTAGACAATGTTTCCATAATTTATAGACATGGTTCTTTGTCATGTATAACAATGGTTTCCCTGTAATTATTTAGACTCCATAAACAATTGTTTTTTTATTTATTTTTTAATTTTATAATAATCTATATGGTTATAATTTTATAATTAATAGTTTTTTTATTATAATTATGTTATTATGTTAACTACATTTCTTAATAGGTCTAAAATTTCCTTGAGCAAGACCTCCTCATATATTCTACTCCTTTGTCAGTTCAGAAGTTAGGGCTATTTTGGGCTACTACCAATCAATGGGCCTGGAAATAACCTACTTCAGTAGTTATTTTATTTAGTAGATTACAAACAATTCTTCACACACACACACACACACACACTTATTTGTCATAATAAATAAATACCCACATGCATAAAACATAAAAAACTCATTACAGTCATTAGGTCAAATACTTATCTTTTCTCAACATTCTGATCCAGCCACAAAATCTATAACACCCTCCTCCCACATCTACCCAAACAACCAGCCAGCCAGGGTAAAAATGTGACAAGAGGCCACTATGATATGATTTGACCTCCTAAGTCACATAAAGGAAGTGGAACCAATGGAAACACACCATACAGACATTCAACATCAACATTAGGACCCTCATGAACCAATCCAACCTTTCCGCCAACCAACCCCTAGCTGCCACTGAGCTTTTGGATCACTTGACCTTTTGAAGCTCTCAAGCTACGGGCATGCCAACATCCCGGGACCTTTGGGCGCTCTCACAAGCCTGCAATCCAGTATCCAAGGTCTCTTTTTCATAGTGTTATGCCAACGTCCCTGAGATTTGAGCCACTTTTTTAGGCCCAGAGCCTAGGTCACTTCTTAGAATTGAGTCATATCTTCAGAACAATAAAATAATAAGGTAATGATAGTATAAATGCAATCACTTGCATGAGACCTTTAATGGATCCCTACTAGACATGAAAGGAATTTCGTCAAACATATCATGAATATGTAATCTACAGGTGTAAATAACAAATATGAGCATATGGATCTCATACTTAGCTAAGAATCGCTAAGAAGCATTGATGCCTCAACACATCAAATTGAATTTCATCCATTAGGTCATAGATACATTGTTCATTCAATTACCAATAAAAACATGACGGGATCCATACATAGCTACTGTCACACACACACACACACACACACACACACACACACACACACACACACACTCACACACATATATAGCATAATAGCAAAAAAAATACCAATGAAATCACAATTATATGATCCACATATAATATAGTGTAATACTCATAGAACACAAGGGGAAATAACCTCATATTGATGATGCAAAATCCGAACCTGAGATGGGACTTCCACATTCCACCTGACCGTAGAATGGCTCATTCAAATTTATCTTCAGTTATTCATCCCTGTGCCATATTCCAATCATGAATGTGAGATCTCATAAAACACATCAATCCAAAACCATCTAGGGCTTCCAGCATCCATCCACCTCAACCCATCAAACAATGATTCCACCTCACCATTAAACATCACCAAAACCATCATTAGATCAATCTCTATCCTAGCCATCCAGGGCTCTAGAATGTTTGTTCCAACCAAGGCTCTATGACTAGTAACTCAACCCACAATTGTAGTTGGGCTCTAGAGCATTTGTCCAACCAAGGCTCCAGGACTAGTAACTCAACCCACCAAGGGCTCCAGAGTGTTTTTCCAACCAAGGCTATGGATCTAGTAACTCAACCCAAGTTGTTACAGGGCTCTAGAGCATTTCTCCAACCAAGGCTCCAGGAACTAGTAACTCAACCCATGCTAAGGAAACATAAGAACCAACCAAAAACAAAATAAGGAAATAAACCCACAATATCCATGGCTATCTAGAAAATGACAAGGTTGTGCAATCCACTATCAATCCAGGTAATCCTCCATGTCAGTGACAGATCATGACCGACAATCCACATGCATATGCCATGCATGCCAAAATTAGTGAGGAAAACATACAAACAACTTGGTACCTGCAAGAAAATCCCATTGTAGCTATTGAACCCGATGTCCTCTTGCTCTTTCCTGCTCTTCCTTTTCCTTCTTGCTCCAAAATCCAAGTATTCCACACCCTCCAAGAGTACTCCAAGAAAACTCTAAGTATCCAAGAGTATGAGAGAAAGAGATAATAATGAGAGAGCTCCAAAACTAAATTGGCAAAAGGTTACCAACTGATCCTCAGAAGCCTTTTTATGAATGAGGCCTCTACTTTCTTCAATTTCCATTATTTTCCTTCATTTTCCTCCTCACATGCGACTTGTGACCTTTCACCACCCTTTTCTCCTAATTTCCATTATTTTCATAAATAATTGTGCCAAAATGCCATTTTTCCTTTCCAAAGCCTTAACAATTGCCTTTGCCAATTTCCTTAGCCATGAATAACCAAATGAACACCCACACTAGGATGTCTTTCCTAACATTTAGCTTGGAATAAGTATCTGATCAACCGTGGTTATTATTTTTCCTTTATTAACTTTTATTACATGGAATTTTCATCAGGGATGTTACAAAATCCTCCCCCTTGGGGGAACACCATCCTCGGTGTTCAAAAACACCTATAACCTTAAAAATGTTGTAAGTAAAATATACTACCGATGGAGCTTTATAACTAGCTCGATGCAATATTTACAATAATAAACCTACTAAGAAGCAAACCAACATGAAATCATAACAACATAACATCATAATGACATGATTCCTATACCATTTATTAGAGATTTATAACATATCTCATGGTGATATTTACATCCATATACATATGTACATATACCAAAATCGCCTAACATATACCAAGGCATATACCCAAAACACCAACCAAAACACCATGTCAAAACTACTTTGCCTCAACTAGGAAATAAGGAAGGATACATAGCCCGGATCTGATATGCCATCTCCCATGTAGCTTCATTGAGCCCAAAGTAGTTCCATTACACCTTAAATTGATCGATTTCTCAGTTCTAAAGCATGATAACCATTTTTTGCAATATACACTAAGGCTCCGACTAGAATTCTCCATCTGGTTCCACCCGCAATATAGACTAGTCAACCACATGATCAACATATTTAACATACTTATTAAGAAATGACACATGGAAATCATCATGGAATTTCATCGTCAAAGTAAGTGTCAATTGATAAGCTACTAGCCTAATCCTCTCAATAGTACTGAAGGGTCCAAAAAACCGTGGTGCCAGCTTGCCACATGATCCAATCCGTATGGAGCTATTCTTTGGTTTGAAGCACAAGTACACATGTTCCCCAACTTGGAACTCCTTGAACAACCTGTTCTAATCTGCATATCTCTTCTACCTATCCTGTGTTGCATTTATATTCTTCTTGATGACTTGCATTTCCTGTTCCAAATCTGTCAACATGTCTGGGCCAATCAAGACTCTGTTAACTGGACCACTCCAACTGACAGGTTTATTGCAACTCCACCCATACAATGCCTTAAACAATCTCATCCTAAAATATTCCTGATATCCATTATTATAAGCGAACTCTACCAATGGAAGGTACTCTTCCCACTTTCGATGTTGATGCATCGCATACATCCTCAACATGTCCTCCAATATCCTATTGAACCTCTATGTTAGTCCATATGTCTACAAATGATAAGCTGTATTGAAGGCCAACTCTGTGCCCAAACCTGCAAATAACTCCGTCCAAAACTTGGAAGTGGACTTCGCATCCTTGTTTGACACAATCTTCTTTGGAACACCATGGAATTTAACCACATCTTTGATGAACACACGTGTTGCTTCGCTAGCTGAGAATGTAGATTCACTGGAATGAAGTGCACCTCCATTGTCAACCTGTCCACAATAGTCATGACAAAATCATGTTGTCTCGCTATCCTTGGCAAACTTGTGATGAATTCCATGGAAATAACCTCCCATTTCCATTCTGTAATCGCAATTTCCTGTAGTACTCCACTTGGATGTTTACACTCTGCCTTTACATGCTGACAATCAAACCACCCAGCCATAAACTCTACTAGATCCCTCTTCAGGTTCGACCAATAATAAAATATCTTCACTGTTGTCAGTGTCTTCTGATAACCTGGTGACGCAAATATGGTTTCACATGAAACTCCCTCAAGATCACCTTCTTTAGATCACTGCTATCTGGCACATATATCCTATCTCTGAATCTAACCAATCCATCTGTTATAAGGAAATAGTCCACATCTTATGCACCTGCACCCATACCTGTACCTGTACCTATATTATCACTAGTACCTTTACTTGTACTATCACATCTAGATGTATGAGTACTCTACTATAACCTGTGCATAATCTTCATATGTTTGACATCCTGCGGACCTTCCTGCAAGATCTTATACTTTAAATATGTCCCATAGGAGCTCATAGTTGCTAAGTGATTTACTTGTATCTGCCTGCTAAGAGCATCTGCCATTTTGTTCTATTTTCCTTTGATGTACCTGATCTCAAAATCTGATCCAAATTGGGGTAGATTAGTAATCCTATGCTAATTCCCCTCATCAGAATAAAAAAATATGCATGAGCCTGTACTCCAAAATAGCAAGTAAAAGCTTGAATTTTATGTGTTTTTGTTTAAGATAGTTTCTTGAAGAAAAAACTTAAAACATGAAACCAAAACACTAAATGGAAGAATGCATCAAACAATAGTACACCATCCATTGATAAAGGAGTTCACCCATCCAGGTCTATATCTCCTTGGATCAACTCTAAAGGCTTGAACCCTTCTCATTATGTTCACAATTCTTCAGGTAAAGAGTATATAAATGTGTTGACAAAAAGAGTGGCTAGTTTCTCCTTCAAGGAAACATTCTTCTACAAAGAATGCTCACTCTAAACATATAACAACCTACAGTTAATCATGAAACAATCAGAAAGCTAAGGGCTCACAAATGAAGACCCCATACTACAACAATCCACTTGAAGTACTTAAACAAGTCTCTTTCTCCATACACATATAGAGAAAATAAGAAAAACAGACACAACACTGCTGCAATGACTACTGTGGAAAACATATGGAGGCTGGAATACCCCTACAAGGTCATCTCCATCTTGGAACTCCTCCATAAACTGAATCAACACTCTGGTTGAACAGGGCACTGATAGGCTTCACTTTGCAAAAATCCTATCTGTTAGCACTTGAAATTTCACCTCAGGCTGAGAAAGGTAAACCTCAAGGCTACATCAAACCATTTAGCCTCGTAGCTAGCCCTACGGGGCAGGAGAAGGCTCTCTCCAGTCAATCTCGGCAGATCTTCAATGGGATGAGATGACCAACAAGGTAACACTGATATTAGGCTAGTAAACTGATTAAAAAGGTTGATTTGGGGTTTTTTGGGTTTTTGGTGGCAAATTGAGGAATTGCAATTTTGGGTGCGGGGATTTGACACAGTTTCTGCAGGGGGTTCTTTGGGGCGAGGTAGGAGACCGTATTGATGCCTTTGATTGAGGTGAGTGGATGGAAAATACCGGTGAGGAGCTAAGGAGAGCAAATAATACTTTGAATTCTCCTTAAACAGTAGAAAACATAGAAATTAAACAAATTTAAAAGCAGAGCATGGCAAGCATGAATTCTTACTTTAACACTTCATTTGTTTAATGTGCAGCAGTAAAGGAAAGGAAATGATTAACATAAACACACTTACAAGAACATTGAGAAACACACCATCAACACATGAGTCCACAAGAATCCCAAAGAGGACTGCAAAACCTTGGTCTTCCTTAGCAAAAAATTGCAGAGATACAGTGAAATAATACAATGATAGCTTCTCCCTCAAGAGTCCAACCTTCCAACCCTTGAAAATGATTAAGAAAATACATAATATAGATGATCTAACCTCTTTCCCTACCTCCATGGGTCGAGATCACTATCCTAGGAGCTATTTCAACCACTTCTAAACTAAGCACTACAAACTAGGAAGTCAAAACAACTTGCCTCTATAAGCTAGGAAACCAATTCATTCATTTAATATTTACCCTTTTCATGAATGAATGTTCTAGAAGTGTTACATAAGAGTAAAAGTGTCTAAAAAGTACAATAATTACATCAAAGAGAATCACATTTCATCCCAAAAAGTCAAATTGAGTCAAATCTGCGTTTTCTGGGCTGTACAGTGCATTTTTTGAAAAAATTGCCTGACGGGTCGCGCGCCTTTGGAGCCATCTTTGGGGAACTTGCAGGTGGCTAAATTGAGCTAAAGTGGGCTTTTTGGAAAGGTCTGTGAGTCTACTTTCCAACCCAACTGGAAGTTTTTTATTTGGAGTTCATTTGCTCTGTCAAAACTCAAATCTCCCAAGACTGCTTTCTGCAATTCAAAAAAGTGGCAGAAAGTCATCTTTTGCTAGTTTTTTGACTTTCTGGAGGTCCAAAACTTCACCAAATCTCAAGTCCATCCATGAGCATATGTAACTTTGCATGAAAAATCTGGAAATGCTGAGTTTTGGTCAAAAGGAGTTGCCATGATGAAGGGTCGCGCGGGGGGTGAGACCCGTTAATGGGAAAAACCTGCAAATTGCATAAAATATTCACAAATGACAAAATTTTCTCCAAATTTCTTGAAATTTGGGCTGGGAGTCCCCAATAAAGTACCATTCTCAGTCAAAGAGGCTTTGGCCAAAATTTGGAGTGGATCGGGCGTTTTCCTTCGTTTTTGTGCTTTGGCCAACCGTCCTTGGAGCACCTTCGTTCTCGCCGGTATTTTTGACATTTCTTTAAAACCATGACACCTGTGAAAAAAGTGAAGGAGGTTTTTCTTCCTTGGCATGTTTTGGACAAAAACCTCTCTCAGTTTTCCAAAATTCATCTTTTATTTCTCTGGAACATCATTTGAGTGAAACTTGTCCCGATGTGTGAAACAAGGAATTTTGTCGAAATGGAGCGAAATGAAGGGGATAGGGGGCTTCTAAATTCTTGGGGAAATTTTTGGGAGTGGGGAGGGATGTTAGGAAGCAGGGGAAAGTGGAATCTTAGAGTTTGAATGAGGGGAAGGGGTCCAAAAGGGCAAAACACAGGCCAAACCTAGAAAATTGCCAGGTTGTAGCTAGAAACTAGGGTTTGTGCAAAAATGAGGAATTTGGCGGATCTAAGGGATGGGAAATGTTTGATAAGGTACTTTAAGGATAGGGGAAGGTGTATGAACATCAGGAAACAAGTTTTGCCGGTGATTTGACCGTCCAAGAGAAATTGGCTTCAAAACCCTAGGAGAGGGAAATGACCTTACCTAGGCGCAACTGAAGCATGAACAAGGTGTACAATGACTCATTAGACACTGAGATGATAATGAAAACCCTATGAATGATGATAGACTCAGCTGAATGATGACATGGACTGACATTTGGACAAATTTATAAGGAGTGAAAGCAAACCCTAGACCTAATGCCTAGTGACCAAATTTTGCTTGAAGACTCACTGAAATGACAAAATTTGACCTTGACACTTCAAAATCACTTTGTAAGAGCATATTTGATCACTGGAGGAAGGCTGGAAAGACTGAAACTAACACTATCCAGAAGTGCTCCTTTGATCCTGAAACCTATTCCAAATGGTTCAGAATGCCCAAAAATGGCTATCTAGCTTATTTTTTCATCCAATTTGGTCGAAAATTGCCTTAGTTATGACTTTTTCCAGTCTCCCCACAATTTCCTCCTCCAAATCTGGCTTACTACTAGTTAAATTCATTATCCGCAGTGTAAACTATTAGTTTTGTCGAAATCAACAGTTCCACCATCCATCCCAGCAATCTCGCAGTTAAGGGCCAAGTGGTCACACTTGCAGTTAGGTCCGGCGGTTACGGTGATGGTCCCACAGTCTCTTAGATATTGCAATCAATGTGCTAGGGGTAATACACCTTACACAAGACTTTAATGCATGAAACATGTGAACTAGCGATAAGGGGACCAACCGAATTATAAATTACAACACAATACAGTATCGTGTCCAAAAATTCCTGCTCATCGCAATCGATGTTATCACATTCGAGACTTAATTGTGTTTAGACCAAGCCGGATAACTCCATAAATTGTTATGGCCGGTGCTGATTCTTGTTCCCGATGTGATTATGATATGTGGTCGCATCACATCACACTCCATAAAATGTCGAGGCCAGGGCCGATATCCTTTCCTATGATAACACAGACCTTCCATGTTATTAAACTGTGGCATATAATATTATCACGTCTGGGGTGCTCATCGCAATCAACAATCGGCTGTAGGGACCTAATCAGTGTGATATTATGGACTTGCTGAAACATTAATTTGAAACACATAAAAGTATCATGTCTGGTAGTTTATCACAATCAGAACTCATTGAAATCATTCCTGAACCCATACATTGTGGTTTAGGCAGACTTGACGGGGATTAAAAAATGTGACATATAAAATCCCGCATCCAGGACTTATCACAATCAACTATTATCGGCGGTGACACATATATGACTGTGTCGAGGGAAGATCCTTAACATTATGCAATATGCGATTGTGATCACATCGCATCGCAACCTGCCCTGCGCTGAGGGCCGATTCTATAATGTGATCTGCCTGTCGCTGCGATGTGCGATTTGCGAGGGCAAATGGTAGAGTGACACTTGGCACCTCCCGATTGGCTAGGACCTTTTCCATGTCATCCAATCCTACCATGTCATCAAGTCAACCCTAAACTTTGACCGACACTAACTTCTACATACGAGATTGGATTTGCGTATCGTTCACACCATTGGATTTAAAATAATAAGATCTTCAATATGAAGAGGAAATTATCAAAATTCCGACACTTTGATTTTTTGACAAATTTTGAGCTCCTGATCACTCTCCCCACTAAAAATCTTTTTGTCTCCAAAAGCATTAAATAATCTACAATTACTATGTACTTATTTGCACCGCAAGTATCCTACATGTCATCCTTCCTTCTCCTTCTCCTTTGTTATTCATATCCATAAGCGATGAACCGACACCTACATCCCCTGCAAATCTATAGTACAATATATTTCAAATTACATTTCGCTATGCAACAAAAGAATTCAACTTTGATGTCTTCTCGACCTGTCCATGTCACTATGGCCATCCATAGGAACATCCTTCCCAAGAAGAATTCCAAGAATATTATCTAAAAAATCCTTGTCAAGGATAAGATCCTAAAAGACTGTCAAATTAACCCAAAACAAGCTTCACATAGTGAATACTCGTATAACTCTAGTGCTACACACATTTGGAACATACTAAATGTGTTGCAACTACTCATACAATAGTCTTAAAATGATTTTTACAAAATGTTTTCAAGAAATCATTTTACAAAATGGAATGAACTTGACTCCCAAATTTCTCCATTCAAATTGACTATCAACAAGCCAAACTAGCATTATAATGCTTAAAGAAAAACATTGTTGCATATAAGTGATTTATTTATGAACATCACTTTTACAAATTACCCAACTATGGGGATATGCAACTAGTGCAAAATAGAAATTTACAGACTTCAGTTGGACAAATAATATGCCCATTTCTTACCCAGCCAGGTGAATGCGTTCTCTATTTGAACTTTCTCTTCTTCTGAAGTTGTTTCAGGGATGGTTGCATTTGCACCACTTTTTCTGTTGTCGCTTCCTCTTCTAGTGGTTGCATGATCTACTTTCCCTTACCAGGATGAAGATGTGGAAAAAATTTCCAATACTTCTTGACCCAATGCCCATTGATATTGTAGTGAGTACAAAATTTCTTTTGATCTCCTCTCAACTCACTTGCCTTTATCTTTGGATGAGATTTTCTCCTTTCGATCTCAATTCCAGTAGACAGAAACATCTTCTCGATGATTTGTTTCCTTTTCTCGCACTTATCTACACAATGGTTAGATGAAAGGAAAAAGGTGCATGGAAACATTTTCCTTAACATGTTATTCAAATCCACATTTTTTTTCCACCATGAAAAGCATTTGATTTAACAACATTTGAATTAACATAATGGTTATACCTCTCTCTGTTGTCTTTTGGATTACCCTATCTGTGTGAGGAACTTGCATCGCTTGAAGAACTGAGCTTCGTTTCTTCCTCAACACTTTCATCTCTATCTAGAGAAGTTTTCCCCTTTAAATCCTCCTTACGTTTGAGGAACCTCACGGGAACCAATTCTAGGTGCAGGCTCCAACATATTTCCTCCTCGTGTCCTCCCTTATGGCAATAGGAACACGTGACCCATGAATCATCGCTAGAATACCATTCTTCTTTGGCAACATAGCCTAAGCCTTCATATTTAGGCCTCTCTTTGGCTGCAATTGGATTTTTAATGCCTTGCTGATTTACTCCAAGGCCTCCTCCCTTGTAACCCATCTTGGTCAAGAGTTTGGATCCAATGCCTTTACTGTGTTTTTCAAAGGCCACAAATTAATTTACGTCAATAATTTCCCATAAGGAATAAGCATGTAAATTCTTACCATTTGTTGCATCCTTTGATTCACATTCAAAGATGTTTTTAAATTCCCTTTTAATTCGAGATGTGTCCTCTTGGACTCTTCAGCTCTCTTATTTCAGCTCCTCGAACTTGGGTGCTGATTAAACCTCATCTTCCACATCATGTGGATGGAAAGTAAAAACCTATCCATCTACCTTCTCTGAAGGCCTTTCTACACTAGCATCTTTCATAATAGTTGTATAAAAACATGAAGATTGTGGTTTATCACCATTCTTGTTACCTTCCTCCCTTAGAGAACATTCTCCTCTTGGAGGTCTAGATCCTTCACCTTGCAAATTGGTATTCCTCTCTTCATAGAGAACTTTCACAATTTCTGCCATTTCTAATAAATCCTTTCCAAAATCCTTCACATCCTCTGACATTCTTGCAGGCTCTCCTCCTTGGGACATGCTTTGTTTGAAGCTTCTACTCCAATTTGAGGTAGAACTTGGTGGTAGAGATTGAAACAATCTTGCTCTCCTTTCCAAAACATTCTCCTTAATGAGCTTCAAAACACATTTACTTGCACACAATAGTCAATTCCTCCTTGCACAAAGAAAACCTAAGTGTTAAACACACATGGGCAGCAAGAGAAATATGAATGATAAAACATGACAATGCAATTTTTTATTAACAACTGATATACATTTATAGTACATTGTTTCACTGTTGGGTTCCACATCCCAAGGTCTCTTGGACTCCTTTTGTCCATTCGGCTTCCACACTAACCCATTGAGGATTAGGTGTCCAACATTCCCCCCTTAATTCGAAGGGTTATGTATGAGTCCAAGAAGAGAGCTGTAATACAAAATATGCAAAAATGCATGGCAGCACTAGGCTGAATGTGCTCTCTGAAATGTTGGTATAAAGGGCGGTGGTTTAAGGATGACCACCAACACTGGAATGCTTAGTGCAGTTCCCGGAACTCTTCCAAAACTGGCAAGAAACTAAAGTTTTCTACTAGAGGAAGTGCTCCTATTGTTTTGAAGAGGGAACCTTCAACCATGAAAGGGAGGTCTCACCCCGCATAAAAGGGAGAACTTCAACCTGAAAAGGGAAGTCTCAACCTGTGATGGTTTAAGGATGACCAACAACTCTGGAATGCTTAATGCAATTCCTGGAACTCTTCCAAATATGGCAAGAAGCTGGTGTCTTCTGCTAGAGGAAGTGTTCTCAATTGTGTTCCTGGAATTCTTCCAAAACTGGCAAGAAGCTGAAGTCTTCTGCTAGAGGAAGTGTCCCAGATTGCCAACTGAAGGCATGTTCATGGGCATCTTTGTTTCTGGCTACAACTCTAAAACTGGTGTGGCAGGTTGTGGCTCAGGCTCGCTTGATGTGGCTTTGAAGCTTGTAGATGACCATCATTTCCCCCCCTGTTAGATACAAGGTGAGATGATGGAGAAAACTCAACTGCAAGACTGTTCAATACTCTGGAACAAGTTCTGACATGTGTTTGGAATATCTTCTTGGCTGTTGATGCCCATTGCCAAGAAGCGATCCATCCAAGATGAATCTTTGTTCTTGCAGGACGTTTGTTTATGAAGCATCTGTGTGAAGAATGGGTGGTTTTATGACAGTGCTTACATGGATGAAGATCAAAACAGTGATCTTTCAGATGGCCAACTCGGTCACAGTGTTGGCATTTCACAATCTGTTGTTGTGGAAGAGAGGCAGAATCTGGAATAGCTGGATGTGAACTGTCATTAGGAGTAGGTGAACTATCATGAATGAATCCAGCACTCTGAAATTGAATGGGCTTTGAGTAGTCTGGAATATGAAAGGACAAGTCCTTGTCATATCCAAGACCAATTCTGTGCTTGTTGTGGACAAGTTGTTCCAAAGGTCTGATGATGGGCTTGGGAAGTGCAGACTGAGTGTCTACATCTGCATGTACAACTGCTGCTTTATTGGGCACTGGATCTGAATGAACTTCAACAATATTGTCTTGCTGTTTATGGGAGTCTGTTTCATTGTTCTGAATAGAAACAGGTTTAGAATGATGACTCCTTTGTTTTAATTCTTCTTGCTGTAGCTTTGTCTCAAGCTGCAAAACCTCAATATTCTCCTGTGCATTTTGTAGACATATTTTAATATTGAATAGAGAGGTTTTGTTGATCTTAACCATCTCATCAATAGTGGAATGTATCAGAGTATTTAACAGATCTAATGCATTATCAAGTCTGGTCATTTTCTTCATTATCTTATACGTTAAAGAGACTGATCACAACTATCAACCAGTGAAGAAGAAGCAACAATCACTCACAATTCAATGTCACTGCAATATCCTTTATAAATGTCAGCAAATAATCAGTGTGCAACATAAAAGATTACAATCAGCCCACCAAACTATTTATGGAGTAGTGGAATCAAGGAATCAATGCACTATAATGAGTTTTAAATACAATGCTACACTGGAGCAGCAGCAATTGAAAACTTGCTTGGATCCTTCAAATACTCGTTCACTTTTCAACATATATCAACACTTCAGTATCAGCTAGTGAGTAGAATATACATCCACACAAACAGCCTCTAAATGGCATCCAAATTGTGACAAACTCATTCTGGTATGGTAGAAACTGACCCAAAATACCAACAGACCAACCAGCAACAATATATTAAGTAACTCGATAACTATGTTTGAGCTCCTCCAAGTACCACACACAAACACTTTCTAATTCAGCTTTGCTTGTGGGTAAACTAGGGAACCAATTAAAAATTCAATTCATATACCATGAATAACTCAATGTTTCACCACACACTAAATTTGTTCTGTTCATGCATATTCTTCGTCTGAGTTCTCCATTTAATCTGGTTTCAACCTTTAAATTTTGAATCCCTGAGATGAAAGGCACAGATTTGCTAGGGCCTTTTCTCTTCCACCTAGCGAATGAACAATTTCACCGGTAAGAGTATGAAGGGAGAATTTCTGATGGCGCTGAGGTTCCAGGAGATGCTGGAGAACCAATTCTCTTCCCAGAATAACAACGATTTTAAGGATGTGCAAGCTAAACTGGGATCTGCAAACCTGATGCTCTGAAGCCTGTCTCACAATGAAGGATCATCAACCAAAATTATGTGTATCAATTTCTGGAGCAGCTGAATGATTTATTTTTGACGTGGAGCCATTGTATGTGGAAAGACCGGTTCTTAATGAAACGTACCTCTCATCAAAGGTTCACAGCATAGATAAATCAAACAACCCTTAACAATAGTTCAATAACCAATACAATGTAAAGGCAAAAATTATTCAATGCAAGGCATTTATCCACGGTCAAGAATACAATCAGAAAAATTCCAATTTACGGGCGATCTTTCCAGCGCTGGAATCCTGCGTTACCCCGCAATCTTCATTGCTGCAAAAAGGGCGAGAAATATGGCGATTACTGGAAAAAGTGCAGCAGAGCCGAGGGAGTAGCAGGAGGAAGGGGGGATTTATGATTGAGAAGCGGGTGACAAAAAATAGGGAATCCGACAGCGGGGCTGTCAAGACGACCGACGCATAGCCACAAGATGCATTAACCGAGACGTGTAAAATCCATCTCATTCATTGAAAATCCAGACTTAATATGTGAACAGTATGAATACCCACCAAGTAATTACATATGGGAAATGGTCTGAGCCCTGACTTGAATCATTACCTTTTTTTTGGCTACATGCAATACCGCTTCTGTCACTGTTGTTTTAATTCACTGTTTCACTGAATCCTCAACAATCAACTCCAGCATGTAAACTTTCAGGAATCCACAATAAAAGCAGAAAGCGGATGCAAGAACGTAATGTCTTTTGGTTCTAGGGAAGCTGTTGTAATTGTTATCCAAAAACCCGTATTTAAAACAACGCATATATCAACTAAGAAAACAATGCATAAATTTCACCTACCTCCCTTGCATCCCATTTGAACAATGCACACATTTCATTTGCAGTTCCATTTCCTTTTACAACAATAGGAGCACACACCAAATCTTGGAATTGGAATCAATCAATTTCAATGTCTTTTTGGTGACTTCACTTGGCTTCGTTTCTTTTGGTCAAACCAACTACTCGGCACAAGGAAGGAGGACTCACTTTATCTCTCAAGCACCAACCCAGAGAACGAGTTCCCCAAACCATCTACGCATTTCAAGAACATGAGGTTAGAACCCATGCGACAAGCAATGATCTTCCCTCGGTTCTCCACAAGGAAACAAAATCCAAAGCTTCCCTTCGCTCGATTCATATCTTTCATTAAAATAATGGTTGTCTTTGTATTCCACTACCATCCAGACAGTATTGCATCGCCATCTGCAAAATGTGGTCTCTAAACACGTGAATGTCGAGGCAACTAAATCCCTGAGGTCTGCAAGATTCCTAGCTTAGTTCTATGCCTTTACAGTTAGAAGGGAGAAAGTACTAAAGGATAGGAGGGTTTTAACCAGACAAATTGATTTGTCTGCCGCAGGTATCTAAACGCAGGAAACCCATACGGAATCGATTGGATTCCTGCAGAATGTGACGTATCAATCAGAGAGGAGTGGTTTTGGCACAAATCCGAGAAGCCCAAACCGCTGAGCAAGCTGCTGGAAATCTACTACAACTCGGTGGGAAGAAACTGCCTGCTGCTGCTCAACGTTCCACCAAATACATCCGGCCTCATCTCGACAGAGGACTCCACCAGGTTGTTGCAGATGAAGGCGGAAATAAACACCATATTCTCAAGGGAGCCGTAGAGAAGGGAGCGTTAAAAGATCAAGAGCAGTTATGAACCAGAAATAAAATGTTCAAGTTTTGTAGAAAGAAACATTGTACGCAGTCTCTGGGGCAATAGAAATGTCAGAGGAGTTACACTATATAAAACTAATTTAAGACCTGCGCTCTGACCGGAAGAGCATTTGCTGTAATTTCACTGAGAGAGAGAGGAATGTTTGCTGGCTTGATGGGTGATACGATGACACACTAATAATTCTTCTGATTCATGCGCAAAGAGCAGTGGGCAGGTTTGATGGATAGTAGCAGAACTGACAGGCCGAGAAAGGTCACAAAAACAGTGGCTCACAAAAGATTCAGTAGATTATGAACGCACCTGCTCTGAACGCTGATAGCACTGTAGGAGGAGGTATTCGATGTGAATACCAAACGTTACCCATTATCACACATAGTGCAGATTATTATGACTGAGCAGATTCAGAATGGTAGAGAGAGGCCAAAAATGGAGCTAGAGAACTGACAGGTTGCAGCTAAAATTTAGCTGAGAAAATATTCATGAAATGATTTGCACATAAGGGCCATAAAACAAATGGCTCAAAATAATTATGCAGGGTAGGAATACGCCTGCTTAGATACCATGTTAAACACACATGGGCAGCAAGAGAAATATGAATGATAAAACATGACAATGTAATTTTTTATTAACAACTGGTATACATTTATAGTACATTGTTTGACCGTTGGGTTCCACATCCCAAGGTCTCTTGGACTCCTTTTGTCCATTCGGCTTCCACACTAACCCATTGAGGATTAGGTGTCCAACACTAAGATCTAATACCACTTCATATGAATTGGGGCATATTAGTAATGTTATGCTAATTCCCCTAATCAGAATATAAAAATGTGCTTGAGATTGTACTCCAAAATGGCAAGTAAAAGCATGAATTTTATGTGTCTTTGTTTAAGATAGTTTCATGAGGAAAAACTTAAACATGAAACCAAAACACTAAATGGAAGCATGCATCAAACAATAGTACAACAACCATTGGTAAAGGAGTTCACCCCTCCTGGGCTACAGATTCTCCTTGGATCAACTGTAAAGGCTTGACCCCTTCTCATTATGCTCAAAATTCTTCAGATAAAGAGTACATAAATGTGTTGACAAAAAGAGTGGCTAGTTTCCCCTTCAAGGAAACATTCTTCTGCAAACAATTATCACTATAAACATATGACAACCTACAATTAATCATGAAACACTTCTCAAGCTAAGGGCTCAAAAATCAAGACCCCACACTCCAACTTCCAAGAGCATAAAAAGTAAAACAATCCACTTGAAGTACTTAAACAAGTCTCCTTCGCCATACACATATAGATAAAAGAAGAAAAACAACCACAACACTATTATAATGGTTGTTGCATAAAACATGTGGATGCTGGAATACCCCTACATGGTCATCTTCGTCTTGGAACTCCTCCATAAACTGAATCAATACTCTGGTTGACCAGGGTATCCATAGGCTTCACTTTGCAAAAATACTATCAAAAGTGCTCCTTTGATCCTGAAACCTATTCCAAATGGTTCAGAATGCCCAAATATGGCTATATAGCCTCTTTTTGCATCCAATTTTGTCGAAAATTTCCTTAGTTATGACTTTTTCCAGTCTCCCCATAATTTCCTCCTCCAAATCTGGCTTACTGCCAGTTAAATTCATTATCCGCAGTCTAAACTAGCAGTTCTGCTGAAATCAGTGATTTCACCATCAATCCCACCAATCTCATGGTTAAGGGCCAAATGGTCACACTTTTGGTTAGGTCTGGCGGTTATGGCGATGGTTCTGTAGTCTGTCGTATATCACAATCGACGTATTAGGGTTAATACACATTACACAATACTTTAACGCATGAAACATATGAACTAGCGATAAGGGGACCCACTAGATTATAAATTGTAACACAATACAGTATCATGTCTGGAACCTCCCATTCATCGTAATCGATGTTATCACATTCGAGACTTAACTGTGTCTGGACCGGGGTCGATAACCTATGGCCAATGCGATTACGATATGCGATCGCATCGCATCGCAACTCGATAAACAGTCGGGGCCAGGGCTGATTCTTGTCACTGATGCAATTACAATATGCAATCACATCACATTGCACTCCATAAACTTCCGGGGCTAGGGTCAGAGCCGATATCCTTTCTTGTGATAACATGGACCCGCCAGGTTACTAAACTATGGAATATAAGATTATCGCGTCCGGGGTGCTCATCGAAATTGACAATCGGCTGCAGTGACCTAATCAGTGTGATATGACAGACTCACTCAAACTTTAATTTGCAACACATAAAAGTATCACATCTGGTATTTTATCGCAATCAGAATTCATCGCAACCATTCCTAAACACATGTATTGTGGTTTGGGCAGAATCGACAGGGATTAAAAAATGTGACATATAAGATCTCGCAGCCAAGACTTATTGCAATTGGTTGTTATCGACGGTGACACATATATGACTGTGCCGAGGGCTGATTCTTAACATGATGTGATATGTGATTGTGATCGCATCCCATCGCAACCTACCCTACGCCAGTGGTTGATTCTGTAATGCGATTCACTTGCTACTGCAATGTGCAATTTGTGAGGGCCAATGGCAGAGTAACACTTGGTGCCTCTCGATTGGCTAGGAGCTTTATCATGTCATCCAATCCTACCATATCATCAAGTCAACACTGAACTTTGACTTAATCTAACTTTTACATTCGAGCTCGGATTTGAGTGTTGTTCACACCATTGGATTCAGAATTACGAGCTCTTCAATCAAAAGGTAAACTTATCAAAATTTTGAAACTTTGAGTTTTTCACAAATGTTGAGCTCCTGATCAAAATCAAACTCATTGATCATAGTCAACCACTCATCCTACCTACCATTTAGATTCAGTTGCTCAAATAGATACCGCAAACCACTGTGATCACTCATCAATGTAAACCTCCTACCCATAAGGTAGTGCCTCCACATCTTCAACGCTTGTACAATCACTGCCAACTTAAGATCATGTCTGGGGTGGTTCTACTTGTGCTCATTTATTTTTCACTACTCATAACATACCACCTGTCCCCAAAGCTAGCCTCACAGTCCTCTATCCATTCAAACTTCTTACCTTTCCTCTGCAATGATGTGATAGGATAAGCAATCTATAAAAAATTCCCGATGAACCTCCTATACTAGCCTGTCAACCCCATGAAATATCTCACCTCATCTTCATTCTTAGGAGCTACCCACTCCATAATGATCCCTATCTTTTCTGGATCTACTATAATTCCCTCAGAGACAACATGCCCGAACTAATGTACCTCAGTAAAAAATACACTACACTTGCTAATCTTAGCATACAACTCATTCTCTCTCAACAACCTTAACACTTTTGCTAAATGCTTGGCATGCTCTTCCTGATTTTTGGAATATACCAATATATCATCAATCAAGCTTATCCAAATATAGACGCAACAAACTATTCATCAAGCACATAAATGTATCTATAGCATTATTCAAACTGAATGGAATTACAACAAACTCAAACTCATAATGCCCATACCTGGTCCAAAAAGTTGTTAGTAAATGTCCTCATCTTTGATGCGTACATGATGATATCCGGATCTCAACTCGATCTTCGAGAACATTTCTTCTCTTTTCAACTATTCAAATAGGTCATCAATCCCCAGCAACGAATACTTGTTCTTGATGGTCGCTTTGTTCAACTGCCTAAAGTCAATGCACAATATGAGAGTACCATCTTTCTTCTTCACAAACAACACTATTGTGCCCCATGGTGATACACTTGGCCTAATGTATCCCTTATCCAACATTTTCTTCAACTGTAGCTTCAACTCTACCAATTCAATTGTGCTCATCTTGTAAGGTACTTTTGATGTCAGAGCTGCCCCTAACACCAATTTCATAGAAATGTCTACCTCCCTATAAGGTGGAAACTATGAAATGTCCTCAGGAAATACATCCTTGAATTTCTATAGAACTGGGTATTTCCTCAACACATCTGCATCCTCAAATTCCTTACCCTTGTCATTAGAAATGTGCACTGCAGTTAACACACACCCTTTCCTATGACTGCGCTTTACTTGCATAGTTGTTATGATCCTAACTGATGTAGATTTCTTCTTTCCCTATAAGACTCTTGGTTCTCCATTGTCATCCAAGCACTCAATGGCCTTGTCATAGCAATCCACCTTGGTTCTATGAAGGTACAACCAATCCATGCCCAACAACATGTTGTATGATCCCAATGGTAATACATTCAAATGTGTTTCGGTAGGGATACCATTCAAATCAAATGCACAAGCTCTTACCCAATGATGAACTCGCTTCTTTTTACTTATAACTAGCTTCACTAACCAAGATTTTGTATACAATTCCTTACTCAAACCACACTTATCCAACAATTCAGGACTAACATAGCTATAATTAGATCTAGGGTCAACCAAAATAGAAAGAAATTGATCACAAAGATTACCAACCATCTCAATGATAGATTCCTAGTTGTTTGCTTATTTGTTATCTAATGCTGCATAGATACGAGGAATTATTTGACCAACATCCCCAACAGATTGTGCCTTCTGCGCACTATATATCTGAGGCCTACCACCCTGATATTGTGGACAATCTATCCTACGGTGATCCCCTCCACAAGTCCAACAATGCATAGGCTCCTTATCCTGCTCCTCAAATTGATGTCCCTGACCTCTATCTGATGCATTGAACTTCTTAGATGGTGCAATATTCTCTTTATTATCTATACTATGACATATTTATTGTTTCTTGTCCCATTTTCCTTTGTTCCCTTCATTACCTTTCCAATTTGGCTTAGTCTCACATCTGTGCTTTGATTGTTCATAACAATGCCTTAGATTTTAGATGGCCTCCTCCAATGATCTAGGCTCATCGAACTCAATCTTATCTTTGAATGCAATCGGTAATCCACTAATGAACCTCTGAATCTTGGCCTTCTCCTTTGTGAGATAAGAAACATACCTCAGTAACTCCAAGAACCTATTAGTGCACTCCTCATCTGTCATGGATCCCATCTTTAGCTCATAGAATTATTTTTCCCTTTCATCAAAGTATCTCTCCGACATATACTTCTTCTTGAATAAATACTCAAACTGACTGCAAGTAAAGTTCACTTCATGAATACATCTCAAATTCTTCACATCTCCCCACTAAATGTTTGCTTTACCTTTGAGATTGAATGTAGCTACTCTAGCTTTCATGTTCTTTGAATAGTCATGCAACCTGAAGAGCTTCCTCATGCTAAGAAGTCATGCCTCCGCATCTTCTGGTTTCTTTATCTCTCCATCAAAAGTAGGTGACTTTTATTTCTTAAAATCATTGGAAAGTATCCCCTATCACTCCTCCTATAATGATGATAATGATGATGATCTTAGTGCCTATCTGAATCAGAACTAGAATAATACCTATGTCTATTCCTCCTCTTATCAAGAGTGTCAAACAATCTGCCATGTCTGACCGTGTCATCTCTATCTAACCTTTGACCACCATGTGACCTACTACCATATGCCCCATTAGTTCTATCCTCTTTCTCATCACTGATCCAATGTGGTCCCTGTCATTACAAATCTGACAAACTTTGAAGTATCACAACATTTACCTTTGCTTGTTTCTCTTGTGCCTGCATGATTCTGTCATTATCTGCCTTACAACTCCTTATTTCTTCCTTTAAACTTCTCAGTGTATCTACCAAATCAGAAGAGTACCCAACACCATACTTCTCATTTGATTCATAGAGAGAGTCCTTGTAGTCTGCCATATTGCTAGCCATTTGATATTTCATCTTGTGAGGTATATCATGTCAGCTAAACACAATCACAATAAATCAATGTAGCTTAGTATAGCTCGGGGAGGATACCTTATCTACAAGATCAACAAATCAACATGATACATGTATAACATAATCATGACATCATATAGAAACATAACACATAAGAGTATAACCGTGCAACCATCATTCTAGCTAAGGTCAAGTCATCAATGCATGACCTTACCAACAACACACACCATGACCTCATGCATGAAAACAACCATTACATCATTGCACACTTGACCACATGAAAACATTAACATGCATAAGCAATGTGTAACTAACCATACACATGCATAAACACATGTAATCAAGCATAAACGAATAATACTTGTAATCAAACCTAGAGGAATGATACATGTAAGTGACATATAACAACATGTAACTAGTCATACACTCACGACGATGCATACCATAATAACAGCATCAACTTCCACATGGCGACATCACTACAACCATGATCAACATTATGCAAATGCAACAAGTACATGGAATGCATGTGTAAGAGACACACATGCAACTAACATGCATGCATGACTAACACACAACCCATCCCATCGGAGGGCTAAACCATGCTCTGTTACCACTCTGTAACACCCTCCTCCCACATCTACCAAAGCAATCATCCAGCCGAGGTAAACATGCGACGAGAGGCCACTATGATATGATTCAACCTCCTAAGTCATGTTAAGGAAGTGGAACCAACAGAAACAAACCATACATACATTTTACATCAACATTAGTACCCTCGGGAACCAATCCATCCTTTTTTCCAACTAGCCCCTGGGTCCTAATGAGATTTTGGACCACTTGACCTCTGAACACTCTCATGCTATGGGGATGCTATCATCCCTGGACTTGTGGATGCTCTCACAAGCCTGCAAGCCAGCGTCCACAAACTCTTTCTCATAGTGTTGTGCCAACATCCCTGGGATTTTAGCCACTTTTTCAGACCCAGAACCCAGGTTACTACCCAGAATTGAGTCATATCCTCAGAATAGTAAAATAACGAGGAAATGATAGTATAAATGAAATCACTTGAATGAGACCTTTACTGGACCCCTACTAGCCATGACAAGCATTTTGTCAAACATATAACGAATATGTAAATAATCATGTTTGAATAAATAACATTAAGTATTAATTAATGTCAACTAAATAATTAATACAAAAAATTTTGGTTAATAACATCACAATATTTGAATAAATAACATTATAATATTTGAATTAATAACATTAATCAAGAACCCTAAATTTTTTTATTAAGATTTTATTAAAATTATATTCAAATAATTTTAATTTTATATAAACCTTAGTTTCCCTATCGAGTATTAATTAATAAAATAATAAACATCATGAAAATATAAACATACAAATATCAAATAAACTAATAATTATCAATAAAAATATAAACATTTAATAGAAACAAAAATAAAAAACTTAAATATTTAATCAAGTAAACTAAATTTATTTATGAACATTAGCAAACCTATCGGCTCCATACATTATCATCGCAACCCTATCCTCTATTTATTGCCCCATTATTTTCTGACTTTTTCACACATCTGATCCTGATGATGAACCACAGAGGTTGGTTCGAAACATCGATACAATAAAATCATGAATTTGATGACTCCAAAACACATCACTACACAAAATGAAGATTGCAGAAGCCTCAAATCTATAATATGTAATCTACAGGTGTAAATAACATATCTAAGCATAGTGGTCTCATACTTAGCTGAGAATCACTAAGAAGCATTGATGCCTCAACACATCAACTGCCATTTCATCCATTAGGTCATAGATACATTATTCATTTAGTTACTAGTAAAAATGTGATGAGAGCCATACATAGCTACTATAAAAGATGATATATATATAACTAGCATAATAGCAACATAAATACCAATGAAATCAAATCCATATGATCCACATATAACCCAGTGTAATACTCATAGAAATACAAGGATAAATAACCTCATATTGGTGATGAAAAATCCAAACCCATGATGCAGCTTCCACGTTCCACACAACTGTAGAATGGTTGAGCAAAATCTCTCTTCAGCCATTCACCCCATGCCATATTGCAAGCACGAATGTGGGATCTCATAAAACAAATCAATCCAAAAACATTCAGGGCTTCCATAGGCCATCCACCTCAACCCATCAAATAGTGATTCCACCTCACGGTCAGACATCATCAAAACCATCATCAGATCAATCTCTATCCCACCCATCGAGGGCTCCAGAGTGTTTATTCCAACCAAGCCTCTAGGACTAGTAACTCAACCCATAGCTATCGTCGGGATGCAAATCGTTTGTCCAACCAAGGCTACGAGACTAGTAACTCAATCGAAGTTGTTATAGGGCTCCAAAGCATTTGTCCAACCAAGGCTCCAGGAACTAGTAACCCAACCTAGGCTAAGGAAACATGAAAACCAAAAAATAAAAACAAGGAAATAAACCCACAATATCCATGGTTATCCAGGAAATGGAAAGACTAGGCAATCCACTATCAATCTAAGAAATCCTCCATGCCAATGAGAAATCATGACCGATAATCCACATGCATGCCAAAATTATTAAGGAAAACACACATGCAACTTGGTACCTACAAGAAGATCATGTTGTAGTTGATGATCCTAGTGTCCTCTTGCACTTTCCTGCTCTTCTTTTTCCTTCTTTCTCCAAAATCCAAGTATGCCACACCCTCCAACAATATGATAGAGATAGATAATAATGAGAGATCTCCAAAACTAAATTGAAAAAATGTTACCAACTGATCCTGATAAGCATTTTAAGAATGGGGCCTCTATTTTCTTCAATTTCCATTATTTTCCTTCATTTTCCTCCTCACATGCAACCTGTTAGATGCACATGGAATGTGAAGAGATCTGAATGATAAAACAATGAATTTCATTTCTTATTAACATAGATGTACATTTATTACACATTGGAGTGATAGTTGTGTTAGACTCAGTCTTGTCAGTCTTCTGTCAGAGTCAAATTCACCAAGGTTCATTTCTCGTCATTTGTAGCCATCAAATACCAGTTTGGTCAAAAAGGGTCATTTTAATCCTTGAGTCCAGGGTTTTGTCTCTAGAAGTGTTCACTAACGCCTGTAGGCCAAAGAGAGCTTCAATAAGGTTTCACTTCAAGATCCACATTATTAATAATGCTGAAGGACAATTCTTCTTCAAAACTCTGTTTTAAAGAAGAAATTATTAAGTTCATTCAATACAAGCTTGATAAGGTTTTACAGCTCTTCAGGCAGCCCTACCCATCTTGCTAGGTTCAGCAACCCCTATCCCTGCAAAAGCACAAATAGACAGAACATCATCATCACAAAGAGACAAAGCAAGTTCTACAGGGGTTGGAGCGGGATTTTTCAAAGCTAATCTAGTTATATCTCATATCAACAAGTGTATGAATGAAAGGCCCTAGACTACATTAAGTACGAGAAAATTCATTTACTCAATACAGTACCAGTTTTCCTTTATTGAAGATGGACCTGCAGACAAAGCAAATGAAATACTATTGGAAATGAAGGGAACTTTTGGACCACATGATTGTAGGTTGCTATGTATTAATTCTTCACAATCAAATGAAGAGATCTTACCAGAAGATATTTGGACTCCTTTTGTTTCATCATCTTTGATAATTCATCATTTGACCATGTTCTAGGCCGCTGTTTCAACAGAAATGACTTGGAATAGATTAATGAATTCATGCAAGAATTTTCTGTAAAGAATATTATCCCATACATGGAGCAGAAAATATGCTCCTTGAATCAACAGGTTTCAACAACAAGGAAGGGGTTGAAAAATCAGTTTAAAAACCTTTGGTGGCATAAGGGGAAGGATGATACTGTTGATGTTTTGGATGGGTCCATCTACACGTTTAGTTTGATAGAGTCTCAGATCATAATTTTGGGAGACTATGCCTTTATGTTGCGTGATTATGAACTTGCTCTTTCAAATTATCGATTGTTATCCAGTGACTACAAGATTGACAAGGCTCGGAAGTGTTATGTTGGTGTTCAGGAAATGATTGGACTTTCACTATTTATGTTGGATCAATCAAGAAAGGAAGCAGAGTATTCTATGGAAACGACTTTTACAACTTATCAGAAAATAGGTGCCTCAGGTCAGAGATATGCCACAAGATGTGCACTTTGGTGGTCGGAATTGCACAAAGCTAGGGGGCAATTCAAGGAGGTTGCCAATGTTTACTTCCGTATCTCTAGTGAGGAACCAAGCTTACGTGCAGGTATATTGCTGGAGCAGGCAGCCTATTATTATCCGCGTGCAAATCCACGCATGCTCAGGAAATTTGGATTCCATCTTGTCCTTGCAGGAAATCGCTACACTATATGTGGACAGCGGAAACATGCCATTAGAGCATATATGTGTGTTCTTCCTATATTTGAAGGCGATGGATGGAATTATATCAGAGACCATGTCAACTTTAATCTTGGAAGATGGTATGCTGTTATCGGGAAGTCAGAACTGGCCATTCAACATTTAATGAGATTACTTGCATGTAGTCATCAATCAGCTTTAACTCAGGAAATGTTTCTGGGAGATTTCTTGCGTGTTTTTGGGAGTGTTGGTAAAAAAGATGAAATGTTCAAACTGAAGTTGTCTGCCATTAATATGACATCACTGAGAATTCATTTTGAGGATCACCGCACATATGCCTCTGCTAGAGCTATTCTTTTACCAGAAAAGACATGGCAATATTTGGAGGAAGGATTAGTTCCATCGACATCCCCGACATCAAGTAACTGGTTAGATTCTGCAGCAAGGTCTTCTTCCAAATCTTTGAAAGGAAAAGATAGCAATATTTTTATTTTTAGAGAGGCTATAAATGTGGAGCTTGAGTTTAAGAATCCTCTTCATATCTCTATTGATACATCTGCAGTTTCCCTCATATGTGATTTCGTTCCTGAAATGATGTCGGAGAACGTTGGTGTTGGTCATCATGGAGAAAAAGAAATTGGATTTGAAATTGCACTATCTAATCATAGCATCGATGAAGAGGGGAACATATATGATCGTGGTGATTCTTCATTGGTTTTATCTGAGGAGGCTTCTAGTCTGAAAGGAGGTCAAAGTATGATGGTACATTTGAAAGTGACTCCTAAAATGGATGGTTTCGAGCATACGTTGACAGTTGATTTGTATACTCTGAGTTCTGCTCAATACAAATTCAGTCAGGGAAAGGTACGGTGCCCAAAATTATGCTTCCAGAAGACATTAGATTTTGCAATTTAAAGCTTTCCATTCCTGGCATATCGAGCTCTTTGTGCATATTAAGGTTGATATTCTTCCAAATCCACGACTGGAGATTGTTAGTGTTTCGGATCAAACTTTCGATGATGGAGCAATCTGTCATGCTTACGATGAGAGCACAGCAAGTCAATCACAAATAAGTAATCAAACTATGGTGAATGAAGTTAGATTGTACATTGAGACTTTTATGAGTGAGATGACGAAATGGGAGAATGATTTGAAGCAACTTGGGACCAAAGTTAAAAAGCGTGAGGATGAATTGAGGAAATTAGAAACCAATTTAAGTGAAGTGAATAGTTCTCTGAGTGACTTGGAGGCAGTGCAGTGCATATAACAGGTGGTGCGACGCATATAGGGCGCGCGGCACACTGGGAATTTTAACCCAGTGTAAATTATAACGGGTGCGGCGCACACCCAGGGCGCGACGCACTGGGTTTGCCGCGCGGTGCACACCCACAAAGTCCCAAAATTTGCTTGAATTTCTCCAAATGGCACATAACTTGCACGGATTTTCCAGTGGGTATTTCGTCGCAATTGAACTGCTGGCAAGGTGGAAGGAGGGAAGGGGCTAAATCCTGTTGAAAAAAAAACAAAAATACCGGCATACACAATAGCTACTCTGACCCCTTGCTTGATGCTTTATAATTTCTTGGGGCATGAAATTACCAGAGCCTCAAAATCTATTTTTGATCACCCACAAAAGGAGTGGATTGAACGGATCTTTCTTCAAGATCAGGGACCATCATTAACAGCTGAAAGGGTGCTGGACAAACTGGCTAAGCCGTTAACTAGGGAAGAGAATGAAGTCCAGGAGAGGTTATATTCTCATGCCTTCAAACAAGAGATAAAGTTCTTTTACGCTATGCCTTTGGAGCAAAGAACTTTGGTTCCCTTATTGAAGCAAGGTCATTCTGCCAAACACCGATATACCATTATCTCAGACTTCGATTTATCTTGCACTATCTTGGATTCTTCAGCCGTATTAGCAGAAATTGCAATATTGACGGCTCTTAAAGCTAAGAAAAATGACGAAAATATTTCCTGCAATGGAAGCAGCATGTCCAAGGCGTAAGTCAGGTATTCAGGCGTTATGTGCCTTTCATTTAGCACTTGAAAAGGCCAAATCGCTTCTTCGACACTGTGCAGACTGCAGCAAACTGTACTTGGCAATTACAGGGGATGCACTATTGATAAAATTTGAAAGGGTCAAGGACGACTTGTTTCAAAGTTTACAACGTCTTGAAGTTCTTGTGCCAGATTCCTTAGCCTGGCAGATTGCTGAAATTTTCAAGGAGCTCGAGAAAACAACATTTGAACTTGAGCCATCAGAAAAAGAAATTGGTGATAGAGTTATTACATTGCTGAGGCAAAACAAGGATCCCAGTGGTTTAAATGACATATCAGAACTAGAAACTTTTCATCATGCAGCTATGAGGTTGGGCATAGTATCTTCAAGAGCTGTGTCGATTGAAAAAAGAGGTCTAAAGAAGCAGCTTGATAAATCCCGTTGTGAGGAAGACAAAAGGAAGGAGTCTATCATTTTTTATCTCTTGCATCTGCTCAGAAAATATAGCAAGCTATTTAGAAATGCATCTTGGGATAATCTTGATCCTCTGAGCTTAGATACATGTTCTCCATCAGTGAGAAATTTTGTAGAGGAAGCTAACATGAATGGAAGAAAGAGTGATCAGCATGAATCCAAACCTCATTCATTGGACTTAGAAACCAAGAAAACTTCTGGAAATTCAATAGGCATGCTGCCAAGACTTCCTGAAGAATTCAGATGTCCAATTTCCTTGAAATTAATGTCTGACCCTGTGATTATTTCCTCTGGACAAACGTATGAACGAGTCTGCATAGAGAAGTGGTTCAGTGAAGGTCATGATATGTGCCCGAAAACTCAGCAAAAGTTATCATATTTAGGTGTAACTCCCAACTATTGTGTCAAAGGCCTGATTGCCAGTTGGTGCGAGAAACATGGAATCAAAGTTCCAGAACCACCTTCTTCACCTCCTTCGCCACAGATATACTGGAGATGGGATCGATCAGGTTCTATTAAATGTATTGATGATAATCGGCTGAAAAGAGTCAAGGTAGAACCATTGGAAGATCCCCAAGATGCATCCTTCGATGAGGGGGATATGGACAGAAAATTGACTCCCACACTTGGGAATAAAAACTTTTTGGAATTTCCAATCGTGCACCTAAATGGGGAGTCAGTTCAAACCAATGATTTAGATCCTTCTATGCCCCTTGATACAGTTGAACACAAAACTGTGGCTATTGAGGGGTACAAGGCACAAAGTGATATAGTGATTGAATGTCTGGACAGATTGATCAGTGCATGGAAGAAAGGAAGGAATAGGTTGCGGTTGAAAGCATGCATTTGAGTCTGAAATTTTGTGATGGGGCTCATGAGAGGGTATCCATCCATTATACATTGCAAATGAAGCGAAGCGTTTAGAGCACTCGACAATTCGTGGCTAAGTATATGACCTTCGGTCCTGCACAGAACAAGTATGTTAAATACATCCGGGCGATTCAGGATTACCTGTGTAAACGAGCTGACCAACAGAGAGTTCCAAAGGTCAATAATATTAATTTGGATCAAAGTGTTGCCTCCAGACATGCTACAATATTTAGCTGTTTACACCTAAGAGATATAAGCGAAACGCCTCTATAACGCAGTAACAAATACAGTAAGGAGTAGATGAAGAGTATCACAATGTCTGTGCTGCAGATTCAATTAGCTCGAAGGGTATGTTTAAACTTATTCAGAGACAAGGTCCTTTTGGGCATTTCAAGGCACTTGTTAATACTGATGGATCTATCGCCAATTATAAAAATTGGTTTTAAACGGAAAAAGAGAAGGTGAAAGGTCAAACGCCCAATTAAATGAAGAGTACCTACCACAGCCGAAAATAGGAAACAATGGTCTATTTCTGACTTTAGTTACAATTTCAAGGGGTTCACCTACAGATGTCACTTTTTCAGATCTGAGCAAAATGTAACACTGCTCCTTTAGCGATGGATGGCTTTTCATCTTCAGTTAGTAAGGATTAAATCATCCCATATTCTGAGTCGATTCATTTTTGGACGGAGGGAGTCTATTTATTTGTATAGAAAATTTTGAGAAGGGTTCTGAGTTCTGAGAAAAAGTGTGGGAAGAAAAACCCAGCATAATCACTGTACAATTTTGATAGAGAAATAATTAAATGGTGCAGCTCTGATTTATAAGATCCTTGCAGTATGAGTTTTGGCAATGTGTTTTTCTCTCTGTTTCATATGTATCATGTGTTGTTTTTCAGTCCATTCATGATTGTTTCCAGCTGAATACTTTCAAGTGAGAAAGGTAGAATCCAGTCATTGCTCTGCCTTGAGGAAGTGTTCAGTCTTTATGTGTTTTCTTCTGCCTGGAAAGGATTCATACATTAATGCCCTTTTCAGCTTTCTTAAATATTCTTTTCGCCCCATTTAATTTAAATTCGATTGCTAAAATTTCATGCTTATCTCGCCTTATGAAATATCCTATGCCTTTGGTTAAATCTCTGTTCATGTTGTCCTCGTCCCATACAGCCCAGCAACTTAGTCATTAAATCAAATATCCCTCATTCAAATTCATTTACTAGCCTAAAATCAGTTACCATTTAAGTCATCTCGGACTCTATTGATCATTTTATCGAGATAGACCCGGAGAGAGCCCTCTCCTATCCTCGTAGGGCTAGCTACGAGGCTGAGCTTGGTTTGATGTTGCCTTGAACCTCGCCTTCCTTCAGCCTAAGGCAGATTCGAGCGCTAACAAGTTGGATTCATATTCCAACGTCTCCTGCAATCCCTTTGACTCCTCACATTCCAAACAAAACCTTAGAGGATTAGGTGTCCAACATTCCCCCCCTTAATCTGAAGGGGTATGTATGAGTCCAAGAATAGAGCTGTAATACAAAAGTTTGCAAAACTACATGGAAACACTAGACTGAATGTGCTCTCTGAAATGTTGGTATAAGGAGGTGGTTTAAGCATGACCACCACCACTGGAATGATTAGTGCAGTTCCTGTAACTCTTCCAAGTCTAGCAAAAAGCTGAAATCGTTTGCTAGAGGAAGTGCTCCTAATGCTTTGAAGAGGGAGACCTTCAACCTAGAAAATGGATGTTTCCAACCTGCACAAGAAGGGAGAACCTCAACCTGAAAAGGGAGGTCTCATCCTGTGGTGGCTTAAGGATGACCACCAACTCTAGAATGCTTAATGCAAATCCTTGAACTCTTCCAACACTAGCAAGAAACTGAAGTCTTTTGCTAGAGGAAGTGTCCCTAATTCTTTGAAGAGGGAGAAGCTCAACCTAAAAAGGCAGGTCTCAAAAATGCATATATGGTTTAAGGCTGACCACGAACCAAAGGTATGCTTAGGGGAATCTCTTTTTCTGGCTTTGAATGTGGAGGAGAAGAATCTGGAATAGGTCAAGGTGAGTTTTCATGAAGAAATACGACACTGTGAAATTTTATGGGCTTTAAGTAATTTGGAATATGAAAGGACACATCCTTGTCATATCGAAGACCAGTTTTGTGCTTGTTATGGAGAAGCTCTTCCTAAGGTCTGATCATGGGCTTGGGAAGCGTATGATGAATTTCTGCTTCTTTCTACAAATTTGGTCCTTCATTAGGCATGTTAGTGCCTAAATCTACCTTAGGCTGAGAAAGGTAGGATCTAGGGTAACATAAAACCAAGCTTAACCTGGTAGCTAGCCCTACCAGGTCGGGAGAGGGCTCTCTCCTGTCAATCTCAGCAAAAATGATCAATGAGGCTTGAGATGACCTGAATGAAGACTGATTTTAGGCTAGATCTGTGCAAAAGGGTTTGATTGAATTTGATGATGTTTTGTTGGCTCAAATGGAAAGGCGGTTTTTGGGCCTTGGGAACAAGGCTCAGTTTTGCAGAGGTCTCAATGGGCAAGGTAGGTGAGTGATTTGATACTTCAAATTAAATGAAATAGAGAGATTTAGATAGTTGAGGAGTTGAACAGGGCAAGAAGACCTCAAGGATCCTCTTCAAACAACTGAAAACATCAATAACTAAACAAACCCTAGGTAGAGCACTGCAATTTCAATGGATTCTACCTTTATCCTTGTTTGTTTTAGTTAAGAAGAAGCAAGAGAGATAATGGAATACATAAAACACATATAAACTTACTTTTACAGGAGGAAACACAATATCAAAGCAACATGCCACATGAATTCCATAGAGTGTTGCAAACCACTAGTCTATTCCTTAGCCAAAATTGCTGAAATGAGTATACAATAAGCTCCAAGCTTTTCCAAAAGTCCAACCATGCTAATGACTGAAAAAACATAAGATATAAGCAAACAAAAACTCATCCTAGCCTCTAGGGGTCGAGCTCATAAGTTTAGGAGCTGTTCCAACAAATTCTAAACAGAGAACTAAAATGTAGGCAGTGGAACAACATGCCTCTAAAAACTAGGGAATTGATTCATTCAGTTGCAAACTAACTTTTTATGGATGAATCTACCTCCATGGGTGAAAATTTGACATAATTACATCAAGATCCATAAATTTACGTTAAATTACATCATAAGTTTGACATTAAGAAAGAGAAAAGTCAAACTGTCAAGGAACTAGGTGAAAAACAGAGTATACTTGGTCACGCTGATTTCTCTATGCATAGCACCTATTTGTAGCCACTTTTGGATGCCTTCTTGATGTCCAAATTTGCTCCAAGTGTGCTTGTTGGAAAGGTCTACCTGTCTACTTTCCATCACAAGTGGAATTTAGGACTTTGGCCTCCATTTACTGCTCCACACTTGAGTTCTCCCAACACTGCTTCCTGTGTGTCAAAATAGGGGCAGTAAGGTCATTTTTTGGGTGTTTTTGACCTTTTTGGGGGCTCAAAACCTGTCAAAATTTCTTAGCCATTGGTAGGAATGCATATTTTTCCATAGGAAATCCAAATATGTTGAGTTTTCCTCAAAATGAGGTCCCCATCAAAAGCGAGCGCCGGGTGGCGCAGCGCATTGGGCAGAAAAGTCTGTTTTTTAAGGAAAAAATTCCAAAATTGCAGAAAGTGTCCCAAATTTTTTGAAATTTGGGCTGAGTGTCCTCCATTAAGCGTTGTGTTGGGTTAAGGAAGCCTCAGAAAGATCTAAAGTCTATCTTGCTCTTTTTGCCTCCATGATGCCTTCTTCAACTTGGCTTTCAAATTCCTGATTCTTGCCTTGCACACTTTGTTTCTCGCCAAGTAGTGGTAGGCCATGTGCCTTAACATATTTTTCTCATTTTTTGCCTTCTCCAACATATTCTCCAAGTGCAATTTTGTTCTCTCAAGCTAAGATTCATGATCAGCTTGGATTTGTTGTTCAAGTTTTGTCAACTAGGTTTTCCTCTTCTTGGCAGCTTGTCATTTTGCCTTCATGTTTTGGAGCTCCATGATGATTTTCTGATCTTCCAGTTGTTTTTTCCTCTACTCCAAATAGTTAATTATCCACTTGGCTCTTTCTAGATTGAGAGACAAATGATGAATGCCATCTTGCTGCTCCTGAATGACTTCTTTGAGCTTTGAGCTTTGTGAGCCCAAATCTGTGTCATCATCCTGAATGAGGATGAAATTTGCCTCTTGACCTCCTGAAAATCCCTCATCATGTAAGGGCGTCTTACCCTTGTCCTGCACTTGCTCTACTAATGGCGAAAACGAGACCCTTTCCACCCTAGGTGGAGATAGTACTCATTTTGCTGCTGCTGCAACTCGGAAAGTGAAGTGGGCTCGTCTGGTATATGTTTTCCCCTTTTGTGAGGCCTCCTTGGTGCATGCATTTCTCTAGAAGAATCACTGACTGTATCCTCATCTCAGTTATAGGAAGGATCAGACTCCATGTTTTCCAATGTTTGAGTTTTCTTGATGAGTATGAAGAGATTTATGGTGTCTTTAGATTTTTGTTGTCAAGGATGAGAATGTATGAGGAACTGTGAAGGAAATGTGTATGAGGGGTTTTGGGAATATTTCTATCAAGTTTCTGGGGAATAGAAAGGTTTAGGGAATATTATTTAGAGTTTGGGAATAGCAATTATGGTTTTGGGATATTTGACTAGGGTTTGAGATAACAATTAGGGTTTTAGGATTAGTAGTTTTAAGGATATGGAGATTAGGGAGTGGGTAAATAAGAATGAAAAGGGAGGGAGAGTAATATGAGTGAAGTGTAGTGAGATCAAAATGAAAATGGGGATACAATAGCAAAACTGCAATTTTGCAAACCCTAGGCAATTTTCTCAACACAACTTTGCAAGGAACTAGGGTTTTGTTTTCAACCTATTGAAACACCATAAACACTGATGGAAACTCATACATTGGTAATATGTAGGTGTTAACTTACTTGTGGAATGAAGAATTTGAAATTCAGAGGAAGATTTGAATGGATTTCAGGATTTGTAGCCCAATGCGCCGCACCATCTCAATGTGTCACGCCAGTTCATTTTTTACACTACAGAGGGCTGCCCAATGTGCCGCGCCATTTCAATGCGTAGTACCTTTTTGCAAGAGACTTTTGGAGGCCTTCCTAGTGTCCAAATTGGGTGTGAAATAGCTCGTTGGAAAGCTTATTAAGTCTAATTTCCAACCCAACTTGAATTTTTCAATTTGGAGTTCAATTGACTTGTCAAAAATCAAATCTCCCAAGACTGGTAAAAATGTGAAAAATGAGGCTGCCTCAAGGCAGAGTGATGTTGCAATCAACTTTTGAAGGTCTTCCTCAACTCCAAAATGAGCTAATGATAGCTCATTGGAAATCTATTTGTGTCTAGTTATCATATGACTCATAAAGCAAGTCATTTGGCCAACCAAGCTAGGAGAAAACTTGATTTTCCTAAGGTCACTTCAGAGGTGCATCAATTCTCATGAGGCAACTGTATTTATACTTCTTAAGAAAATATGCATTGAAAACATCATGGACTTTCACTGTCAGAGGTAGTCCAAGTCGATAGGCTACTGGTCCAATTCTCTCAATTATAATAAAGGGTCCAAAAATATTGTGGTGCCAGCTTGGCACACAATCCAATACTCAAGGAGATCTTCTTCGGTTTGATACACAAGTACATATGTTCCCCAACCTAGAACTCCTTGAAAAACATGTTCCTATCTGCATAAGTCTTCTACCTATCACGTATTGCCTTTAGATTCTTCTTGATCACATGAATCTCTTGTTCCATGTCTGCCAACATATTTGGTCCAATCAATACCTTAATAACTGGATCACTCCAGCTGATGGGAGTGTTACCACTTTGCCCATACAATGCCTCAAAAGGACTCATCCTCAGTGATTCTTGATAACTATTGTTGTATGTGAACTTTACCAAAGGGAGATACTCTTCCCACTTCCTCAGTTGATGCATCACATACATCCTCAACATATCCTCTAATATCTTGTTGACCCTGTCTATCTGTCCATCTGTCTACAGATGATAAGATGTGTTGAAGGCCAAATTTGTGCCCAAACCTGCATATAACTCCTTCCAAAACTTGGAAGTGAACTTCACATCCATAACTGAAACAATCTTATTTGGAATGCCATTTTGTCTAACCACATCTCTCATGAATACCTATGCCACATCACTGGCTAATAACGTAGACTTCACTCGAATGAAGTGTGCAACCTTTGTCAACCTTTCCACAATGGCCATGATGGAATCATGCTACTTCACTATCCTCGAAAATCATATGATGAAATCCATGGAAATAACCTCCCATTTCCACTCGGGAATTGTGACCTACTATAGCAATACACCTGTATGTTTACACTCTGCCTTCACTCGCTAAAAATCAAAGCATCTAGCCGCAAAATTTGCTACACCCCTCTTCAAACTCGGCCAATGGTAATACATATTCACCAATGTTAGTTTCTTCTGATAGCTTGGGTGAACTGAATATGGTTTAACATGAAATTCCCTCAATATCACCTTCTTGAGCTCACTGCTATCTTGTACATATATATTTGTCTGGATCCACAATCTGTAGCACTAGTGCATGTGTCAACAACTATCTAAGATGCTCAAATCTAACCTCGTACTCCTCTGTCCATTCGAACTTCTTACCTTCCTTTGCAATGATGTAATAGGATAAGCAATCCACAAGAATTTCCTGATGAACCTTTGATAATAGCCTACCAAACCCATAAAATATCTCACCTCGTCCACACTCTTAGGAGCTACCCACTCCATGATGGCCCTTATCTTATCTAGATCTACTGTAATGCCCTCCTTGGAGACAACATGCCCCAAGTAGTTCACCTCAGTCTAAAGAAACTACACTTGTTGATCTTAACATACAACTGATGCTCTCTCAACAACGTCAACGCTGCTGCTAAATGCTTGGCATGCTCTTCCTCATTTTTAGAATATACCAGCATATCATCAATTGACACAATACCAAGCTTATCCAAATATCGATGCAACACACTATTCATCAAACACATGAATTTAGTTGGAGCATTAGTTAAGCCAAATGGAACAACAACAAACTCATAATGCCCATACCTAGTCCTAAATGCAGTCTTGTAAATGTCCTTCTCTTTCATGAATACTTGATGATATCTAGATGTAAAGTCAAACATTGTTGCTCGCTTTAGCTGATCGAACAAGTCATCAATCCTTGGCAAAGGGTACATGTTCTTGATATTCACTTTGTTCAATTGCCTGTAATCAATGCATAATATGAGAGTAGCATCTTTCTTCCTCACAAACAAGACTGGTGCACCCCACGGTGATACACTTGGCCTAATGTATCCCTTTTCCAACATTTCCTTCAACTGCAACTTTAACTCAACCAAATCAGGTGTGCTCCTCCTATAAGGTGTTTTTGATGCTGGAGCTTCCCCTGTCACTAACTCAATAGAAAATTATACCACCCTACGAGGTGGAAACTCTGTAATGTCCTCAAGAACACATCCTGAAACTTCTACAACACTGGGTATCTACTCAACACATCTGCATCTTCAACCTTCTTACCCTTATCACTAGAAATGTGTACTTCAAATAGCTTTCACCCTTTATTGTGGCTACTCTTTGCTTGCATAGGTGTCACCATCCTAATTGATGTAGATTTCTTCTTACCTTGCAATACTCTTGGTTTTCCATTATCATCAACACACTCAATAGCTTTGTAATAGCAACCAACCTCGGCTCTATGTAGATACAACAAATCCATGCCCAACAAAATATTGTATGATGCCAACAGTAACACATTCAAATGTGCTACTATAGGCATACCATTTAAGGCAAATGCGCAAGATCTTACCAAATGATGAAATCACTTCTTTGTACCTGTAGCCAACTGCACTAACCAAGACTCTACATGCAATTCCTTATTCAAACCACAATTATCCCCCAAGTCAAGACTAACATAGCTATAATTAGATCTAGGGTCAATCAAAATAGAAATAACTTGATCACAAAGCTTATCATCCTTCTCAATGATAGATGCCCGATGTTCTACATGCCTGTTGTCCACTACTGCATAAATACATGGAATACTCTGACCAACGTTGCCAACAATCTACGATTCTTGTGCACTGTATATCTAAGGCATACCACCCCAGTTCTATGGAAAATCTCTGTTAAGGTGTTCCTTGCCACATGTCCAACACTCATATGGTAGCCAAAGGATACTATAAATTATATCAAGTTATTGGCTATTAGATGATTTTCTCTTCAACAACTGAAATGGCCTTTGTTAGGATAATGTTGACATGAATAACAGCTTATGGTTTGGAATTCAAGAAAATAAATGCGGAGATAGCATGTATTCATGGTGAGATTAATGAAGAAATCATCATAAACCAAAAATAATGATTTATAGTAAAATGGAGGGAAGACATGGTGCATTGGTTGAAGAGATCATTGTGTGGATTGAAGTGACCCCTATAACAATGATACTAGTGATTTGATAAATATGTTGTAAGAGAGTTTCCATAAGGAGTGATGTGGAGCATTGAAGTACTTCTAGAGAGAAGGTGATCACTTCATTATTTTGGTGTTGTATGTTGATAAAATTATTTTGATTAGTGAGAATAAACAACTAATTATGGAGACCAATTCCTAGTTGTCACATGAGTTTGAAAATAGGGATTTAGGTGGGTTGCACTATCACTTAATAATTGAGGTGAAGAGAGATTGTTAAGGTAAAATGTTGTTCATTATCTAAAAAAATATGTTAACAACATACTTGATTTATTTTAAGATAGGGAAAGTGTAATCTAGTTTTAACTCCATTAACTCAAATGGATTTTTTTTGATCAAATGAAATGAGTCACTAAAAGAAAAAAAAAAGGAAAAGGAGATGGCCTCATGTATGCAATGGTGAATAGGAGACAAACCATACAAGACATCAATTACTATAATATTTTCTATCAATGGGATGGAATTATATATATATATATATATATATATATATATATATATATATATATATATATATATATGATTTTGATAAATGAGGCTAACAATGGAATCTCTATTATTACTCATTTATTTATCTTATGTGAAAATATCAATGGGATGGAATTATATATATCTATATATATATATATATGATTTTGATAAATGAGACTAAGAATGGAATCTTTATTGTTACTCATTTATTTATCTTATGTGAAAATATTGTCTTGAATTGAAAAGAATAAAAAAAATTATGATATAAGATATTGTAACTTTTAAAGCATCCAAAGTGGTTTGGTTGTATAAAGTGTACATAGATATTTAATTTGAAGAGTCTCGTGCATATTTGTGGTGGATTCAATGTTCTTCATAGTGGTTGCCTAATAAAAAATTATTAATATATATATATATATATATATATATATATATATATATATATATTGATAATGTTAATAAGAATTATTATTATTTCTGTTTAAATAATTATTTTATTTTTATATTTCATTATTATTATATTAAAATAATTTGATATTTTACTTTTGTACATTGAAAAATTTATAAATATTAATAACTTTTTTCAAGAATAGTAAAAAATTTCATTACTGATTTGTTTTTTTTTTTTTTTTTCTACTTCTATCTTAGGTTTTAATTTAACATTGTCTTTAAAAAAAGACAAAAAAGACCTAGAAATATTGATAACTATATTCCCAGATACTAGTTAATTGACATTAGTGATTTTGATTATATATTTGTGTTATTTTTCTTTTATCTTTTATTTTCCCTATGATTTATTTTTATTTTTCTTCATAACTCTTAATTTATCTTTTATCTTAAAAGAGAAAAGACAAAAATATATATATATATATATAGAAATATTATATATTTTTTCTAAAATAACAGTAAATGGTTCTAACTAATTTGATTTATATGTTTATGATTTTTTTTATTTACTTGTTTTACCTGTCTATGGACAAGAACAAGAACAACTTGAAATATTAATTTTTGTTTCCAAAATAACAGTAAATTGTCATTACCGGTTTTGGCTTTATTTTTTTTTCAATATGGCTTGGTTATATGCTTTATGCGTTATGACTTAGTTTTGTTTTTATTTGCTTTATGGTTTATTTGGTTTATTTTTCCTTTTATTAGTATTGTAGCTATTCAGATTCAATATTATATAATATTGCGACACAGCAAGGGAGAACAGGTTATTCAAAGAGATTCTGCCGGGGAGATTACGTTATTCAAAGAGATTTCTGCTGGGGAGTTCGTTATTCAAAGAGGTTTCTGCTGAGATATAGAAAAACACGCTCATGGAAGCTGGATTTTCACGTTGTGCCACGTTTTAGGCTTATTGAGCTTTAGGGGTGCATACTTTGCATGAAATATTCATTGTGTATTCAATTTATTTTGCAAAGAATGTTTTCTCATATGCCTGCAAAAACGCTAATTTATTTGGGTGTTATTGCAGAGATCGCTGGGAGAGAAATTAGTGATAAACAAACCCCTAATCGAAACTCTGGTTTAAAGATCAATCAGAGTCATACAGTTCGCACCGGAGAATGTGGGAGGAACGCCCTTTGGCAGAGGAACAGCAGAAGAGCCTGGCGCCGTTACGAGAGGAGCTTCGGACCTGCATCACGATTTTTTCTTCTGAGGGCTGCGCAGTACTGGATATGTCGGTTATCTCGCGGGATATGCGAGTTTCATCTGGATATGCGGATTATTACCGCCAAATATGCAAACTATATGCGCACTATCACGGGACACGCGAGCTATCACCTTATTTGTGAGTGAGCGTGAGTTATTACCATTGGATACGCGAGTTATCACGGAATAATACGCAGATCATTACCCTAATATGTGGAGTAATGTTAAAAACGCGAGTTATCACCAAAGAATACGCAGATCATTACCCTAATATGCGAGTTAATGTTAAAAACGCGGCTGATCCAGCAAGATATGCTGATCATTACGCGAATATCATGGCATACGCGGTTTATCACCACAAGATATGCAGATCATTAACTCAATACGCGACTTGTTTTGACCGTTTATGTAAGCTATGTCCGCGGTATATATGAGTAATCGCGGCCTAGTATTGGAATTATCTCTGGTTATGCGACCTACCACCGCTGATATGCGAGTTATAACTGTCAATACGCTAATTATCACGGTAAATACGCGACATATCACTGAATATGCGATTTATCACTGATACGCGAATTATCACCATCGAATATGCGAATTATCAGTGGATCCGCGGGTTATCACAACAAGATATGCGGATCATTACGCTGATAGGCGAGTTTTAGCTGCCGTTTATGCGAGTGATCTCAGCGTAATCACGGTTGAATATGCCGATTATGCGAGATATCCCCGCCGGGTATACGGATTATCTGTTATTTTCCGGTTATGTGAGCTATCCCCGCCAGATATGCGAATTATCTGTTATCTTTCCGGTTATGTGAGCTATCCCCGCCGGATATGCTAATTATTTGTTATTTTTCCGGTTATGTGAGCTATCCCCGCCGATATGCGAATTATCAGTTATCTTTCCGGTAATGCGAGCTTTCCCCACTGGATATGCCGATTATCTGTGGCCAGGAATGCGAGTGATCATCGCTACAGGTGGTAATAATTTATATGATTCCAGAATTCAACGCGTGTCAGTTTAACATACTCTCAAGCCTACGAGTTTTGCACGGGTTTGACGTTTATTTTAATTCGATAAATAAAATTAACATACGACTAGCATGGAAATTTTTAAATATTTCATAAATAATATTTAGTTTTTCCATATACACTCCAACATATTAGTTTATATTATTAATGAATTACAAGGAACTTTCAAGACGAATTTCTTCCCTTAGTTTTTCCTTTAACTGTTTTGTTCGTTTATTTCATGGTTCCATTAGCTATTTCAGAGGAATTAAATTAATAATAATAATAATTTAGGAAAAAATAAATATTTTTTTTTAAATCAATATTGTTGGTAAAAATGGTTATTGGTTAATAAATTAATAAAATAAAATAAAAAAATTATGTTTACTCCATAATATTATTTTGTTATTTTAGAGGAATTAAATTAATAATAATAATTTATGAAAAAATAAAAATTAAAAATCAATATGGTTGATAAAAAATGGTTATTGGTTGATAAATGAATAAAATATAAAAGAAATTTATGTTTACTAATATAATTATTACTGTTAGATTTATTTTTTATTATATTTAGAAAATTATAAAATCAAAAGTTTAGAAAACTAGTTGTACTTTTCTTAGTATTTGATTTTTTTGATACTTACGATCAATAAAGTGAACATCATACTAACAAAAATAAGTAGTAGATGTATAATAGTCTCTTTTAAAGTATTGCCCTGGAAAAAAAACATTGGCTAATGATCATGGTGATTAAGCGTTAGGTAAAAGTTAGTGTAAGTGTTTCTATGAATTATGAATTAAGAGTGATAATGGTTTAAGGGTTATGAATTATAAAATTTACTAAATTTTAGTTGTATGGTATTAAGAGGTTTTGTGATGACTTTGCAATGAATTAAATATAATTTGTTATTTACATTTAAATAAATTGATTTTTACATGGTGTTCATATTAGAAATTTTGCCACAAATATGTATGTATTTATACTCAAATTTGTGTTTAATTAGCTTTTCTTGGTTATATCTTAATAATGATAAGTAGATACGACACTAAAAATCACTTGATTTGCATTTCATTTAAATAATATGGTTCTCTTGGTATGTTGTTTTCTTCTATTAATTTAGATGTGTGCATAAAAAATTATGTGTCTATAACTTTTTTAGATATTATGTTTACAAAGGATTTACGGAGCGCACCGTCAAACTACTTTCAATTTTAATAAAGATTTATGCTTTGATAATAAATGTTTTCCATGCATATGCAAAGAAAATTGAACTCTTTTCTCAATTTTTTTTTGTCTTGTGGTGCTTATTCTTGTAAATATAGTATAGGGTCTTAACTTGATGAGTACTCGAAGTTTGTTTGATGCTACCCAAACTATTATTTTTTTAATGGATACTCCTGGTAGATGATACAAGGAACTATTTTAATACAGGTGCACTCGTTCACTTTTGACATAATAGTTTTAATCCGATATATTATTTTATCAATTAGAAACTTCTCATGGAAATTTTATAACTTCTTACTATTTCTCTGTTTTTAGTTTGCAAAACAATGCCAATATACGGACACAGTGGCTTCATTCAATGTGTCTCTGACATATGACTTGTGTTTTTGGCATACTAAACTATACCCCTAATTTGACTACATATTGGAAAATAACTCTACAAATCACATTATTTAACCACCTACCAATACGAAATTTCTCTAAAACCATGACACCTGTGTAAACAGTGAAGGAGGTTTCTATTACTTGGCCTATTTTGGGAAAAAACCTCTTTTAGTTTTCCAAAATTCATCTTTTCTTGCTCAGAAACATCATTTAAGTAAAAGCTATCCCGATGTCTGGAACAGGGGATTTGTCGAAATGAAGTGAAATGAAGGGGATAAGGAGCTTCTAAATTCTTGAGAAAATTTTGGGAAGTAGGGAGAGATGTTAGGAGTTAGGGGAAAGTGGAATTTCAAATATTGAGTGAGGGGAAGGGGTCCAAAAGGCCAAAAAAAGGCCTAGCCTAGAAAATTGTCAAGTTGTAGCAAGAAACTAGGGTTTGTACGAAAATGAGGAATTTGAGGGATATCAGTGATGGGAAGTGTTTAATAAGGTACATTAAGGATAGGGGAAGGTTTATGAACATCAGGATACAATTTTTGTTGATGATTTGACCATCCAAAAGAAATTACCTTCAAAACCCTAGGAGAGGGAAATGAACCTTACCTAGGCACAACTGAAGCATGAACAAGGTCTAAAATGACCCAGTGGAACTTGACATGATGATGAAAACGCTCTGAATGATGGTACACTCAGCTGAATGGTGACATGGACTGACATTTGGACAACTTTGAAAGGAGTAAAAGAAAACACTAGAACTAATACCTAGTGACCAAATTTTGCTTGAAGACTCACTAAAATGACAAAATTTGACCTCGACACCTTAAAATCACTTTGTAAGAGCATGTTTGATCACTGGAGGAAGGATACAAAGACTTACATTAACAAGGCATTGAATGTGAATCAACCTCAACCTTACTGATTTCATAACTTGATCGTGTTGATGAGTGTTTTTCTCAATGTTGTGAATAAAAATAGGTTCAAAATGAAGTTTATTTTGTTGTAGCTCTTCTTGCTGGAATTGAGATTTGAATTGTAGAAAATCAATCTTTTCTTGAGCATCTTGTAGACATGATTGAATGCCAATGAGAGTGGTTTTGTTGATTTATACCATCCCATCAACAGTGGAATGTGTTATACTATTTAGTAATTCTAACACGTCACTCATTTGATCCATTTCACAATAATGTCACTGCAAAATAACTAATTGGCATACAACTTTGTCTTCAAAATAATCTCTAACTAAAGATGTAGGCTCTCAATATACCTCCATACACCATGCAATTTCATACCCTATAACATATGACCATAAAAAGAGGTATGAATGCTACATACCATACTACATACCACCATTTACAACCTTTATAAAGAAAATGGACGCATATGAATATGATATATGGTCATTATATAATATATGTATGCACCATGCATTACATATATACCATAGCCTTCATAAAAACTTGAGTGCACACATTAAAACACACAACTTTAAAAACACTCAATGCATATACCATTGAAGCATATACCATATGCACTTTATGGATACCATACCCACTTTATATGATCCAACGCATATGAATGACTTTGAACAAATATATGTAAGTTATGTGACCTTTCTCACACATATAATCGTTGCATTGTTCTCGGCCCTCAAAATGATTCAACAACCATGTTCGAGCACATGGTTAATTAGTCAGAGCATATTTGGTTTGTAACACACAGTATTCAAGAAACAGCCAACACACAGGGTAGTAAGACAACTAAAAACTTAAACAACACAGCACCAAGAATTATACACATTGGCTCTAACAAATTCCAACACTCAATCAAATGCAATGCTTCTAAATTTTGTAGAATTTCCACACACAAGATGGAGACACCATCATTCAATCAACAGATTCAAAGACAACCCAAAAATCATATATTTCTCACCAAAGCTGACCATACTTTCCCTGCAATTCATTCTTCAACCACTTGACCAAATTCATTTAACACATTCAATTGAGTTACATCTATATGATTTCAAAAGAAACCCAGTTACTGGAAGATTATATGACTACGAACTTTATGGTGAGGAATTAGCTGGACCTTCGTGCTATCATTCCTATTTCCACAATTATAACACATATTTTCATATATCATGTGTATATCTCCCTCACAAGGTGGGCACTTCATCCACGGATTCGGGAAGTGAATCTTCCTCGGATTTAGAGTCATCATCCCCTTCGAGGTATTCAGGTTTAGCTGTTCCTGGAACTAGTTCCCTTTCAACTAGTTCATCTTCCTCTAACCCGAGTTCCATACCGGTCTCTACCATGGAAGGAACTAATGCTAACCAACTCGTTTTGCCTTACATGGCGGGGTTTCATCTCCCAGATTTGACCAAACTCATCAACGATCCCATCTGGCATGATACCACTTGGCCCAATATGCCAACTAAGCTACCCTCGGATATCCCTAAATTTGAGGGTCGTGCTGGATAAGATCCTTCCACTCATATCATATCTTTCCACCCTTGGTGTTCGATGCAACAATGTTCCTATGCAAACCATGTGCTTCAACTGTGTCTAACTACTGCAATGGCCTTGTGTAATAAATGCAATCAATTCCATAGTCATTGGAGAATTCCATCAAATCGCATATAGGTTAATCTAATAGAACCGATGCTCATGAAAAATAGTGGATGATGCACCAATGTTGATATTGTGACTCCAGTTTACATATTCATTGCACCATACCATTCTTCAAATAGATGGTGCCAAAAAAACACAGGTGCGTAGACAAAACACTGGAACTAAAGCCCTTAGCAGTGGATGGAAAGTGAAAATAGAAACACCACTATTAAGGATTTTATTTCGTGATTGGCTATTGCCTCCATAGTGTTATTTTCCTTCACTATCATCACAAATTTCCTCTCTATTTTACCTCGTGTTTAGGTAAGGAAAACATTAAATGCAATAGCTAAATAACGAATCTACCACAAGATTTGTTATCGGAGAGTAGGGTAAAAGCATGTTAATGTGTATCACTTTTTCCCTTTTTGTAAGGAAAGAAAGTGTAAGGAAAGAAAGTTTCGAACATTTGCAACCGTATCTCAGTCATTACATAAAGTAGATTGGATTTCCAATAACTATGCAAAATTGGAATAAATTGTGAATCCTACATTATTTAAAGGTAAAGACCACTTCAAATGGTTGTTGTGATAATCGTTCTATCATGGGGAAGACTCATTACACTTTCAAATCAAATGTTTGAACATGAATATAGGATAGGTTACGACAATTACAGTAGGAAGAGAATATCAAGCTAATGACAAAGCAGAGAAATGCCCACTAACTCAGACCAATGCCAATTTTTCTATTTCAAGACTATGGGCAAAGGTGTAGCCACACGTGACATATTAATATCTTACAAGATTCGCTCTAAGATAAATGTAACATTTCTGCAGGAAGGACAGTGCAGAAGGGAGAGCGGACAGCTAAAATAGTGCACAATGGGTCGAATAGTTAATGGTCAAGTGGCAGAGCACCTAATTTGTAGAAGACCACAAAAATAAAGGTGGGACAAGGCCACACATCAAGGATGTTATACCATGTTAGATGGACATGGAGTGTGAAGAGATCTAAATCATAAAACAATGAATTTAATTTTGTATTAACATAGATGTACATCTATAATAAATTGGAGTGACTATTGGATTCATATTCTAAAGTCTCTTGGACTCCCTTTGACTCCTCACATACCACACAAACCCTTAGAGGATTAGGTGTCCAACACAACCTGTGACCTTTCACCTCCTTTTCTCCTAATTTCCATTATTTTCATAAATAATTATGCCAAACATTCCATTTTTCCTTTACAAAGCCTTAGCGATTTCCTTTTCGAATTTCCTTAGCCATTAATAGCCAAATGAACACCCACACTAGGATGTCTTGCACAAAATTTAGCTTGGAATAAGTGTCTTATCAACTGTGGTTATTATTTTTCCGTTATTAAATTTTATTACATGAAATTTTCACGAAGGATGTTACAGAACCCTCCCCCTTGGGGGAACACCATCCTCAGTGTTCAACAACACCTATAACCACAAAACTACTGTAATTAAAAAATACGATCGATGGACCTTTATAACTTAGCTCGATGTAGTATTTACAATGATCAACCTGCTGAGAAGAAAACCAACATGAAAACATAACAAAATAGCATCATAATGACATGACACCCATACTACTTATTGGACCTTTATAACATAGCTCATGGTGGTATTTACATCCATATAACTTCTTAAGCAATGACATATAGAAAATATCATGGAATTTCATTGTCGGAGGCAGTGAAAGTCGATAGGCTACTTGCCCAATACTCTCAATAATATTGAAGTGTCCACCAAACCATTGTTATGAAATCAGCTCACAAAAAGATAGAAAAGATAAATAAATGCCTTCAAAATAAGCCTCTTCGAGGGGGGAATCTCCTTTACATTACACAAATGAACAATTCTTGGATGATACAAATTACAAGACCTCCTTTCTATATATAAGATTCTAAGGGGTCATAATATAATCAGAGCCAACATAACAATAATAATGTAAGGGCACAATAATAACAATAGTGGGATTCTATGGGGCACAATAATAACAATATGGGGACTACATGGGCACAACAATATAATAAGGTGGTTGCACTAATAAAAATAAGGGGTTACACTAGTAGTATAGGGACCTAACATGCCCCTCACCTTCAAAAGGGGTTGTCCTCAACGATTGAGTAGTTCTTGATGCTTCTGTATAAAATTCTTGTTCTCCCATGTGGAATATTCAGCAGGTAAGTTCTTCCACTTGATGAGATACTCTGAAATTGATCGATTTCGTAGCTGTCGGGTTCTTGTTTCTGTGACTTCTCCAGGTTCCAATATGATTTTTCCTTCCTCGTCAAGTTTTGGAAATATTGTTTGAGCTAGGATCTTTTGATTATGTAAGGTTGCCATTTCTTAAGTGCATGTAGACTTGCCAACATTTCCTTCTCATAAATAGCTTTGTGTAAATACTTTCCTTTGATTGGATGATTTTCAAAATAAATGGGTCTTTCTTCTTGCATTAAAACATCACCAATTCCATTTCCTGATGCATCATATTCCATAATAAAAGTTTTTGTGAAGTCTGGTGTAGCTAAGACCGATGCTTGGCACATTGCCTCTTTAAGATGTTTAAAGACCTTCGTTGCTTATGGAGTCCTTGAAAATGCATCTTTCTTCAATAATGTTGTTTTTGGAATTTCTTCAGTCTTCATTCTTATTTGATGATATCCTGAACGAAGATCCAACTTGGTGAAGTAAATTAATCCATGCAATTCACCCAATAATTCATCAATGACAGGAATGGGAAATTTATCTTTAATAGTGAGTTTGTTGAGCTCTCTATAATCCGGACACATGTGACATGACCCATCCTTCTTGTGCATCAATAATACTGGAGTAGAGAAAGAACTTTTATTAGGTTGAATTATGCCAACCTCTAGCATTTATGCAACCATACGTTCAATTTCACTCTTTTTGGCATAGGGATATCTGTAAGGCCTGATGTTTGGAGGAACACTTCCTAGAATCAAATGAATAGAATGATCATGATAAAAAATAGGTGGGAGGCCTTTGGGAGTCTCAAATACCTTGGAATGATTGTCCAAGACTTTTTGGATGTCTGGAGAAATAGATGATTTCGATGTGGGAACCTCTGGCAAACATAATTATGTAATTACACCTTGTTTTTCTTTCTTTAGAAGCTTTGTTAGTCCGTTAGAGCTGATTATATTTCCCGGTTTGCCTGTGATACCCCTTAATTCAACTTCCTTTCCTTCCAAAGAAAATTTCGTGAAAAGTTCTTGAAAATTAAAAGCTATCGTACCCAAGGATTGTAGCCATTGGACTCCTAGTACAACATCAGCACCACCCATTGGAATGGAAAACATTGGGATATTCAATACATATTATCCCATGGATATCTTGATATTATGGCACTTTGTAGAGCAATTTATGGTTCCTCTGCTTGCAACCATCACTTCACACTCTGGTGCTGGATATAGGAAGCAATTCAATTCCTTGGCTATCTTACAATGAATAAAGTTATGGGTACTACCCGAATCAATCAATGCTATTACCTTTCTCTTCTTGATATGTCTTTCTATCTTGATAGTTTGAGGAGTGGTAATTCTGGACAATGCATTACAAGATAAGGTCGGATTCATTTCTTCTTTATCGATGTGATCTTTCACTTCTTGAACCTTTTTCTTCTTGATATGTCCTTCTATCTTGAGAGTTTGAGGAGTGGTAATTCTTTCCAATGCTTTACAAGATATGTTCGGATTCATCTCTTCTTACTCTGGAGCTGGTTCCTAGTGTATATCCTCTTCTTTTTATGTTTCTTGATCCTTTTCTTCCTCCTCTTCACAATCTATGTAAAACAATTTCTTCTCAGCACACGTATGACCTTTAGTGTATTTGCTATCACAAATGTAACAAAGCCATTTTTCTCTTTTTTGATCCAATTGTTGTTGTGTAAACCTTGTAGGTTGTGGAAGCCTAGAAGAAAACATACTTCCATATTTATAGTTGTGAGTGGTAGGATTCCTTGTTTCCATAATTTCGCTTTCATTTTTTCTTGCCAACCTGAATGCATTCTCCAATGAATTAGGTTTCCAAAGACGAACCTCATGTTGAATGTTATCCTTTAAAGTCCCTATGAAGACATCAATCCTTTTCTTCTCTGGAATATCATTTAACCTTATATTCAACTTTTGAAAGTCCTCAATATGCTCTGCCATTGAACCCTTTTGTTTGAGATTTATCAATGCGCTAAAGAAGGTGTTTCTCTTTGTATCCTCATAATGTGCTATCATTTCCTCTGTGAAAATTGACCACGTGACAAGTGGTTTACGAGAACAAAGCCCTTTATACCATAAAAATTGATTCGGTTCTAAATAATTAGATGCAATATGTACCTTTTGTAATAGTGATACACCATGTATATCAAAATATTTCTTCATCTGTAGTATCCAATTTACCGGATCCTTGCCATCAAACATCCTCATCTCGCTTTTTCTTGATTTTAAGAGCTCGATCTTAAAACGACTGTAACTCTGTAATTTTGGATCTTTAATTTCTGAAATTTTGGCCTGTAATAGCTCTCTGAGTCCTTTTTCTAATTCGGCAAGTATAATCGCAATTGGATTCCCCAAGAAATATTTTTTCCCAATCTCCCACGATGACCTAATTATAGACTAGTTCAGTATATTGAAATTGTATGACGTGCCACATGTCATTGTTTCAACCTTAGGTTCTTAACATAATACCCAAACAAAATACAGTCTGTCATATTTCTATAACTTCTGACGAAATTTCAATTTGATGCTCAGAGAGAAAGTTATGATGATTTTCCCAAGGTCACCTGTTTAGGATGTAATTCGAGAGTCTGCAAAAACCCTAACTTCCTCAGATCATATATCCGAAACTATTGTGATACAAGATCTGAAATTTAGACCCGAGGTTTGGAATGATTTCTTCTCAAATGGGTTATTTTTTTAGCTTCTGAAACTTTGTAGAGAAAATTTTATAGCGAAAATTCCACGATGACCTGTTTTAGATAAAATTCTGGAGCTTGCAAAAACCCTAGCTTCCTTAGATCATATCTCCAAAAATATAGCGAGACAAGATCTAAAATTTGAACCTGCGATTCAGCGATATTTCATTCGAAATGGTTTTTTTTTAGCTTTCGAAACGTTGCAGAAAAAAAGTTATAGCAAAAATTCCACGATGACCTGTTTGGAGCAGCGAAACCCTAGAATCCAAAGCTCTGATACCAAATGTTATGAAGCCATCTCACAAAAAGATATAAAAGATAGGTAAACACCTTCAAAATAAGCCTCTTCAAGGGGGAAACCTCCTTTACATTACACAAATGAAAAATTGTTGGATGATACAAATGACAAGACCTCCTTCCTATATATAGGATTCTAAGGGGTCATAATATAATCAGAGCTAACATAACAATAATAATGTAAGGGAAAAATAATAAAAATAGTCGGCTTCTATGGGGCACAATAATAACAATATGGGGACTACATGAGCACAACAATATAATAAGGGGGTTGCACTAATAACAATAAGGGGTTACACTAGTAGAATAGGGACCTAACAACCATGGTTCCAACTTTGCACATGTTCCAATCCATGAGGAGCTCTTCTTTGGTTTGATGCACAAGTACACATGTTCCCCAACCTCGAACTGCTTGAACAACTTGTTCTAATATGCATAACTCTTCTACCTATCATGTGCTACCTTTAGATTCTTCTTGATTACCTTCATTTCCTGTTCCATGTCTGCCAACATGTTTGGTCCAATCAACACCTTGCTAACTGGATCACTTCAATTGACAGGAGTATTGCAACTCCGCCCATATAATGCCTCAAATAGACTCAGCCTCAAATATTCCTGATTTCCATTATTGTAAGAAAACTCTACCAATGGAAGGTACTCTTCCTACTTTCACTGTTGATGCGTCACATACATCCTCAACATGTCCAATATCCTGTTGACCCTCTCTGTATGCCCTTCTGTCTGCGGATGATAATTTGTACTGAAGGCCAACTCTGTGCCCAAACCTGCAAATAATGCCTTCCAAAACTTGGAAGTGAACTTTGCATCCCTATCTGACACAATATTCTTTAGAACAACATGCAATCTGACCACATCTATGATGAAAACCCATGCTACATCTCTAGCTAAGAGTGTAGACTTCACTAGAATGAATTGCTTCACCTTTCTCAACCTATCGAAAATAATCATAATGGAATCATATTATCTCACTGTCCTCAACAAACTCGCGATGAAGTCCATCGAAATGACCTCCCATTTCCATTCTGGAATGGTAATTGGTTGTAGCAGTCCACCTAGATGTTTACACTCTACCTTCACACGCTGACAATCAAAACACCTAGCAACAAACTCTGCGACAACCCTCTTCAGGTTCAGCCAATAATAAAATCTCTTCACTGATGTCAGTGTCTTCTGATAACTTGGGTGACCGGAATATGGTTTCTCATGAAACTCCCTTAATATCACCTTCTCAAGCTCACTGTTATCTGGAACATATATCCTATCTCTGAATCTAACCAATCCATCTGATCTAAGGAAACAATCCACATCCCGTGCACTTGCACCTATACCTGTACCTATACTTGTACCACTACTTGTACCTGTACTATCACCTGTACCTTCATCTGTATTATCATATATACCTGTACCATTACTCTGCTGCAACCTGTGCGTAATCTCCATATATCTGACATCCTGCTTGTAAGATCCTTTCATGTGAATCTATCTCATAGGAGCCCATAGATGCTAAGTAATTTACTTGTATCCACCTGCTAAGAGCATCTGCCACCATATTCTCTTTTCCTTTGATGTACCTGATCTCAAAATCGAACTCACTAATTGTAGCCAACCAACGAGCCTACCTACCATTCATATTTGGTTGGTCAAATAGATATTGCAAGCCACTGTGATCACTCATCAATGTAAAGCTCCTACCCAGAAGATAATGCCTCCACATATTCAACACATTTATAATCGTTGCCAACTCAAGATCATGTGTGGGGTATTTCTACTATTGATCATTTAGTTTTCGTGACGCATAACATACCACCTATCCATCCTACATAAGGACTCCAACAAGTCCTTTCTTATAAGCATATGTGCACACTACAATCTCTTTGTCCAGATCTACGATCTTTAACCCTAGTGCATGTGTCAACAAATACTTAAGCTACTCAAAACTAGCCTTACACTCCTATGTCCATTCAAACTTCTTACCTTTCCTCAGCAATGATGTGATAGGATAAGAAATATGTGAGAAATTCTTGATGAACCTCCTATAATAGCCTACCAACCCCATGAAAGATCTCACCTCATCTACATTCTTAGGAGGTACCCACTCCACGATGAATCTTATATTTTCTGGATCTACTACCATTCCCTCCTTCAAGACAACATGCCTGAAGTAATGTACCTTAGTCTGAAAGAAACTAAACTTGTTACGATTATCATACAACTAATTCTCTTTCAACAACCTCAACACTTTTTCAATTCAATCTTTTGTGATCCATAATGAATTAAGAAAAGTCTTTCGGTAGAAATCACATAGGAGACTTTTTGTCGACACGTTTCAAACCATCCAATATGGTTCACTATCAGGACCAGATGAAGAGGCAGACCAAGGCTCCAACTTATATAGAGAGCAATGTAGAGATCATTTCTTCATATAATAATATTTAATATTATTTATGAATAATATTATTTAATTTATAATATTAGTTAATATGATCAAATAATATTAAATAAATTAAAGTAATAGGTAATATTTAAAATATATCAATAAAAAAAAGAATCAAATAATAAAAGTCAAACTTTAAATAAGGAGCGAAGTCAAAAATATATATAAAAAATGAATGAAGAGCGTGTTAATAAATAATTGAGTCAAGATCCCATAATAAATAAAAAAAATTACTGGAAAATATAATACAATAAAAGAACTCACAAGTAAAAAATAATTAAATTCAAACAAAAGTAATTAAAATAAGAGGGACAAATGAAACAAGGTCAACCATAAAGGGTAGGGATGAGGCCCTCTAATCAATATTAGGATTCAAGAAAAATCAATAAAATAAATAAATAATAACCTAAAAAAGTTAAAGGAGGCCAAGAATGAGCAAGATGATAAAAAAATATGATAACACTACTAAACAAGGAACTAAGAAAGATCAAGAGGAAAAAAATTAATGAAGAAAAAAAACCAACAACAAACAATACAAAAAGGGCACAAATACCCACACAGATAAATAAATTAGCAAAATAATTCTCAAAGAGAAACTTAAAAAACTAGGAGGACAAGATACAGACCCAACTTATGTTAATATTCCAGGGTCCGTGTTTCTGCAATCTGACAAACTATGAAGTATCACAACATTTACCTCTACTTGTTTCTCTTGTTCCTACATGATTCTTTCATCATTTGCCTTGCAACTCCTTATTTCTTCCTTTAAATTTCTCAATGTATTTGCCAAATCGGAAGAGTTCCCAACACCATACTTCTCATTTGATTCATAGGGAAAGTCCTTATAGTCTACCATCTTACTAGCCATTTGATGTTTCTTACTGCGAGGTATATCATGTCAGGCAAACCAAAACACATTAAACCAACGTACCTTAGTATAGCTCGGGGAGGATACCTTGTCTGCAAGATCAATAAATTAGTGTGATACATGTATAACATAATCACGACAATAAGACATAAGTATATAACCATGCAACAATCATTCTAACTAGGGTCCAGTCATCAATGCATGACCTTAACAACAACATGCACCATGACCTCATTCATGACAACAACCATTACATCAATGCACACGTGACCACATTCAAACATTAACATGCATAAGCAATGCGTAACCAACCATACACATGTATAAACACATGTAATCAAGCATAAACGAACAATGCTTGTAACCAAACCTACAAGAATGATACATGTAAGTGACATATAACAACATGTATCCAGTCATACACTCACGAAGATGCATCCCACAATAACAACATCAACTTCCACATAGCGACATCACTATAACCATGATCAACATTATGCAAATGCAACAAGCACATGGAATGCAAGTGTAAGAGACAAACATGTAACTGACATGCATGCATGACCGACACACAACCCATCTAGTCTAAGGGGTGAACCATGTTTTGATACCACTCTGTAACACCCTCCTCCCACATATACCTAAGCAACCAGCCAACTGTGGTAAACATGCAACGAGAGGCCACTATGATATGAATCAACCTCCTACGTCATGTTAAGGAAGTGGATCCAACGGAAACACACCAGAAAAACATTCAACATCAGCATTAGGACCCTCAAGAACCAATCCAACCTTTTTGCCAACCATCCTGTGGGTCCCACTAATTTTTTGGACCACTTGACCTCTGGATGCTCTCATGCTATGGGCATGCCAACATCCCAGGACCTCTGGATGCTATCATAGGTCTATAAGCCAACATCCTTAGGATTTGAGCCACTTTTTCAGACCCAGAACCGTGGTCACTGCACAAAATTGAGTCATATCTTCATAATAGTAAAATAACAAGGAAATGACAATCAAATGCAATTACTTGAATGAGACCTTGATTGGCCCCTTACTAGCCATGACAGTCATTTCATCAAGCATATCACGAATATGTAATCTACATGTGTAAATAACATATCTGAGCACATAGGTCTCATACTTAGCTGAGAATCGCTAAGAGGCAATGATGCCTCAACACATCAATTGCCATTTCATCCATTAGGTCATGGATACCTTGTTCATTCAATTACCAGTAAAAACATGATGAGAGACATACATAGCTACTGTCATAAAACATATATATACCAACATAATAGCAACAAAAATACCAATGAAATCATAGCCATATGATCCATATATAATCCAATGTAATACTCATATAGATACAAGGAGAAATAACCTCATATTGATGATGCAAAATCTAAACCCGGGATGGGACTTCCACATTCCCCCTGACAGTAGAATGGTTGAGCCAAATCTCTCTTCAGCCATGAACCCCCGTTCCATATTTCAAGAATGAATGTGGGATCTCATAAAACACATCAATCCAAAACCATCCAGGGATTCCAGAGGCCATCCACCTCACCCCATCAAACAGTGATTCCACCTCACAGTCGTACATCACCAAAACCATCATCAGATTGGTCTTTATCCCAGCCATCCAGGGCTCCCGAGAATTTGTTCCAACAAAGGCTCCAGGACTAGTAACTAAACCCACAGTTTCCGTCGGGCTCTAGAGCGTTTGTCTAACCAAGGCTCCAAGACTAGGAACTCAACCCACCAAGGGCTCTAGAGCATTTTTCCAACCAAGGCTACGAGACTAGTAACTAGCCCCAAGCTTTTACAGGGCTCTAGAGCGTTTTTCCAACCAAGGCTTGAGGAACTAGTAACTCAACCCAAGCTAAGGAAACATGAGAACCAACCAAAAACAAAACAATGAACTAAACCCACAATCTCCATGTTTATATAGGAAATTGAAAGGCTAGGAAATCCACTGTCAATATAGGCAATCCTCCATATGAGTGACAAATCATGACCAATAATACACATGCATATGAAATGCATGCCAAAATTAGTGAGGAAAACATATATGCAACTTGATACTTGCAAGAAATCCCGATGTATATGTTGATTTCGGTGTCCACTTGCACTTTCCTGCTCTTCCTTTGCCTTCTTCTTGCTCCAAAATTGAAGTATGCCACACCGTTCAAGAGTGCTCCCAGAAAACTCTAAGTATCCAAGAGTATGAGAGAGGTCGAATAATGAGAGAGCTTCAAAACTGAACTGACAAAAGGTTACCAACTGATCCTCAGAAGCCTTTTTATGAATGAGGCCTCTATTTACTTCAATTTCCATCATTTTCCTTCATTTTCCTCCGTACATCCAACCTGTGACCTTTCACCTCCCTTTTCTCCTAATTTCCATTATTTTCATAAATTAATTGTGCCAAAAATGCCATTTTGCCTTTCCAAAGCCTTAGCCCTTGCCTTTGCCAATTTCCTTAGGCATTAGTAACCAAAAGAACACCCACACTAGGATGACTTGTCCAACATTCAAATTGGAATAAGTGTCCCATCAATCGTGGTTATTATTTTTCCTTTATTAACTTTTTATTACATGGAATTTTCACTAGGGTTGTTACAAAATCACCAAGAAAAAGGGTGCTCCAACCAACCAACGATAATGGAAATTACATCAAGTTCTCCCCCTAAGCTAGTTTCACTTCCATAACAATTACTTAATAACGACCTAATAAGGGGTTTTCAAAGGCGTTAAGATTATGAAAGTCCAGCCAAAGAACTCACAAACCCACAAGTTTGTCTTGGGGTTTCCACTGACCACAAACCAACTCAAGAATCCCCCAAGCAACAAAAGAACTCATAGAATCACAAGTCTATCTTGGGGTTTCCACTGACCACAAACCAACTCAAGAAACCCCCAATTAGCATCTTCCTGCCTCCCTCAACAATATCATGAGGGTCACAAGCTTACAACTTGATTATTCTCTCTTGGGCCTCCTCCAACTAGGTACCAAGTCTTCAAGGTTGCCTCAAGTTTTCTTCCCTCCCACCCTCTTGGCTATGTTGTCCCAACTTAGATTATTTATCTCCAGGGAGAGGAGTAACCATCTTCTCACTATTTGGTAAGTTATTTACTCTCATTTAACACTTTTCCGTGTTATTTTAAGGTTGACCATAATTAATGTTATTTATATAAAAATAAATAAACATTTTTGTTTTTAACCATCCATACTATGGCTTTGACATGGTCCATAGTTTTACTAAGTCATTTGTGATAAAAAAAACAATATTTACTGCTTTAACCAAGGGGTGTTAGAAATAGTTAGGCATCTCTCTTAGAAGCACATAGCTTAAATATTTTACATTTTTTATTTTCATTGTGCACATTTTTGGGAAAAAGCTTTCTAGCCACTACAAATTTTAGTTGTTGAGATTGTGTAACCCAAAAGATTTAGAGATTTTTTTCAAGACCATAAATTGATTTATGTGATAAAAATACAATTATGAGCAATGTAAAATTCCAATTTCACCAACAACTACATAACTTGATTAGTAATTTCCAAAACTTCAATAAAAAAACATGTTTACATTCTTTTGTTAAGCTTGGCACATTTTCCAAATCAATTTTACACACAATTTAAGAGAAAAAATTTTAAAATCCAAATGCATATTTGGTTTCTTAGAATTGGGTAATTCAAATGTTATAAGGAATTTTTCAAGTTATTGAATTGATTTATACATTTAAAAATACTATTTATTAATGTAAAATTGTAATTTCATCAATAATTACATAATTAATGATGATTTTCAAAATAAAAATAAAATGTTAAAACATTTTGAAATCTTCCTTTAGTACTATTTCATATTTTGATTGATTTTTTATTTTTATTTAATATTCCTGTCAAATTCCTAGTTTCATAGTTTGTTGTTCATATTTTTAAAGAAATTTAAAAATTATATTTTTAGAAATTTTTACTTAAACTAATTAATTTGTATCAATATTAATAAATTTATTGTTATTTAATTCATAAACATTCAAGTAAAAATAGACCAAGTGGTTAAGGTAAGATGTTAACTCCTTCACAATTCAAATTTGTTTATAGGAAATGACATGCTTACCGTATATTAATTAGCCTCAAGGAATAGAGACATCTAAACTCTTAATCATTAAATCATTACTACTAAAAAATATTAAGATATTTATTTAAAATCATTTTTATAATAAAAAAATTTACAAACACATTATGAAAATTCAATCTTTTCATTCAAATTGAAATGATTGTATCACCGAATTAAATCCAAAAACCATATACCCCACAATTGAAACTTGAATAATTTGTATTAATCACGAATTTTCTAATAATGCTCATTCCCAAAAACCAATATCTATTTATGAAAAAATTCAATATTAATAACTATTTAAATTTTAATTTCTTATCTAAATCTAAATTCTTAACTACAAATGATTTTTAACGAAATTCTAACCTGATTATTTTATAATATATATTTAAAAGTATTAGGCATGTGAATCCTTTGAATATATTCTTCGTAGATTTGCAATCACCTACTTCTTTTTTATTTATAATTTATTTCAATATTCTAAATATACTATTTATAGATTTGTGATAACCTATTTCTCATTTATTATATTTTATATATGATTTATATATTTCATTCAGTAAACCGATTGGAGGTTGATAAAGATTTTGGTAAAGTTATTTGCTTTATTTTTGAGGTTATGATGTATTTTTATTTAATGATTTTTTTTTTTATTTTTTTTATTTTATTTTATTTTATTTTTTTTAAGTTTGAGGGGATTATATTTTCATCATATTTAATATATTATTTTAATCAATTTATCCAATATCTCGTGAACTTATTTAATAAAATTTAATTATGATTATTTTTATTTAAAAATTTGATTACAGATTGATAAATATTTTGATAAAATATTTTACTTTATTTTCTTTAATTCAGATAAAAAAAATATTTTATTTTTAAAATCTAAATAACCGAATTCATAAAACATTTTTATTTTTTTTAGAATTATTTAGAAATTATATATATATATATATAGAGATAAATATAGATATAGATATAGATATAGATTAGAAATATGGTTCAATATTATTATTATTTTTTAAATATTTTTTTTTTTTATAAATTCTTCTTTAACCAATTTTAAGTTTAAATATTATAATATTGTAATTATTTTTTAATTGAATTTACAATAATCTCTATAATAATCTAGTTTAATGTATCTTTATTTGTATTAGACCATAAATATTATAATATTGTCATCATTTCTTAAGTGAATTCACAATCATCTCTATAATAATCTAATTTAATATATCTTTATTTGTATTAAACCATGCACAAATTACATATAATGTTCCTATTAATATAATTTATATTAATCTTGAAATTTTTATCAATATATCTTTAATATATAGTAAATTTCTCTATATAATCATCAAAAAAATTATCCAAAAGATATTAATATCTGTTAAAATTTCTAAATCCACCAAAATAAAAAAAATTATCCAAAAGATATTAATATCTGTTAAAATTTCTAAATCCACCAAAATAAAAAGCGTCAAAGTTCACATTTTAAAAATAAACTTTACAATCAAAACAAAATCCAAAAAACCATCTTAACAATGAATTAAACTTGTATATTCAATTTTATTATTTATATATATTCTAATGAATGTGAAGAAAATAAACATGAAGGATGCTAATAACCTTGTGTGAAAAAACCATCTTTAACAATGAATTAAACTTGTATATTCAATTTTATTATTTATATATATTCTAATGAATGTGAAGAAAATAAACATGAAGGATGCTAATAACCTTGTGTGAAGTATGGTAATTTTTTTGGATAATTTTTTTTACTACATATTAACGAATGGAAATATATTTCAACATTAGTGTTGAAAAACATATTTTAACATTAGTGTTGAAACCTCTTTAATTTACTAATTAGTAGATTGTTTCATCTTAGTTTGTCACAAAAACTTTTTTATTAGTGCTTTTCTCTGCATCTTAAATACTTGATCCACAACTATAGATTCACCCAAGGCCAAATTGGATACTATCTCTCTAATCCTAACATATTTTATGTTCATTTTCTTGATTGTGATGCTTTCACCCCACTACTTAGTCATATTTGTTCCCCTAAATCAATGTTGCTACCCATTAATCCACTTTTTCTAATTGATCTAGTCTCCCTCATTAATAGGTCAAAGTGTTCATGTATATATGTAGTTTCTCTTGCTCAAATTTCGAAGAAGTTTGTATCACCAAATTTTCAATTTTTTTGCATTGGCTTACAATGGTTACCTCAGTAAAATGGTGAAATCACTTTTCCTAAGTTTTTGTCTGTCTTTATTTAATTGCTCTACCTACCTCAAACCTATCATCATTGATGCCCTTACTATCCAATTAGATAATTAAGCTTGAAAATATTCTCATCCATGATTAAAGAACTGCTAAACACTTGTTGGATTTCAACTTCATCCATTGTTACATTACCTACATTGGAAATTTTTGTGTAATGATCGAAATACCTTAAAATGATACAAAGTAAATGAATGTAATAAAAAAATATTTTTTTTTTTAAACTGAAATGATTATATTTATCTCTAGAATGTGATCCTTGCTAATGTTCCATCCACTTTTCATATTTTCATATTAACCATAAAGTTGTACCCTAGTTCTAGTTAAAAGGATATTAATTATTTTCTATTATATACTAACTAGTTTTTTTATACCTTATTGTAAAGTGTAAACATATATAATATAAAGGTAGAGGGAGGGTTACATTCGTTATCCTTTTAAAAAAACATATAAATATAGGGCATGTTATCACTCCAGGAAACTCTCCTAGGTTGTAGCTCGGAGATGCCTGGTAACATATAATCTTCAATATTGTTCTCTAAACTATTGGAATGGGTGATGGTTTGGATCTGTAAAAATTTTGAATAATAAACACTTATTCACAGAGATTATCCCGATTATACACTATTGCAGAATACAGGCATAATACATAACCTCCTCTACGTTGATCATCAATTTAGAAGCATTAAAAACAATGAAACATCAATCGCATGCACACATTAACACAGTATGTAACCCGGGGAAAGCATACATCTGAAAACCCCACACTATCTGTATATTATAATGATTGAGAACATGTAACAATACATAGTACAATACTCCTCACAAGTACTCAGTACTATCTCCACCTGTTACACACAAAACTAGCTCAGATCCGAACAAGTCACAGGTTCAAATCTCCACCGCTGCTTTGTCTGCCTCCACCGCACAATCCAAAGTGAAAATCACGTGAGCACAAGCTACAATTTCCTTGATATTGGCCCACACTGCACAATCCTCATTGGCATTACTCAATCCATGCATGTGCAAATCTCATGCATAACTGATAGTCACAACTCACCCTTTCACTTACCTCTAACACCTGTCTCTGTTGAACTATCCATGCACTAAGTTAACTGATGTATTCTTTAGTTTCTTTATGATTTAATAATTAGTGAATTAATTAATATTTAATTCACACAACTCATCACTAGTGTATTCTTTAGTTAGACTAAAATACAACTAGTTCAACCAAGTCAAACTGAACACAACTCCATCAACTCCACATCCAACTCCACAGAACTCACATGCATGAGTTCTAACTGAAGTCCTCCATGCAATAGCTCAACTAACACATAAGAAACCACGTGATTCCTTTTGTCAGCTGCATGTGCCACATCCGTAGCTTGAACTGAAGTGCTCCAAGAGAATAAGATAATGATTAGAGTCCAAATATTACTAAGGGCTAATAATATTTGATTGTTTCTATTTTTAGCCTGACAGTGTAAAAATAGACTTTGATCACTCTGCTGTGAACCAAAAATAGAAGTCCATCTATTTTTCCCAACATGACCAATCATCCATAAACAGAATCTTGCAACTCATAGACCATGATCCATATGTCTAAAAATAGACATAGTCTAAAAATAGACTTTGCACCAAAAATAGCCTGCAGGCCCACTTAGTGAAGGTGACTCCTTTCCACTAAGCTCAATCATCTTGTTGCATTTTCAACACTCCCTCTCAACAAGATATGGATTATCTGCAACCCCTCTCCTGCAACTCTGGAATGTTCTGCATGCAACACATTTGCCCGGTCCACTTGCTCCAACAACACTTGGAACAAAAACACTCCCAACTGACCACTCTGTTGGGCTAGAACATACTCTGATGTTGAAGCTCTACCAGCTGCTAAAAAGTGCTCCCTCTGACATCTGCGCTACTGCAACATCTCCATGCATCTTGCACCATTGCACACTTCTCTGTGCCACCTAGCATTGTGCAAAACACTTGTGCCTCTCGCATTGCTGCAACCTGCTAGCTATGCGCTGTCCTGGGATTCCCTACACTATCGCTCTCTCTGCCGCTCCATCCGCATCTGTCTCTACCCAATCAGTCAGTTCCTGCTACTCCACATCAGAGCTTCCGTAGCAAGGTCTCATCCAAGAGGTTGTGTACCTCAAGGATCCTGCCCCTCCTCCTTGGGATGATCAATCCACATCACCCCACCTCCTACCTAGAGGTATGGCTGCATGCGATCCCTCAACCCACCTGGCTCGAAGTTCCCCCTACTGGAGGTCTCTGCATGAGTAGATGTCTCTACTCGATCTCCTCTCAGCTTCCCTTATTGTGGCTGCTCCATAACCTCCTGAAGCTGTTGCACCAATCGTGGCTCCTCCACAATCGTCTGAGACTTCTTCTGGCTCTGCATGTTGAGAGGTAATATACCCTCCCTTTCAACCACCAAGTCTCCATCGGTTGCCTTGCTGCTCAAGGCTTTGCATGCATCTACATGCAATTGATAAAGGTTCCTGACTCAAACCCCTATCTTCCGGGTTTCTCCAGTTGTCTTGTTGCACAGGAAATCCTTTCCCTCGCTGAAGACAACATCATATCCCTTGTCTTCTAACATCGCCATAGAGATAAGATTCTTCTTCAATCCTGGAACATGCATCACTTCCTTCAATATGAAGGGTTTACCAGACTCCCTCTCAAAGGAAATGGTACCGATACCAGTCGCACTGTATCTACCATCATCGCTCATCTCGATGTGCACTCCAAGATCTTTCTCATCCAGATCAGAAAACAAATCTCGATCTCCTGTCATGTGAGAAGACACACCACTGTCCAAGAACCATACTGATCCCATCACACTTGATACCAAGCACGCGATCAATGAAAAATCCAGCTCAAACTCCGAGGCTAAGACCTCTCCCGCTGCAGATCCAACATCTTGCTTATTTTTCTTCTTCTGCAGACAATCTGTGGCATCTCCATTCTCAGCTTTGATGTTTCTGAGTTTATCCTTGAGCACCATTCCACCAGCTCAAAACTCAATCGCTTCTGATCTAAAATTCATGAGAACAAAGTATTTCTTATACAGAGATTGACTGTATGGGCATTCACCGGATATCTCACCTTCCAAAAGATGGATGAATCCAGAGGCTACTTGGCCCGATTATAGACTCTGCCTGAATAAATAAAATGTAAACAATTTCTGAATAATAGATCTGATGATCAATCCTCGCTTTGATATCCTGTAGAACTTTTTCTACAAATCAAAGAGCTCTGATACCATGTAGAAATTTTGAATAATAAACACTTATTCACAGAGATTATCCCGATTATACACTATTGCAGAATACATGCATAATACATAACCTCCTCTACGTTGATCATCAATTTAGTAGCATTAAAAACAATGAAACATCAATCGCATGCACACATTAACACAGTATGTAACCCGGGGAAAGCATACAACTAAAAACCCCACACTATATGTATATTATAATGATTGAGAACATGTAACAATACATAGTACAATACTCCTCACAAGTACTTAGTACTATCTCCACCTGTTACACACAAAACTAGCTCAGATCCGAACAAGTCACAGGTTCAAATCTCCACCGCTGCTTTGCCTGCCTCCAATGCACAATCCAAAGTGAAAATCACGTGAGCACAAGCTACAATTGCCTTGATATTGACCCACACTGCGTAATCCTCATTGGCATTACTCAATCCATGCATGTGAAAATCTCATGCACAACTGATAGTCACAACTCACCCTTTCACTTACCTCTAACACCTGTCTCTTTTGAACTATCCATGCACTGAGTTAACTGATGTATTCTTTAGTTTCTTTATGAGTTAATAATTAGTGAATTAATTAATATTTAATTCACACAACTCATCACTAGTGTATTCTTTAGTTAGACTAAAATACAACTAGTTCAACCAAGTCAAACTGAACACAACTCCATCAACTCCACATCCAACTCCACAGAACTCACATGCATGAGTTCTAACTGAAGTCCTCCATGCAATAGCTCAACTAACACATAAGAAACCATGTGATTCCTTTTGTCAGTTGCATGTTCCACATCCGTAGCTTGAACTGAAGTGCTCCAAGAGAATAAGATAATGTTTAGAGTCCAAATATTACTAAGGGCTAATAATATTTGACTGTTTCTATTTTTAGCCTGGCAGTCTAAAAATAGACTCTGATCACTCAGCTGTGAACCAAAAATAGAAGTCCATCTATTTTTCCCAACATGACCAATCATCCATAAACAACATCCTACAACTCATAGACCATGATCCATATGTCTAAAAATAGACATAGTCTAAAAATAGACTTTGTGCCAAAAATAGCCTGCGGGCCCACTTAGTGAAGGTGACTCCTTTCCACTAAGCTCCATCATCTTGTTGCATTTTCAACAGGATCAAATCAAATAACCATTTCAGCTCTATTCCCACTCAAGACATGCCTGAACACCTTCAACAATACAAGGCTTTAGACTACTGATGCTCAATAGTTTATAGATTCAATGGATAGATGGAGAATACTCACTGTACCAGTAGATGCATACATAAACACAAATGAATGGCTAGCTACATGAAGTAAAGGAAACTTGCAAATCTAATTTATTAATGAAAAGATAAGGTGACAATTATCTGGCATTAGACATAGTAGAAAACATGAATAACCTATTCATGTGCAAACATAGAACAACAGATAAAACGAGAATTGAACATATAACAACAAAAGAAGCTTGTATTTGCTAGAATGAAGATGAGAAGATAGAGGAGTAGAGTCTCTCTACACTCTCCAAAATTTGAACCCTTATTACATTTTGCTTTCAAATATTTATAGCTCTTTATAATGCTCTCAAGCCTTCTGAGGCTCGAGAGGTCTTAATCTATCCCTATGTCTCTTCAACAACTTTGATGCCCTGACTAGGCAAGCATGGCTTGGAGGTTCCTTCTTCTGATAGCAGAATAACCTCATTCTGGTATATTGCAGCACTGGTACGGAGCTCTCTCATGCCGAAGATACTCCATGATGTTTGTTTTGATGAGTTGCGTTGGGTTGTTGATACTCCATGATCATTTGTTGTTGTGGTTGTGTTGCACTGTGGCCCTTTTTATTCCATTTCCATCCTTCTGTCTCTATCTTGAAATGGCTATTCGGGCCTCTGTTTTCCCTATAAAACGTTTAGTAATGAGCGTTTTCTGTTTTACACTGAAAACACTGCAATAATGTAAAATCCTACCAATATATGTTCCTTTCAAACTTCAAAAGTCCTTAAACATGGCATATATATCTATCAGGTTTGCCCTTTTGGTCACTATCGCCTATCGCAAGTGGCCTAGCCCTATGTTTCCCTTTGTATTGTGAAATACTTAAAAACATGGGAAATACACTAAAATATGGCTTCCTACGGAATTCAAACTTTATAGATTTCATTACCAAACCGTTTCAAGTCCGGGACTCATCACAATCGGTGCTGCCAAACTTCCCTTTGTATTTTGTTATATAATGAAAAATACACAAAATTCATTAAAAATGGCTTTGGTGCGGACCTCAAATATTATATAATATTATGTATATAACCGTCGGGTCCGGTTATCACATCGTGCATATGAATGTATAACGGCCTCACCCCTTGGTGTTGCTCCACTACGATAAAGTGAAGCAATCTGATCACAATTGCATATTGCAAAACCAAAGGTCTTTCATATAACACGGCATATGTCCTTGCCAATTGCGATTCACTGATATTGGAGATTGCAATATCACATCGACTTGGTTCTATCGCGTGTCCGCCTTTAATCCGTTGTCTCGCCTCCACCGATTGCGACCTGCCGATCATCGGAGATCACTGATTGGGGGTGTCTTGTGCCCAGTCTTAAGTCCTCCTCTCTGCAACACCGATTACGACTCGCCGCTTAGATCTGGGCCGTTGATCGACTAGATCTAATGGTAGCTGTACGTTGCTAGGTTTATGCTTGCAATACTTTGTTTTTTTCACTGTTTTGGAGTGTTTTAGCCTCCTGATAGTGTTTTTATGCGCTTCCAAGGGCTTTTGGCATGTGATGGTTTCACTCTTTTAGTGATATTAAGAAGATTATGAAACTTCAAGAGCATTTTTGGATCCATTGGCATGATTTTTCTGGCTTATGGAGACTTTAAAGAGCATATTTGGATCCATTTTTGGGCCATTTGTCAACAAGGTTAACACTGGCTCCTTCTTGGGATGAAATCCTCCCTGTGAGGTTTCAAGAATCATAGAATAATGCCTTTCTTGTAAAAACAAAATCAAATCTTCCTCCTATTGTTCCATTGGGCATGGAGTCTATTTTGTAATGAAAATAAAAACTGGAAAAAAAAATATTTACAATACCAAGGCTTTAAAGCCTTAAATGAAATAAAGTTTCAAGAACCGCCCATTTATTGGGCTACCAAAAACATCTCCTCCTTCCAGATTGTGCAAAATAAAGATATTGTTCTGCTGAATTTGAGTGATGACAAACAGACCTGCCCATAAGGAGTCAAACTTACCATGATTACCTTCTTTTCATTAAATGAATCCCATTTAAGAAGCCAGACACCAACTTGGAAATTGTCCACTTTTTCCTTCCTGTCAAAGGTTTCTTTGATTTTCTTCTGATGAGATTTTGACTTCTCAACCATCTTCTCTCTGATTTGTTGTAGTTCAACCTAGTTATTCATTCTTCTTACCATGTCATTCTCTTCATCTTGTTCTTCCTGCAAGAATTTAGCCACAGGGAAAATCAGCTGGATAGGGAAAACAACATCAACGCCATAAACCAACTTAAATGGAGAATTCTCTATGGAATTTTTGATGGTAACTCTGTCGGCCCATAGCGTAAACTTCAACTTGGAATCCCAGCTCCTTTTGTTGTCCTCTAACAATATTTTGATTACCCTTATGAGACTCTTGTTAAATAATTCTTCCAGCCCATTGCCTTAAGGATAATATGAGGTAGAATGCACCACTTGAATTCCCATGGATTCAGTCATGTCCACCAATTCTTTTGCCTTGAAAGTTGCTGCATTATTAGTGACTAGTTCGGTTGGGCAACCAAATCTAGTGAAAATATTCTCATTCAAGAACTTTATGACAACTTGATGATTGACATTGTTAGTGGGTATAGCCTCAATCGACTTGGTGAAATAATCAGTAGCTACCAAGATCCATTTGTGTTGACCATTGGAATGTGGGTTGATCTCACCTACAAAGTCCAAGCCCCACTACTGGAAGGGACCATTGACATGTACTGGCTTCAAGGGCAGAGATTTTAGCTATTTTCTTCTTGTAAACCTCTAACACTTGTCACAAGATTTCACAAAAGAAAACACATCAGAGAACAGAGTAGGCCAATAATACCCAACCCTCAGGATTTTGTGGGCTGTGGTTTTCCAATAATGATGCCCTCCACACATGCTAGAATGGAATTGGTGTATGAATTCCACAGATTATTCTTTATCTAGACATCTCAAGAGGATTCCTGATGGGTCTTTCCAATAAAGCAAATTTTTATTAATGCAGAATTTGGATGATTTGAGTTTAATGGCTTGGGCTTGACTTGAGCTAAGCCCTGGAGGGACTTCTAGCTTCTGCAAAAAATGAACTATGTTGGAATACCATTCACAGGTGGCTAGATTTTTAGCCAGAGACTCATTCTGCTTTTTCTCTTCTACTGCTCCCTCTGTCTGCTCATCATCTGAATTTAGACCCATGCAATTTATGTCTAACAAGATGCAATTTTCTTCAGCCAAAGTCTAGCCAAGCCCTGGCCCTTGACAAGCTTAGTGGGCTTCTCCTCTATGTTAAACTCTATGAATTTTTCAATCCATTTAGCTCTATTTCCATCAATATCTAGCTGAGTTAAGACATTTTTTACTGAGGCTAAAGGTACATATGCAACCACTTTGGAATGCAGAATATAAATTCTAAATGCCTTTAAATACTTTATGAGAGCATAAGCTTGTTTTTCAATAAGGTCATACCTTAGTTCAGCACCCCTTAGATTTTTGCTGAAAAAGGAAACGAGGTGCTCTATGCCTTCATCATTTTTCTGCAACGAAACTGCTGAAAGTGTATCATAAGAGACAAAAGAGAAGATACAAAACTCCTTAGTGTAATCTGGGCTGATTAGAGTGGGAGCTTCCATGATAGCTTGCTTGATGGCTTCAAAAGAGCTTCTTACAGCATTTTTCCATTTTATTTCTGATCCTTTCTTTAGCATGGAAGTGATGTGCTTTACTAGCTCTGGAAAGTTTGGAATGAACCTCCTTACAAAGTTAATCTTACCCAGGAGGGATTGAATGTCCTTTTTTGACCTTGGGATGCACAATTTCTAAATTGCTTGAACCCTTGCTGGATCAATTTTCACACCTTCAGTGGAAACAATATGTCCCAGAAGTTTGCCTTCTTCTAGAGCAAACTGTGACTTCTTTGGGTTAACTGAAATTCCAAACTGTGTGCACTTTAGGAAGACCTTATTCAAATACTGAAAATGGTCCTTGTGACTGCTGGAGAATACTGTTATGTCATCAAGGTAAATAAGGACAAACTTGTCCTTCTCTCCCACAAAGGCTATGTCCATGGCCCTCTGAAAAGTAGCCCAAGCATTCATCAGTCCGAAAGGCATCTTGGAGTACATGAAAGTACCCCAAGGAGTAGTGAAGGCAGTATTTTCCTGATCTTCGGGATGTACAACAACCTGATTTTAACTTGAAAATCCATCTAAGAAAGACATGACTCTGGCCCCTGAAACTCTTTGCAGCAAGTGTTCCATCTTAGGCAAGGCGTAGTTATCTTTTTTAGAGCACTTATTCAGATTTCCGAAGTCAACACAAAGCTTGATTTCTCCATTTTTCTTTCTTACTACTGCAAGGTTAGCTACCCACTTTGAATACCTTAGGGGAACTATGATTTTGGCATCCAACAGCTTCTTGATTTCTTTCTCAATCAAAGGCAATAAGAGAGGATTGATAGGTCTTAATTTCTGCTTAAAAGGGATGGTGTTTTTTTCCAATGGAATCTTATGCTGAATGATGTTTGTGTCATAGGTTTAAGATCACTGTATTCCCAAGAAAAAATGTCAGCAAATTTCTTCATGAGGGTGCAATACTTAGAATTCTAGGCAGAAGACAAATAAGTGGACAGATTTATGTATTTCAGATGGGTTGGGCTCGCTATACTGTATTTACAAACAACAGACTCATTTTCTGTTTTGGCAGGCTTATAAGGCACATCGTTATGATCGAACAACTTCTCTAGAGGCACCAATCCCTTTGGTATATGGTTACTAGGCAGCTGGACAATGCTTCCTCGGCCGATCTCATTTTTTAGCTTGGACTGGCCGCATTCTTCCATGGTTTCATTTTCTTGGTCGATGTGCGTTTCAGAAAATTCCTCAACGACTTGTAAAAACCTGTTAATTTCATCATCATCTTCAAAAACTTTCCAGTATTTGACATTGTTAGGCATATACGGTCTATATTTCACCTGAACTTCATACGTCAATTTAGGAGCCAAAGGAGGAATAAACGTGCTAGCAGACATAGCAAGGGAGTCGGCAAGTTGATTCTTCATTCTCGGAATGTAAGAAATGTTGAAATTATTAAAAGAATCCTTGAGCCTCCATACCTCATCTCTGTATGCTTTCAGCCTTGGATGCTTTGCTTGGAAAGTTTTATTGACCTACTGAATGATGAGGTCTGCATCTCCAAATACTTTCAGGCCTTTGATGCCCATTTCTTTAGCAACACTTAAGCCCAAAATCAAAGCTTCGTACTCTGCTATGTTATTTGTGACCTGAAACGTTAATTTGAAAGATAAATGTATTCTTGTGTTGGGGACACAAGGACTACGCCTGCCCCTGCAGCTTCCTTAGAGCAAGCTCCATCAAAGAACATGTCCCATATATGTGGGCCTTCTTCCTCAATGATCTGGAAAACTGGTTTTTTAAGCTACATGGAGGCCAATTGGGATTCTTCAATATGAAGAACACAGGCTCCAAAATCAGTGTCAATGGTATAGATGGGATGATTACTGGGATTCCTTTCATCGTTGATGATATAAGCCAACTGTGCTTCTTTGTATAATCTCCTGCTCTCACCTCCAAAAATTGGGATAGTGGCATAGGACAAATCATTTTGTAATGATCCACCTAATCTCTTGATCCAACCTCTGGAAAGTAACATGCAAAACTTGGGGGGTACATCTGCTACCACAATATCCATGATCATGCTTTTCATGGACAACTGAGACAAAGTGATGGCTAGGTCCTTGATTAATCCCAGACATTTCACTTTCCTAGAGTCAAAAGAAAACAAGTCATGATAAGGCTTGGTAATGTCAAGGCCCAACTCATCCATGACGACCTTGGGCATTAGATTATGGCTGGCTCCAATGTCCAGAAGGCAGTTGTGAAGGATTTTATCATGAATAGTTAGAGAGACATAGAATGATGGGGAGCTGTCTTCACAATTTTCAATCATTGGGCTGAGAATAACAACTGGTTTATCATCTTGCAGATTTACATAGTCAGTGGAGGCTTGGATGGCTTTAGGCTCAAGGGCCTCGAGGATGGATCGTTTGAAGGACTCATTCTTCACTAGTTCAATCAAAGGCATATGTATTCTTAGTTTCTGAATTTCTGATTGAAAACTAAAAGGAGAAGGAGACTTGTCAAGGCCTCTTACCTCGTGAGCTGGAGCCTTGAGGATGATGGGATCAACTGCCGGTTGCTTCTGCTTATTAGCTTTTTGTACTACAGGGATAACAACTCTTTGAACAGAATTTTCCTTGGCATTATTCATCTTTGACCTCAGATTATATCTTTGTTGATCTACAGTTTGTAGAATAGCCTCACCATCCATTCTTGGTTAATTTGGTCATCGAATAATTACTTTTCATAGGCAGCTAAGATCAAAAAGGAGGCATTTCCTTTATCTTCCAGAAAATGGATCTCATCATCTTCTTCAAACTACTTTTTTTCCATGACTACATTCTAGAAAGGGGTCTTCACCGTTTGGCCTTCATTGGCATCTTTTCTTATTTGGAAAATCTGCAACTACTCATTAGTTCTTCTATATGGATTTGGATTTCTAGGAGCAAAGGTATTAGGAAACCTTCCTTTCCCAAGGTGCTGCTCAACTTTTAATTTGGAGATTTCAGAGGCTAATGACTCTATCATTTTGGTCATTTTATCTATCTTGGGATCTAAAGATGATGAAGACTCGCCCCTTTGTCTTCTTCTATCAACATTTCCCTTGAGCTTCTATGCAGCCATGATGTTTGATTCCACTTCCAATGCTGCATCCTGCATGTTAACCAAAGTAGCACATCGCCTCTCCCTCAATAGTAGGGAGAAGTTAGAATCAAAATCACTGGCATAGGTGAGTTTAGCAAAGGTAGTAGTGGGTTTTACTTCAGCTGGTATCTTGCTGTACATACAGTTAAACCTCTTATTAAAATCAAATAGCAACTCACCATTTTCCCTCTTTAAGTTCCCAAACTCGGTGTGGTAGTAGAAGAGATCTTTCTTGCTACCCCAATGCTTTAGGAATGCATCATCTAAAGCATCAATATATGCTATCGATCTTGGGGTTAGTTCTCTGAACCATTTTCTAGCCTCTCCATCTAGGCTTTGGACAAAGACTCTCATCCACACATCATCTTCACTAATGTCCAGGTTATTAGCATAGCTATAGAATGACTCAAGATGTTCTTCAACTGTAAAACCTTCAGTCCCAGTGAACTTAGGCCTATATATTTTATATTCTCCAGTAGGCATGGCATTCAAAGGAGTGGGTAGTATTAGAGGTCCATACCTAGTAGCTATGATTCTTTCCATTTTGGTGGGTACTTGTGGTCTTGCCATAGTTGTGGTGGCTATAATGGTACTGGCAGTCTGAATGATAGAGGGATGAAGAGTGACTGACAAGACTAAAGGAGTATGATGGATAGGAGGTGAGGTTTGCCTTGGGCTTACAACAAAAGGAGAACCTAAAGAATAAGGAGCTTTATGAATCTCTGAGAGTTTTTCTTCACTGCTAGTATTAGATTCTATACTCTCAACATGTATTTGTTCTATTGCAAGATTTTCTTGAAGAGATATAGAATATTGTTTAGGTTTACCTAAACTTGATGCTCCTTTCTGCAAAGCCTTTCTTTCTTTGATGGTTTTTTCATGGTCAAGTACTGGATCAGCTTGTAGCATCTAAGGATTTCTCCGAGTATGCTGGTGGGCTCCAGTATTGTAGCAATAATGCTACAACTCTTGGGGCTCCCTATCTCTAATTTTATCAACCTGGTAGTTCGTACAAACTTGGAAGTGATGGTGCTGTATGCACAAGTACTAGCTCTTGTCGCAGCTGTCACTTGGTCAGCTGGCACAAGTCTGCTAGGGCTCAAGCCAACTTCTATATGCTCTCAGAAGAAGCTTGCTAAATGATGGACGAAGGCTATCTCAAGGGAAATTGATCTACTTTGCAACAATGAACTGAAAGCCAACCAAAACATGGAAACCCTAGTAAACCCTAATCTGACTAGTTTAACCTCTATGATGCAATAGTGAGAGTGCAACTGTCTAAAAAGGATGCCATTACTTCTAATGATGTGAAATGCATGAACTCAAACTACTTCTATGAAAGAGAACATTGTTTTTGTATTTTTGCTTAAGTGATGGAGTGATTATGAATTTGTCTCTTATTAGGGTTTGGCTGTGCAGAGGTGGTGCGAAGGGAGAGAAAGCTTGGGAAAGGTCAGGATGGCTAGGAGAGGTCCCAGAGGGTCCCTAGCATTAGTCCACAGAGGTCTACAACATTCGGATGCTCGACAACCAAGTTTGCAGGCTTCTACAGGATGTCTGCAGGGGATCCTACAGGAAACTAAGGAATTCTACAGGAAGTCTGCTAACTTCTACAGGATGTGCTGTAAGTGGAAGTTTTGGGTGATGGTGAAGGGATGGAATGGTTTGGGTGGATAGGTGAGGTGGAGATGGAACTTGTGATGGCTCAGGGGCAGAGGAACAAGATGGAGAGAGAGTGCACGGAGTTGGTTGGTGGATAGAAGGATGGGATCAACAAAAGGTCAAAAAGATGAAGCTACGTGGCAATGGATGAGTTGGAGGGTAAACGAGCTGGACAGAGGCCGAGTAGGTGGCTTGAGGAGAGGTCAAGAAGAAGAAGAAGGAAGTGGAATGATATGGAGCAGTGTAAATGAAACAAATGACTTATGTCTTGCACCAAAAACGAGAATTCATTAACCTATGATACCTGTGCCATTAAACCTATGAACAGCAATGTAAAACCAAGAAAAGAAACCGTGCATGGAATGAAAAATGTAGAAGTATGGTTCAATATCAAAAGTGCATGGATGGATCTTCAACGAAAATGACAATGTTGCAGCTTGCATGGAAGTAAAAGACTGCGTTTCTTTTTGGTGGTTGATATGGACTGCACCCCAATCCCTAAACAGAGATGGCAGTGATCTCTAACAACCTTTTTCTTGGAGCTCCTGTGTATTACAAACCTCCTATCCGAATCTAAACAGATGAAAGCAAAGTAACCATAAGCTAATCCTACTCAATCACACAAAAACTAAATCAACAGACTGTAAATTCGAATTGCATGTCAAAGTAAAGAAACAAAGTGCTGGAACGAAAGGAAAATAACACTACAAAATAGAGGAGGTCTATTGCTCTCAGGTTGGGCCCTAACCTGAGAGCTATAGCTCCCTTAAAAACTCAGAATTAGATCCAAATATGCTTGCCTTTATTCATAATCAAAAGTCTAATGTCATGCCAAAACTGGCTTACAAAACAACAAAAACCGAGCTGTAACTCGTGCTCAGAGATTACAATAGTAATTCCAAAAGTCAAAAAGCTTCTCACAAAGGTTACGGCCTCCATAGTTATACAAAATGAGGATCAAGCTGGCTGCCTTCATTCGTGGAGCTTGGCTGTCTAACTGAAAGTCAAACTGCTGTAAAACTGCTGATCCTGTAGAACATGTTGGCTGCCTTTGAGCTCGGTGGGGAGAGCTGTTAGAGCTCGGAGTTAAGGTGAAAAGCATGAGGGAAGTCATTTAAAGCTGTAGACAACCTCCCTATAAACATGCAATGCCACCTTTTCTCTCTCCTTGTCTCCTTTTGCGTGGTCTTTTGCTCTCTTTAATGCCAAGAACCTGAAATCATCATGTATTAGTCACATAGATATAATGCATGCCCTTCTTCCTACAAACAACACGAATATACTAAGAAATGAATGCATAAGTGGTAAAAGATGAATGGTTGAACAAGGTAAGTAGGCCAATATGAGCCCAAATTGTACCAAAAATTGGGGCTCATCATCACCCCCCAACTAAACTATTTGCTCATCCTTGAGCAACTTTGCTCTGGCTCCTCGTCTTTGGCCGAGAACTAGAGCCCGGAGCATGCTCTTCCTTTCCTGTTTTTGGTGGCCCTGCCTTTTCTGCCCCTAGTGGTGACGAGGGTGGTGCGTCTTCCCCCTTTTCCATTTCCTTGAGCCGGGCTTTGGAAGGCGATTGGCCTATTTTTCTTGTCCATGAAGTTATTTTTGGGCTTCCCCTCTCGGGGGTGGCTGATGTTTTAGAGGGGGTTCTTGCACTGGGTGAAGTAGGGACATCCCCTAAAATGGTTTGGCTGCTGGGTGGAGGCTGCGGCTTGCCCGTGTTTATCCTCTTACTTCTCCTAGCTTCAGATGGTAGAGGGGTCTCCCTCTCTCTCTTCTCCTTCGGCTTTGGAGGTGTACTGAGGGCGGCCAGCGCAGCTGCTGCCTCCTTTTCGAGAATACCAGCCTTCTCTTCCTTGCGTTTTGCTTTCTCAGAGCTCCTTGTAGAGGGCCCCTTCTTTTCAGATTTCGGGCTTCCTGTAGAAGACCCTACTTTGCCCACTTCCGGGCCTTCTGTAGAAGATCCTTTCTTTACCAATTTTGGGCTTCCTGTAGAAGACCCGGTTTTAGCCACTCTCGGGCTTCCTGTAGAAGCCCCTGATTTGGTAATTTTCGGGCTTCCTGTAGAAGACCCTTTCTCTGTCTTCGGGCTTCCTGTAGAAGCCTGTTTCTCAATGATTTTCGGGCTTCATGTAGAAGCCCCTTTTTCCAATTTCGGGCTTCCTATAGAAGCCTTTGTCTCTGTTTTCGGGCTTCCTGTAGAAGCCTGTTTCTGCTTTCCTGTAGACACAGGTGTCTCCACCTTTGCTTGCTTAGCTGCCTGAGTTTTGCTTTTTGCTTTGGTTGCAGGTGCTGATGAGGTACTTGGGCTGACGTGGACCACCTCAGCTTTATCCATTCTGCTCTTCAGCCTCTTTTCTCTTGCTGACAAGATAGGTGTGCCACCTTTTTCTTTGTCATCCTTTTCCTCATGCTTCTTCTTTTGTTCTTTCTTCTGCACTGTGGTCGGGGTCTTCTGGCCTTTTTCTCTCTTTTCCTCGGCCACTGCTTCTTGTTCCTCACTGCTGGAAGAACCCGTTTCTTCGATCAACATTTTAATGTCTCCATCTCTTGTCAAATTCCGGAAGGATTCCCATGAGAGGGGAACCTTATATGAATGCAGCGCATCCTCCACAAGAAGCTTGATCAACCCATGGTGGGCTATCTGATCTGGTATGCCCTCTTTTAGCTTTGTGGCACACTCCATTAGAGACTGCAATAGGAAATAAGGGATGCTCAGTTTTTGTTCTACAGGAAGATCAATCCGGTGCCTTAATTCAGTGAGCAACCGAAAGTGGTATGCATACACGATGCTAAAACGGCCTTCACAAGTTATATATTTCATGATTTGAAAACTGACTTCATTCCATGGTGGCAACAGACTCGTTCTTCGCACCCCATTTTTTTCCTCCGAGAATTCCTCCTCAGGTGGAAAGAATTCTTTCTTGGCCCGCTGGCTCAACTTCCGTTCTTCCTTATCCCATGGCAGACCCATTGGAATTTCAGTGATTCGACTGATATATTGCGGGGTGAGCTTGAGGCTTAGGCCCCTGAAATTCACTGTGGCCAGTGTCTTGGATTTCGGCTTCAAAGCCTGCAAAAATTGTTCGGCCACTTCATCATCGTAACCCTGCAGCTTATCACAAAAAGATATCCATTGTGCTCATGTGAAGAGCTCTACCACCCCCTGGTTTTCCCTTAATTTGGCTGAATCAGTGGGTTCTCATCTAATAAACCCACCCGGCATGATAACACAATTTTGTTAACCAGAGGTGGTGATTGTGGAAGAGGTTTTGGTTTACTGAGACGGAGCGTAGGATATCATGCACATAACCCACAAACTTATCCCTGAGGACTTTTACACAATTTAATTACTCGACATCCTGTAGAATGACAGTATAGGCACAACAGACAAAAATTTCACCGTTTTTTCTATGACCGGACTGTGGACGACAATCTTGCCACCTTTAATAACCAGTTGCATGAAGAGTTCAGGGTTACCTCTTTAATTGGCCACCTTTTTACGTGAGGCACCCGCTTCCCTGTAGAAGACTACGTTCCTGTAGAATGACAATGTTCCTGTAGAATGCAGCGTTCCTGTAGAAAGACAACAATCCTGTAGAATGCAGTGCGCGGATTTCGGGAGAGACTGCAGTCGGTCTGCGCCTTGAGCGTGCTTCTCAATCGCTCTGATAGCCAAAAGCTCGGCGTATCACACTGCAGAGGGAGCAGAATAGCCGCTCGAGTTCAAACCGGTGGGTGATAAATGCATGAATGCGATCGAGCCGATTAGATTTCAAATTTGGCGGAATCCGTGGCGCGGGGGGTGAGCTGTCCCCGCCGGACCATTGGGTGACGTCACCCCATCATTCCACTGTGCGTTCACTTGCTGCCGCATCAATTCCCGCAGATCTGCCACCGCCTCTCCTGTTGAACTCGTTTCCTCGACGGGATTTCTCTCACGTGCATGCTGCCCATTCTCTTTATCATGGCCGCCACCCACACATCCAACTAGACCATTAACTGGCCGACGTGGCTGGCCAAATGGCCACACAGTCGCTCAACCAATTCACCTTTACACCTAAGCAATCAATCGAAGTAACATTCATGCAGTCTGATGGAAGGAAGGGCCGAGACACTTACTTGCGTGGCTGTACACGATGTCTCGGCTCTTTCGACGCTGATGAGTCGATTTACCTGCTGCTGGCAGACTTACACAGGCCCGAAGGTCCATGTTCATGAGCTGCCGTCAATGGATGGGATGCTTTAGTTGCATGCGCCCACGTTTCCCTTCAGATGGCCTGCGCGGTGAATGGTATCCACTCTAGCAGGTTTAACTGTTACAGGACTCCCGCGGGATGTCTTGGAACAGTTCTTCCTCCTTGGGTGCATGCTGCATGACGATGGATGGCCTCACGATCATGTTCTCGGAGCCTCGGGATGACTGTGATGTATATGGTGTGAGATCTCTAGCTCTTTTTCCATTTACAGGTTGCTTTTTTCCTCGAGACTCATCGATATGCTTTGCTGGTGTAGGTACTTGGTTGCATGTCGACAAGGACGGTGGAGCAAGATAACAGCAATGTGCATGGTTGACAACCATGGCATGCATGCGTCCAAACCAATCCTTAGCCGTTAGATCGCCTCATGAAGTGAGTTTTGCCCATTATGAGCTTCTACAGGAAGCTTCCTGTAGAAATACAACGTTTCCTGTAGAAAGGATGCATTCTTGTAGAGAGTCTGCACCTTCCTGTAGAAGATCTGCATCTTCCTGTAGAAAATCTGCGTCTTCCTGTAGAAACTCTGCATTTTCCTGTAGAAAATCTGCGTCTTCCTGTAGAAGACTCAAGCTGGAATAAAATTGCACATACCTTGGAGAAAATGAGGATTCTTGGAGGAGGTGCTGGTGAGGTGTCCTTGCTGGATGATGAGGACCCTTGGCTTTGAGTTGAGAGGCTTCCTCTCCTCCATAGAACACCTGCATGCAATTTTACATGATGAATCTGCTGACCTTGTTTTTGTTTTGTTTTGTTTTTTTTTGTTTTTTTTTTTTGAAAAATAACAGGGGCACCTCATTGAGGTTTTCACCCTTGCCATCTGCCTTGAGCGCCTCAAAGAGGTTTTCACTCAAGGATCTTTTTCCAACCTTTTTTCTTTTTTTTTTTGAAAAGACAATAGGGGCGCCTCAGTGAGGTTTTCACCCCTACCACCTGCCTTGGGCGCCTCAGAAAGGTTTTCACCCAAGGATCTTTATTATTATTTTTCTCTCTTTTTTTCTTTTTTTTTTAGATTCTTCAGGGTATGCCCAAAGCAGAGGCAGAACCCTTCTCTATGACCAACACTGCCTTCTCCATAGTTTTGATGAACTCTTGTCTTGAGGGAGGCTTCCTGTAGATCTTCAATCGATGCCCATTGACAAGCATGGGGATGGCTTCCTCATCAATGGTCCTAATAAGCACAGATCCATTGTCATGACATTTTTCCACTGAATATGGCCCTAGCCATCTGGTTCTCAGCTTCCCCTTAAAATCCTTGTATCTGGAGTCATACAACAAAGCCCAATCTCCCGGCTAAAATTGCTTGTCATGGAGATGTTGGTCATGCCACACCTTTCTCTGAAGTTGAACCACTTCTGAGTGAAGGAGGGCCTGCATTCGGTGCTCATCCAGGCCATTCAGCTGCAATAGCCTTTCTTGTTGTGCATGGCTGAGATCTAGGTCCAGCTGAGCTGCCATCCTCAAAGTGTTGTATTCAAACTCAATGGACAACAAAGCTTTCTTCCCATAGACCAGCTCATAAGGTGTGAAGCCGGTGGTGGTCTTCCAAGTGGTGTTGTAAGCCCATGTGGCTTCAACCAGACGATCTGCCCAGTCCTTTCTGCTGCTGCTCACCACCTTAGTCAAGATCCCTTCTAATGCTCTATTGGTGACTTCCACCTACCCATTTGCTTGAGGGTGATAGGGGGTGGAAGTCCTATGCTTGATCTTGTGATGAGCTAGTAGATCTTCAACCAGGTTGGATGTGAACTGGCTCCCTTGATCAGTGACCAGCTCTCTTGGATAGCCAAACTTATAGAATATGTTTTCTCTTAGGAACTCGGCCACCTTTTCTTCTGTTGCTGCTTTGATTGCTTTAGTCTCTGCCCACTTTGTCAAATTATCAGTACACACAATGATGTAAGACCTTTGCCTCGAAGAAGGGTTGATTGGGCCCACAAAGTCCATGCCCCACTTCTCAAATGGCTCAAGAGTCACTTGAGGTTGGAGAGGCATCTCATCCCTTTGGGTTGGTTTCCCCATTCTTTGGCATTGGTCACACTGGCTGACATATCTTCTGACATCTTGATGAAGTGTCGGCCAATAGTAGCCTGCCTGCAGGATTTTGAAGGCAGTTCTCTTTGCTGCAAAATGTCCTCCACAAGGCCCATCATGACAAGTGAGGAGGATATCAAAGACTTCCTCCTCCCTTACACAACGCCTTAAGATCTGATCGGGGCCAAGCTTGAACAGATTGCCCCCGATCCAAGTAAATGAGGCACTTTTTCTGATGATTCTGCTCTTCTCTCTGGAAGATAGGTGCGGAGGGAACTGTGCTGAAACAAGGTAGTTTGCTATATCAACAAACCATGGAGAGAGTACTGAAATAGCAAAGAAATGTTCATCGGGCATCTGGTCATCCACTGTTCCATCCTCATCTGTAGACAAATCCAATCTAGATAAAAAGTCAGCAACAACATTTTCTCTACCTGGTTTGTCAACAATGGTCAAATCAAACTGCTGCAATAAAAGTAACCATCTAATAATACGAGCATTCACATCTGGTTTATTCATTAAATATCTAATTGCAGCATGGTCTGTATGTACAAAGGTCTGGTAACCAGTAATATAATGTCGGAACTTGTTCAATGCATGGACCACAGCCAAGAATTCTTTCTCGGTTACAGTGTAATTCAGCTCAGCTTTGGACAAGTTTTTGCTAACAAAGTAAATGGCATATGGAAGTTTTTGCTCAACCTGTCCTAAAGCTGCACCTATGGCTTTGTTCGAGGCATCAGTGTGGATGTGGAAAGGTAGGGCCCAGTTTGGACCTCTCAGGATTGGGGCTGACACCAACCTGTCCTTCAATTCATTTAAAGCCCTCTGACAATCGTCAGTCCATTTAAACTCCACATCTTTAGCCAACAGGCCAAACAATGGCGAGGCTAGCTTGGTGAAATCTTTAATGAATCTCCAGTAATATCCTGCTAATCCCAAGAAACTCCGGACATCCCTTACCTTTTGAGGAGGTGGAACCCTCTTGATGAGAGCAATTTTGTTAGGATCCACCTGCAACTCTTGGCAAGAAATGGTATGGCCTAGCACGGTCCCTTCAGTCATTAGGAATTCACATTTTTCAGGACTAAGGGACAAGTTCATCTCAATGCATTTGGTTAGGACTTTTCCCAGATTGGACAATGCTTCCTGGAAGTTGGCCCCATAAGGAGTGAAGTCATCCATATAGATTTCCACTGCATCATGGACCAGCTCCGAGAAGATGCTCAAGACAGCCCTCTGGAAGGTAGCAGGAGCATTGCATAGCCCAAAGGGAAGAACTCGGTAGGCAAAGGTACCCCAAGGGCAAGTGAAGGTGGTCTTATCTTGGTCTTCCGGGCTGATTTGGATTTGGTTGTACCCGCTAAACCCATCCAGGAAAGAGAAGAACTTCTTTCCTGCCAGTCCATCCAACACTTGATCTATGAAAGGTAGAGGGAAATGGTCTTTCTTGGTAGCTTTTTTCAGTTCTTGGTAGTCCACACAGATTCTCCATTTCCCATTTTTCTTGGGAACCAACACCAGAGGGGACACCCATTCGCTATCTGAGATGGGGTAGATGAATCCTGCATCCAACAGTTTTTGCAATTCTTCTTTGACAATGTCCTTAAGAGCTGGATTCATTCTCCTCTGGGGTTGCCTAACCGGTTTACAATCCTCTTTGATGTATATATGATGGGTACAGACCGAAGGATGGACTCCTTTCATTTCCTTATAGCTCCAAGCAAAAGCATCTAGGTGGTTGGCCAACAGACTACACAGCTCCTTTTCCTGGGAAGGAGATAGGGAGGAGTTGATCTTCAATGCTTTCTCAGGGCCGAACTCCACATTCTTGACTCTGGGAGTAACAGGGTTGGTTGTACAAAGATCCACTAAGGTGCTAGCTTGGGCATCCTCCACCAATTTCTCTAAGGGTAGTGCACTAGAAGGTGGATTCTGGATCAAGGTCTCGATCAAGTCATCCTCGGTTGGGGGGTCTCTTCTAGTGGTATCTAAGGTGCACAGAGGTGCTGAGTACACCTCGTCTTCCTCTCCTTCTTCCAACGAGAGTGGTAAGTCATGCTCTAAGGAGGGTTGGGCAGGAGGGTATAGGACTAGCTGCTTGGACATGGGACCATTTTTGATGGTCATGTTTCCTGCACGACAACTTATGTAAGCATCTGCAGTAGCTAACCAAGGCCTTCCCAAAATGAGAGGATATCCAGTAAGCTTTGCCTTTGGTTGCAGAACCAGGAAGTCTTCAGGGTATTCCCAAGAGTCAATAGAGACCAAGACATCCTCCACAATCCCTTCGGGAGTCACGGTGGAGCGATCTGCTAATTGCAGTACTGTCGAGGTCTTCCTCAAGGAACCCTGAAGATTGAGTTTGAGCATGGTATCCCTGGTCATCACATTAATGGCAGCCCCTAGATCAATCAAGGTGTGAGGTATGATGGTGCCATTGATGTGGACATCTACTACAGGACTTCCAGGATCTAGGTACTTTGGGCAGATGACTTGTCCTAGCATCAGGTCAGACAGTTGTCCTATGACATTAATGGTTGAAGCATCTTTCTTCCGCCTGCCTGGGTGTTTGAAGCACTTTTCCTTAACCAGTTTGTTGTATATTGGCACATCCTTGATGGCTTGGAGAAGTGGTATTTTTACACACAACTGCTTGAGCTCACCCAGAAGCTCATCCTCCTCTGGGTTGGGTTGTGTGGTGGCTGTTAGTCTCTCAGGAAAGGGTGGAATAGCCTTTGGTTCACTTTCATGTTTATCTTTCTCATCCTCCGGGGGAGGAGATTGGCGATCTGGTAGAGTCTTTCCAGATCGAAGATTGATCTCCTGGATCTCCACAGCATAGGTAGGGCATGAGGTTTCCCCAGTGTATACCTGCTGGGCCTGTCTTTTGGTCAGGTTCGGGTTCGGTTGAGCAGGCAGTTGAGGTTGCCTTGGAGGAGCAGGAGGTAATGGCTGAGGTTGAACTGGTGGTGGAGGCAAGATGGCAGGAGGAGTGTTGTATTGGGGCCTCCACCCCGACTGAGGTGCATTCCATTGAGGCTGTGGCTGGGCATGTGAATGATATGAGTGAGAAGTAGGTTGAGTGGGGTACTGAGGTGGATAAGACCATGGAGGAGGCATGGACCATGAAGGATGAGCAGGGGGACCCCAGGAAGGCATAGGAGTCGATTGGTTGGGGCTGTAATAAGCTTGAGATGCCCCTTGCATCCCCTGCTGATAAGGTCTAGATTCTTGTGGCCTTCTTTGGTTGAGGTAATAGAGAGGTTCAGTGGGAGCTTCTGTCCCTTGGTACATGGCTTTAAACCCAGGTAAGGTTGGACACTTATTTGTGGGATGGTCCTCCTCACAAACGAAACATACTTCAACCGAATGCAATGGGCATTCGTTCTTAGGGTGTCTCCTTGTGCACCTAGGGCAGAAGACAGCCAATGCTCTCTCAGCTTCTTCTTTCTTCTGTTGGATTCTGAATGTGTCCAGCTGCATGGCAATGGTCTGTCTCACCTCACTCTTGAGATCTTCTAATTGATTTGCAAGCTCATGTTTGGAGAAAGGAACACTAGTTGAGAGGAGGTTTCCCCTACCTCGTTTCCTAGCTGCCCTAGAATGGTTTCTAAACACAGTCTTGATGTCCTCATAAGGCAGTTGGTAAATGTCCCCCCAGCTAACATGTGAAGGGTATCTAAGAGGTCTTCAGGGACTCCTCGGAGCAGGACCAACTTGAGGGATTCAGGGTCAAGTGTGCACCTGGCCCGCTTATAGCGTAGTTGGAACCTCTCCTCATAATCCTCTAAGGACTCATCATTTCCCATGGTCATCCTAAAGATTTCTCCCTTGGTTTCCTTAGACCTACAATAATCCCTGTACTTGGTATTGAAAGCTTGCTGCATCTGAGCCCAAGTGGTGATACTATTCCCAGGTAAGCCCATGAACTAGCGTAATGCTGCATCCTTAAGAGTTGAAGGGAAGAGTTTCAGCTTTTGCTCATCTTCAGTATAGTCATAGGTTCTACAGAGGACAACAAACTCAAACAGGAAGGTATCAGGATCTTCAGTAGTCAGTCCATGGAAGTGAGGTAAGGCGGAGGGGCTAATGTTCTTCATTTTCATTTCTCCATTGGTCTCTCGGATGGGGAAGGCACCTTCTATTCTCTCATCTTCTCTTCTATTGTCAGCCATAGCTTCAGATGGAGTGGTCTCTAACTCTTCTTCTACTATAGGATCTTGTATATCTCTGGATGTTCACCTATAGGTTCTTCTGGGTCACTGTCACCAAAGAAGAGAGAAGGGTGACTCAGTGATGTGGTGGGGTTGTTTGGTAGGAATTTGCCTGATCTATCTCGGTTCCTACGAGGCATGAAAGGGAAAAGACTTTCTTTTTGATTGTTTTTGCTTTTTATTTTGTACCTGCAAAACTGAAACAGATTGATCTACAGCTAACTATAAAGATGCAGAATTAAACTGAAAGCAGGAAAGAACTAATCTACTCTGCTCAAATGAAATTGCAGAAATGAAACACTAGTCTACGCTTGCAGAAATGAAAGGCTAATCTATGAAAGCAGGAAATGCTAATCTATGAAAGCGAGAAATGCTAATCTATGAAAGCAGGAAATGCTAATCTATGAAAGCAAGAAATGTCTATGCTACTTTTGCAGAATGGAAATGAAATAAACTACTTAGCAGAAGATTGTAGTGGAAAATAGAAGAAAAGCAACAATCACTAATACTCTGACGCTTCCCCGGCAACGGCGCCAAAAAGATGGCGGGCTCCAGTATTGTAACAATAATGCTACAACTCCTGGGGCTCCCTATCTCTAATTTTATCAACTCGGTAGTTCGTACAAACTTGGAAGCGACGGTGCTGTATGCACAAGTACTAGCTCTTGTCGCAGCTGTCACTTGGTCAGCTGGCACAAGTCCGCTAGGGCTCAAGCCAACTTCTATATGCTCTCAGAAGAAGCTTGCTAAATGATGGACAAAGACTATCTCAAGGGAAATTGATCTACTTTGCAACAATGAGCTGAAAGCCAACCAAAACATGGAAACCCTAGTAAACCCTAATCTGACTAGTTTAACCTCTATGATGCAATAGTGAGAGTGCAACTGTCTAGAAAGGATGCCATTACTTCTAATGATGTGAAATGCATGAACTCAAACTACTTCTATGAAAGAGAACATTGTTTTTGTATTTTTGCTTAAGCGATGGAGTGGTTATGAATTTGTCTCTTATTAGGGTTTGGCTGTGCAGAGGTGGTGCGAAGGGAGAAAAAACTTGGGAAAGGTGAGGATGGCTAGGAGAGGTCCCAGAGGGTCCCTAGCATTAGTCCACAGAGGTTTACAACATTCGGATGCTCGGCAACCAAGTTTGCAGGCTTCTACAGGATGTCTGCAGGGGATCCTACATGAAACTAAGGAATTCTACAGGAAGTCTGCTAACTTCTACAGGATGTGCTGTAAGTGGAAGTTTTGGGTGATGGTGAAGGGATGGAATGGTTTGGGTGGATAGGTGAGGTGGAGATGGAACTTGTGATGGCTCAGGGGTAGAGGAACAAGATGGAGAGAGAGTGCACGGAGTTGGTTGGTGGATGGAAGGATGGGATCAACAAAAGGTCAAAAAGATGAAGCTACATGGCAATGGATGAGTTGGAGGGTAAACGAGCTGGACAGAGGCCGAGTAGGTGGCTTGAGGAGAGGTCAAGAAGAAGAAGAAGGAAGTGGAATGATATGGAGCAGTGTAAATGAAACAAATGACTTATGTCTTGCACCAAAAACGAGAATTCATTAACCTATGATACCTATGCCATTAAACCTATGAACAGCAATGTAAAACCGAGAAAAGAAACCGTGCATGGAATGAAAAATGTAGAAGTATGGTTCAATATCAAAAGTGCATGGATGGAACTTCAATGAAAATGACTATGTTGCAGCTTGCATGGAAGTAAAAGACTGCGTTTCTTTTTGGTGGTTGATATGGACTGCACTCCAATCCCTAAACAGAGATGGCAGTGATCTCTAACAACCTTTTTCTTGGAGCTCCTGTGTATTACAAACCTCCTATCCGAATCTAAACAGCTGAAAGCAAAGTAACCATAAGCTAATCCTACTCAATCACACAAAAACTAAATCAACAGACTGTAAATTCGAATTGCATGTCAAAGTAAAGAAACAAAGTGCTGGAACGAAAGGCAAATAACACTACAAAACAAAGGAGGTCTATTGCTCTCAGGTTGGGCCCTAACCTGAGAGCTATAGCTCCCTTAAAAACTCAGAATTAGATCCAAATCTGCTTGCCTTTATTCATAATCAAAAGTCTAATGTCATGCCAAAACTGGCTTACAAAACAACAAAAACCGAGCTGTAACTCGTGCTCAGAGATTACAATAGTAATTCCAAAAGTCAAAAAGCTTCTCACAAAGGCTACGACCTCCATAGTTATACAAAATGAGGATCAAGCTGGCTGCCTTCATTCGTGGAGCTTGGTTGTCTAATTGAAAGTCAAACTGCTGTAAAACTGCTGATCCTGTAGAACGTGTTGGCTGCCTTTGAGCTCGGTGGGGAGAGCTGTTAGAGCTCGGAGTTAAGGTGAAAAGCACGAGGGAAGTCATTTAAAGCTGTAGACAACCTCCCTATAAACATGCAATGCCACCTTTGCTGTCTCCTTGTCTCCTTTTGCATGGTCTTTTGCTCTCTTTAATGCCAAGAACCTGAAATCATCATGTATTAGTCACATAGATATAATGCCTGCCCTTCTTCCTACAAACAACACAAATATACTAAGAAATGAATGCATAAGTGGTAAAAGATGAATGGTTGAACAAGGTAAGTAGGCCAATATGAGCCCAAATTGTACCAAAAATTGGGGCTCATCATATGCCTCACAATTTGAGCCAGAACTATGAAGTCGAGTCGCCAAGAGGTTCGACCTCTAGTAGAGTCGCCAGATAGATGATTACAACCAAAAAATTGCCCAGACTTTGTCTATCATCAAAGCTGGATCTCTGTCATTTTCCAGGGATGTTGAGCTTTAGTTTCCTCTCCCTAGCAACAACGCCAATTATGTTATCACTCCAAGAAACTCTCCTATGTTTCAGCTTGGAGATGCCTAGTAACATATAATCTTCAATATTGTTCTCTGAACTATTGGAATGGATGATGGTTTGGATCAAGTCAGATAACCATTTCAGCTCTATTCTCACTTAAGACATGCATGAACACCCTAAAAAATACAAGGCTTTAGGCCACTAATGCTCAACAATTTATAGATTCAATGTATAGATGGAGAATACTGACTGTACCAGTAGATGCATACATAAACACATATGAATGGCCAACTACATGAAGTAAAGGAAACTTGCAAATCTAATTTATCAATGCAAAGATAAGATGACATTTATCTGGCATTAGACACAGAAGAAAACATGAATAACCGATTCATGTGCAAGTATAGAACAACAGATAAAATGGGAATTGAACATATAATAGCAAAAGAAGCTTGTATTTGCTAGAATGAAGATGAGAAGCTAGAGGAGTAGAGTCTCTACAGTCTCTAAAAGTTGAACCCTTATTACATTTTGCTTTCAGATATTTATAGCTCTTTACAATGCTCTCAAGCCTTCTGAGGCTCAAGAGGTCTTAATCTATCCCTGTGTCTCTTCAACAACTTTGATGCCCTAACTAGGTAAGCATGGCTTGGAGGTTCCTTCTTCTGACAGCAGAATAACCTCATTCTGGTATTTTGCAACACTGGCAGGGAGCTCTCTCATGCCAGAGATACTCCATGATGTTTGTTTTGATGAGCTGCGCTGGGCTATTGATGCTCCATGATCATTTGTTGTTGTGGTTGTGTTGCGTTGTGGCCCTTTTTATTCCCTTTCCATCCTTTTGTCTCTGTCTTGAAATGGCTATTTGGGCCTCTATTTTCCTTTTAAAATGTTTAATAATGAGCTTTTTCTGTTTTACACAGAAAACACTGCAATACTATAAAATACTGCCAATATTTGTTCCTTTCGAACTTCAAAAGTCCTTAAACAAGACATATATATCTATCGGGTCTGCACTTTGGGTCGTTGTCACCTATCGCAATTGGCCTGGACCTGTGTTTCCCTTTGTATTGTGAAATACGTAAAAGCATGGGAAATACACTAAAATATGACTTCCTCTGGACTTCAAATTTTATAGATTTCATTCCCGAACCCTTTCGGGTCTGTGACTTATCACAATCAGTGCTGCGAAGCTTCCCTTTGTATTTCATTATATAACGAAAAGTACACAAAATGCATTAAAAATGGCTTTGGCGCGAACCTCAAATATTATATAATATTATGTATATAATAGTCGGGTTTGGTTATCACATCGCACATATGAATGTATAACGACCCCGCCCCTTAGTGCTACTCCGCTACGATATAGCGATGCGATTTGATCACAATCGCATATCGCAAAACCAGAGGTCTTTCATATAACACAGTATATGTCCTCGCTGATTACGATTCGCCGATATTGGAGATCGCAATATTGCATCAACCTAGTTCTATCGTGCGTCCGCCTTTAATCCACCGTCTTGCCTTCGCCGATTGCGACCCGCTGATCATGGGAGATCGCTGATCGGGGGTGCCTTGCTCCCAGTCTTAAGCCCTCCTCTTTGCAACGCCAATTGTGATTCACCACTTAGATTTGGGCCGTTGATCAGCCAGATCTAATGGCAGTTGTGCATTGCTAGGTTCATGCCTGCAGTACTCTATTTTTTCACTGTTTTGGAGTGTTGTAGCCTCCCGATAGTGTTTTTCTGCCCTTCCAAGGGCTCTCGACATGTGATGGTTTCGCTCTTTGGGTGATCTTAAGAAGATTTTGAAGACTTCAAGAGCATTTTTGGATCCATTGGCATGATTTTACTAGCTTATGGAGACTTTAAAGAGCATATTTGGGTCCATTTTTGGGCCATTCGCCAAGAAGGTTAACATGATAATAAGTATTAATTTTGGTTGACCTAATGGAAGGTGTTAGAAAATGCTTTTTTGTAATATGTATAATGATGCCCCTCCAAAACATAATGTGTGCATTGTATGAAAGTTTTAATAGCTATCATTAACTATTTTTATTTCTTACAAATTCTTTCAATAGTTCTCCAAGTGGCTATGGGTCACCGTCAATGAAACTCAACTTAGTAAGTTTACTACTCTAGTTCATATATATATATATATATATAATTGTAAATTCTGATATGAATCTTGTATAGTTATGAATTTAGGATTTATATTGGAGCATGATACATAAGGTTTCTTTTTCATAATGTATGTTGACTTAGGCTTTCATCACAAGTGCACACGTTATCTCAGGGTTTCTTCATTGGTGCGCAAGTCGGTTCAGGGTTTTTCATTACAAGTATTGACATGCCCATATTTGTCTGTCAGAAGCATATTTATGAGACAATGATGAAATTCAAAACCCTCCTACTCGACCTCAATCTAGGTCTCTTTGTTATAGATGTCATCAATATATTAAACTAGAGTGGTTTCTCAGTGTTAATTACTTGTAAATTCCCACTTTCTTTTATGTAAGGTTTATTTCAATTGATGGGCGAGGGTTTACCTCTATAGAAACCCAATGTACGACTAACATTGCACACATGATATGTTGATTTGTTCATTTATAGTTAAAATATGTTTTACATGATAGCTTAGCATAGTCGTTTTAAAGAAAAAGGGTGAGGGTTAAACCTTGTGACCCTGATATGTTTTTTCAAAGTTTTATTTTGACGATGTATATGATTTCTAGCATGCTTTATTGCATAGTTTTGGTTCAACTATGCTTAAATGTTTATTCTTATAATTTCATATTAGCAAGATTTTATTAATGTTGAAGATAATGGAGAATATGTAAATTAGGAGAGATTCGGTTCACTAGAGCGTTAGATTAGGAATTAGTTTCTACTTCTTAGGTAGTTGTTCTAACTTCCCTACTTGTGTGAAAACTATATATCATTTTATTGTAAGATGAAGAGTGTAGAGCGTTCTGTCACAGATAGTCTCTAGGTGGAGCTCCTCACCTGTGAGCTGCCCAGTTTATTAATGAAGTTGATTCTTCGGTTTTTAACATGGTATCAGAGCTTCAAGGTTCAAGGTGAGTTAAAGCCAGTATGCTTTGATAGCTGAGTGAGTGTCTAGGTGACAAAAGAGAGGTCCCTTGGTGGCTGGTGTGAAGAAAGCCTCACATGGTGAGGAGGCAAAGTAGCAGCACATATTTGTTTCTTTCTTTTTATGATTCAAATTCATCATTGTTGTTCTTATTGGAAGGAGAGCGCTGACCATCACAGATTCCATAGGAAAAAGCGCGATGATTCCTCTTTCCCTTACAACAATTCTGACCATCATGACCGATAATCGCAGATCTGGGAATCAAGATCATGATGATGACCTATTGACTGTGGTTTAGCTTGCTCAGAAGGTGTTACTGTGTGGATTTGATGCATGTTGCTGCGTAGCAAAATCTTTTGGTGGATCCACTGCAAAGGAAGAAATGACCGTTAGGCTGAAGCATGAAGGCGAGTTGTTGTGAAAGAAATCAAACTTGAGGCACCCAATTCTATCATGAAATGAGATATTGATAACTGCGTGCCAGCAACGCATGGTCTTCAGGTCTGTTGAGATCTGCAAGTGATTGTTACCTGCGTGGAGAGAGGTCCAACGCAAGTCAAGGTGTGAGGTGTTGGAGCCCACCGTGTGTGACGGGGTGTTTCCACGTCAATCTGGGGGAGAGTGGGGTGGCCCATGTAACCGGTGGCACCGTCTGTGGGAATGTCGTTGAAAGGAGCCCGAGTGAGTGGTTTAGCAGAGTGGAGGCAAGAGAAGCGTCGAAGCAACAGGACCAAGGCTGAGAAGTTTCCAATTGGCATAGAACGAGTCCTAATCCAAGGCCGAGTCCATGCATAGAAATTGTACTACCAGATGTGAATGAGAGGTAGTCAGTTTTTGTAGCCACAGAGAAGACCCAATCTACTCAAAATAGAAGAGGGCGATTGTTATCATGGCTGTTGCAGAATGTCTAAAATCCGAGGGCGATTTATAAAACAGAGTGTTGTTGCTGCTGGGTAGGCACAATGGAAGCGTGGTGGTGCCTCCACGTAGGATCGGAGGTGACTGTAGGTATGTGAGGTCGAGAACAGTGTCTGTTTGGACTGTTTGGAGGCTCCATGAATGGTATCGCAATTGTAACATATTTTTTTTTAATGTGTTGGGATTATAATACTTTGGTCGCATACATTTAAAAAGAAGGGAAGAGGTTTTTAAAGGTTGGAGTTTTGTTTTTTTATTTAAAAAAAACAAAACACAAAAGGGCTCTTTTTTTTAATTGAATTTAAAAGGGTGTTTTTTTTTTATAATTAAATTGAATTGGGCCATATTGGTTTGTGCATTCAAGCTTGCATTTTGAGAAGGTGTCTTGAAATTGTTTGTTGTGGATCTTGGATAGATCTTGTTTTCTTTTAATGGAGGTCATTTTTTATTGTCAAGATGAACAATCAGATGGCCTAGGCTTATCTAAACGATAGAAATAATCTCGATGGTTCCAATTACTCCAATTGGAAATTTAAGTTGCAGACCTTGTTGGAGGGGAAAAACGCATGGGCGATTGCAACCAGTGATGAGTTGAAGCCAACCCTAGATACAGGTGGAACAACAACAATAATAAAAGATTGGGAAAAGAGGGAGAATAAGGGAAAGGTGCTGCTAAAATTGTCTGTGAAAGATTGCATTATTCCTCATATTCGAGATTGTAAATCGACAACAGACATCTCGACAACTTTCAAAGACTTGTACGAAATCAAGAACACAAATCACCTATTGTTTCTAAAGAGAAAGATTCTCTCCATTAAAATGGATGAGAATGAATCAGTGGCAGCATTCATCTTTCATATCAAGGAGCTTAAGAATAAGCTAGCGACATTGGAAAAAAAATATCAGACATTAGTTTGGTCATGATTACCATGAATGGTATGACTGATGACTATCAAATGTTCATCATCGGGTTGAATGCAAGAGAGAAATCCCTCAAGTTTGAAGAATTGACAGGGATCCTAATGCAGGAGGAGGAAAGGTGAATGACCCCGAAACCCTAGAGCTCAGATCTTTCCCTAGTGGCAAAGAAGAAGCCCTTTAGAGGAAAGAAAATTGCAGCACACAAAAGCAGAGGAACACCACAAAGAAAGCCACCTCCATCTCAAGGTATGTCTCCAAATAGAAGTGATTCAGGACCAAAATGTTTTTGTTGCGGTAAAGTTGGTCATATAGTTAAACATTGTCAGAAGAAGAAGTTTGATGAAGGTCAACAAAGACACAAGAAGCATGCAAGCCATCTGGCTGATGCAAATCAGAATTTGAGTATTAGATTGTTCATATCTGATTCTCCGTTGTCAACTAAGGAGGATGAAGGAGAAATCTAGTTCGTGGACTTAGGAGCCTCCTCCCATATGACAGGTAAGAGGCAATGGTTTAAAAAGTTCAGAGAATCTAGCACTGGTACGAAGGTCTACCTTGGAGACAATACAAGGTATGAAATCAAAGGATATGGTGATGTCCCTGCCATACTACCTGATGGAAACATTAGGCATGTTCATGATGTTATGTATATACCTAGGATAAAAAAGAGCATAATTTCTGTATTTAGAATAACAGATCAAGATCTTAAATTCGATTTCTTTAAATCTTATTGTGTAATTAAAGACATGCTGGATTGGATGAAGTCCATTGCAACAGGTGTATGTAGGAGGATTGTATAAAATGGATGTCAAAAGTGCGTCACATCAAGTATTGGCATCATCAACCATGTCTGCAAAGAATCTATGGCATCAGAGATTTGGGCATATAAACTTTAGTGACCTACTACTTCTTCAGAAAAAAGTTATGGTGAATGGTCTTCTTGTTTTAAAGAGTATGCATGTTGACTGTGAAGCATGTGCCCTTGGTAAATTACATAGAGATGAATTTCCTTCTATTGTTGATAGGAAGCAGAGGGATATACTTGAACTTGGGCACATTGATCTATGTGGGCCAATGCAGAAAAGGTCGTTAGGAGGGGCCTACGATTTTCTTATTTTTGTTGATGAGTGTACAAGGTTCACCTAGGTGTATTTCCTCAGGTAGAAAAATCATGATTTTGAATACTTCAAGCAATTTAGAAGTATGATTGAGAAGAAAACAGGAAATTTCATCAAAATTCTTCGCTCAAACCAAGGTGGAGAATTCAAGAACGATGACTTCATCAAATACTGCAAAGAACATGGAATACAACAATAGTTCACGACACCTTACACTCCTTAGCAAAACGGGGTTATGGAAAGAAAAAACAGAACCCTCGTGGATTGTGCCTGCAATATGTTGTAAGGTAAGAATCTAACCAATGGTTTTTGGCTAGAAGCTATAAACACTGCAATGTACCTTAAGAATATGAGTCCTACTAAGTGTTTGGATTATAAAACTCCTTTCAAAGCATTGTTTGAATTCAAGCCTCCAGTAAGTCATCTTACAGTCTTTGGATGTAAGGCTTTTTCTCATGTCCCGAAAGAAGATAGGAAGAAGTCAGATTCAAAAGCCATCAATTGTATTTTTTTTGGATACTGTGGTGAGTTTAAGGCTTATAAGTTGTTTAGTCCTCCTACTCACAAGGTGTTTGCAAGCAAAGATGTGGTATTCCATGAATAGGTAGATAATGGGAACCTTATTCGTAGTAATGAATAATGGCATGTGCCTTTACTGTTAGAATACGGCGATGAAAAAGGGGATGGTGATCAATAGCAACAACAACAACAATAGGAGAAAGAAGAAGTGGTTTTTCAAATCAGTTTTGAAACCAGTCCATAGAGGGGAGATGAAAACGGGTTTGAAGCAACTCCACCACTCAAGATATCAGGTAGTTAAACTCAATTGCTAGCAAGATATGGGGAGAATTCTTTTATAACTAGTACATTAAGTGTTTTTGAATCCTCTAGTTACAAAGAAGCTAGTCAATATAGTTAATGGAGGGCAGCCATGGAAGAGGAATATGAATCAATACTTAAAAACAAAACCTGGGATCTAGTTGAGCTACCTGAAGGCAAACAACCCATAGGTTGTAAATGGTTATACAAGCCTAAATTTAAAGAAGATGGGAGTATAGACAAATATAAATCTAGGCTGGTATGAAGGGGGTATTCACAGAAAGAAGGTATTGACTATGAGGAAACCTCCACCCCTGTAGTTAAATTAAACACAATCAGAATGTTAATTTCTTTAGCTACTAAACATCATTGGGCGATACACCAGCTAGATGTGAAATTTGCATTCTTAAATGGAAAATTAAAAGAAGAAGTGTATTTAGTGCAACCTGAGGGCTTTGTTAAACAGGGGGAAGAACATTTAGTCTACAGATTGAAGAAAGCATTGTATGGACTAAAACAGGAAGCCAGGGCATGGTATGACAAAATTGATTCATTTTTCCTACATCATAGTTATAAAAGAAGCAAGAATGACCCTAATCTATACACCGTGTTTGACAAAGAGGGGCAAATTGTTTTGATTTATTTATATGTAGATGATCTTATCATTACAGGAAATGCAGATGAACTAATTAAAGAAATCAAAGTGCAGATGTCACAGCTTTTTGAGATGAAATACCTTGGAGAGCTACACTATTGCTTGGGTCAGGAAGTCTGGATGGATTCTGGCCAAACTTTTTTATCACAGGGTAAGTATATTAGGAGTTTATTGAAAAATTTCAGAATGGATCAGTGCAAAGTTGTAGCAGTTCCTTTACAGCAGAATACCAAACTTTAGAATGATGATGGTTCTAAGGAAGCGATGCAACATTGTATAGACAACTGTTTGGGAGTCTAATCTACTTGACTACAACTAGGTTGGATTTGTATTATGTAGTCAGTTTATTGAGCTAATTCATGTCAAAGCCTCTTAAGAGTCATTGGGTTGCAGTGAAAGGTGTATTAAGGTATATAAAAGGAACCTTAGACTTTGGTATTATTTATACTAATTCGTTTGATGTTAGATTGATAGTTTTTTCAGACTCTGATTGTGTTGGAAATGTAGATGACAGACGATCCATAACAGACTATGAATTTAGCATTGGGTCTAGGGTCATTGCATGGAGCATCACAAAACAGAACGCAGTATCCTTGTCTTCAGTAGAAGCTAAGTATCAATTGATGTGTGCAACAACTTGTGAAGCTATTTGGTTGAGACTTCTCCATGACGCTGGAGAAGAACAGAAAGTTGCAACAATTATTAAATGTGACAACCAGAGCTCTATCAAACTTGCAAATAATCCAGTATTTCATAAAAACACAAAGAAAATTGATACATAGTTTCATTTTTTCACGGAGAAAGTTCAGTCAAAGGAAATCCATATTGAATATTGTAATACATGTGACAATGCTGTTGTTGTTTTCACTAAGCCTCTCGGTAGAATCAAGTTTGAATTTTTTAGTCAAATGTTAGGAATACTTGTGAACCCCTTTCTCCATTAAGGGGGAGTGTTGAAGATAATGGAGAATATGTAAATTAGGAGAGATTCGGTTCACTAGAGCCTTAGATTAGGAATTAGTTCCTACTTCTTTGGCAGTTGTTCTAAATTCCCTACTTGTGTGAAAACTATATATTTTTTAATTGTAAGATCAAGAGTGTAGAGCATTCTCCCAGAGGTAGTCTCTAGGTGGAGCTCCTCACCTGTGAGCTGTCCAATTTATCAATAAAGTCAATTCTTCAGTTTTTAACAATTAATTAGTGTTTAAGTTTGTAAATCTGGTTTTCTTAAACTATATTTACATTTCGTTGTTTGTATCTTATAATATTCTAGTGTTATATTTTTTTCAAGAAAAATAATTTCAAAACCCATAAACCTTGAAGTTTGTAAATTAAAGGGGTGTTTTGTATAGACTATTAGACATTGTTAGTTGAGGATTTAAAAATCCTGAAGCCCTTTTTCTCGGTCACCTATGTGGATATTGTTCTATTTAATTAATTATCTCTTTCTACTTTTACATAGTTTTAGATGTAATTCGAAACGTGCACAACTTGTACATTTCTATATTATAATATTCATTTACAATTGTTCTTTATTTTCTAGATTCCAATAGTTATCTACCATAAAGAAATAACTTTGAAATATAAACAAAATACTATGTTATTTACCATGCATACATAAAGTAAATTCTACAAATTCTTTTGGAATTTCTACTTCGATTCTCATTGTTCATTAAAAATAGAAAACAAGTTATGTTCCTCATTAATGCAATTTCTTAACAAACAAATTTTCATAAACAATATGTGTCAGATTTCTGCATCTCTCGATCTAATAAATTCACAACATTTCTTTCATTAATCCTCATTTTTTAAATATAATAGAAATATCAAAACAAATGTAATTATCCTATTCTATTTGTTAATAATAAAATGATTTATATCCTAAATCAACTCTAACTAGACTTTAAAATAAATAAACTTTCTTCTAATTACTATAAAAGAAACTGAACGTATGCGATGTTGGACAAAAGGGGAATGTTGTTGGATAATCTACGTTCCACCCAACCGTTGCCCCAAAATTGAGGCAAACCAATTCAATTTTGACACTCCCATGCCTGAAACTATGACATTATTGGGGAAAAATACTATAACTGTTGTTTTTCCAAATCTATACTTTCTAATACCAGTACCTCACTCATTTCCAATATTCATAACAATACTTTTGTTTTGGATAGTGTGATAGAATTTTTCCACAACCTCACACTTTTTTCTTAGTGCTCATAACAACTGCTTTCACGTCCAATACTAATGGGTACTTGACTCCCCCACATAACATCCTAACATATCCAAAAATCACCACCACCTCCATCATAAAGGCCTAGGACTTAACTTCCATTATCTAACCACCACAGAAGTTGGTTAGTTGAGTCTATATTTTAGGCGTTTTGTCCAACCATGAATTTCCTCCAGGAGGTAGTGTAACTAAACTTACCACTTGTCCAATTATTTTTTTCCAATAGTGATCGAGTCTCCCCCCCACCACAACCACAATGTCATAGTCCATTAATTTCCAACATGGTTTATCCAGTTGTATATTAATTATATTAATTTTTTTCTTGCCCATATTACATTTCAATCCCTATTAATAATCAACAATGTCCTTGATGTCTTTTCCATATTACCAAGTATGCAATAGAGATGGATATTCCTCTTTAATGGCATACTCCATCTCCCATGTATCCTTTTCCAGGATAAATTTCTCCATTACACTTTTATCTTTTTGATGGTGTGATACCAGAGTGTACCCTCCCTTTCGTCGATAATTTTCAGTGGTTTCATTTGAAACTTGCCTTCGGGTTCCAACTGGACAATATTCTAATCAATGACATGAGTAGAATCATGTATATATATATTTTTAAAGTGAAATATGAAAAACATTATGAAATTTAATATTAGCAGGTAATACTAATTGGTAAACCACCGAGCCTGCTCATGCTAATACTTTGAATGGACCATAATATTTGGCTACCAATTTAGTGCAACTTCCTAGTCTCAAGTATACATGATCTACTTTAAATTATTGATGCCTTTTTTCGTATCTGCATAACGTTTTTGTCGATCTTGTGTTTTTTTTAAGTTTTGTCTCACTTTTTATACTATTTTCTCCATTTCTCTTGATGCCAATTATTATATGGAAATTTGATTAAATGTAGATATTCTTCCCATTTAGTAGGTTTGTCCATAACATACATTTGGAGCATATCCTCAATAACTTAATTGGTCCTTTTGGTCTGACAATCTATTTAAGGATGATAAGCAGTACTAAAACTTATTTGTGTTTATAACCCTTCAAACAATTCCCTCCATAAATTTCCTGTAAACTTTGCATCTCCATGAGATATTACTGTTTTAGGAATTTCATGTAGCCTAAAATTTTCCTTCATAAAGCTATCTGCAATGTTTATGGCTTTGTAGGTAGACTCTACTAGTATAAAATGTGCATCTTTTGATCATTTTTCCACCACTACCATAATTGGTTCATGTTCTTTATTTGTTCTAGGTAACCCTGTGATAAAATTTATTGTTATAACATCCCATTTCATAGACCAAATCAAAACAACAACTTTGGAAGATAAAACTTAGAATTAAATCTGGGAAGGGATGAAAATGATGCTAATCAATTAGAAAAGACATAATATGTAATTAATGATGATGATATGTTAACATTTAAAGACAAAATTTATGTCCCTAATGTGGCTGAGCACAAACAATTTATTATTGATGAACACCATACAATACCTTTCTTGGCTCATCTAAGTTATCATAAAATTATTTCAACACTTTCAAAAGAATTCTTTTGGCCTGAAATGAAAAAATAGGTAGTTGTGTACTTAGTGAAATTGTAGGAATGTCAAAAGGTAAAGGTAGAACACCAGCGTCGTGAAAGTTTGTCGAATCCTTTTCCTATACCAGAATTGAAGTGGAGAAATAACTTCACTAGATTTTATCACTAGATTACCTAGGACTAAAATATAACGTAACTCGATCATGGTTGTAGTAGATAAATTGATGAAATCTACTCATTTTATAACTATGCAATCAAATTATAAAAATTTTAATGTGGTAGAAATTTTTATGAATGAAATTTCAATTTACATGTAATACCAAAAATTGTTATATCTCATAGTGATGGAAAGTTTACTTCCAGCTTCTAGAAAATATTGTTTGCAAGAATGGGCATGCAACTAACTTCAGTATTGCATACCATTTATAGACTGATGGGTCAACTAAAATGATAAATTATATCCTTGAAGAAAAACTATGCATGTATGTAATGGATCAACCTATGAAGTGGGAAGAGTTTTTGCATTTAGTTAAGTTTTCCTATAAAAAATAGTTATCAAGAATCCCTCCAATTGAACCCCTTCGAAGTTCTGTATGCAGAAAAGTGTCATAATCCTTTGAGTTGTGTTGAAAATTTAGTAGCTTAGGATGAATTTCTAAAAATATAAAGTCTCAAGTATGACTTTCCAAAAATAATAAATCACCTTGCATTAATTGTTAATCAAGGATTGTTGATGGAAAATCCCATCTAATCATCAATCAATCCTAATAGTTCAGTTTTGAATTAATCATCAATATTATCATCATCATTATTATTATTATTATTATTATTATGATATTATTATATTATTATTAAAAAAATAAATTCAAGTAACTTAGTCATGAGTCTCAATAATGTTCTTTTACACTCTCATTATTGGCATAGCATATTCTTTTTACACTCATTAATTCTCTTACAGTCTTTTACACTCAATAAAAGATCGTCATAAAAGATTCCTCTTACACTCTCTTACGCTCTCATTAAAGCATGTCATGAACGATTTCTCTTACGCACTCTTTAATGCATATCTTACACTCTCATTCTTAATGACATAAGTTATAAAGGCAAGTGTACCTTCTTAATGGCATGAATTATATTTCCTAAAAGGGCATATTGTACTCTCCCTCTTGGCATGCAACTTTTTTCTTTTTTTTTCTACGTTAAGTTAATCTATTAATATGTAACAAAAAAGTACAATGAGGCTCAGGCCTCAGCAATGCCTAACATAGAGTATCAGAAAGTATCTTGACTGCCCCAACATTGGGGAAACCAGTCCGTAGAGACAAAAATATCCAGATGGAGTATCAGTCTTTAAGACCGGAAAAAACAAAAACCAGAGAAGTTTCTCCATGACAAACAGAAATATCTAGACAAAATCTAGTAGAACTAACATATCAAAAAATTCCAGACAGATGACACCTGGCAGCCACACAATATCATTCGAGCTCATCCGGGATGGGCTCCTCTACAACCGGATAGGCATACTTCGTCCAGTCATCCTCCTCCGATGATGACGCTCCGTCGTGTGGCCCACCTACAAGTTGGACATCACCATGGCAGCCAGCAGCTGCCTTCGAATCCGGCCCTTCAATCCCTATTCCACCTGGCGAGCGCGTGGCACTAGAACTACCACCCTCAACATGTTGACCACCACCCATGGTCTGGCCATGCAGAGCAATTTTTCCTTCATTCTGCAGATTCTTTCCTGTGTCTCGGCCATTTCTATGTCTGAGAGCTTCCTCTTGCTGCAAATCAGAGTTTTCTGCCTAGGTATCAGGCTGTTCATTATCTTTAGTGAAGAGGATGGTGATTGTAGCAATAATCACTGGTCTGTTCAAGGTGCTACGAAATCTGAGTTGGGTTGAGTGAGGAGCGGGGTGAGGGGGCAAAGGAAAATTAGCTTTGTGGACCACAAAATCTCTGCGACCTTCACTCGAAGACATAGCACGACCCCGGCCACTACGACTATTGGGATATCTTCCTGAACCATAGCTATGGGGGTGATACATTCCAGGGGAAAAAGAGGAGGCAGCAGGCTCAGGAATCTGCTCCATCTGAGGGTGGGCACTACCTCCCCATGTCCCTCCTCTTTGACTTCTCATGCGATATCGAACCATATCAAAATGACTGGCTAAGAGTTTAGTGGAAGCACTGGCATAGGGATTGAGAAGGGGAACAAGGATCTACTAGGGGGTGGTTAACTGATAGAGCCTGGATTGGGAATGGTGATGCCCATTACCGAAATCGATACAGCTCGTTAACCAGCAGGGACGCCCAATAACTGTGCAAGAGTTGGATTCAATGGCTTGAGGCAGGCAGTTGTAGTGAAGCAAAGTAGAAGGAATCACAAAATGGCGAGGGGAGTCCATGTTTGAGTAGATGAAAACTCTTTCGTGTCCCAAGCCTGCATTAAATGCTGCCTGTGGTGTGTCATGAGATCGGCTCAGAGGGGTATGGGAATAGGTGCCATTGGCCAAGTGGCCCGTCCTCTCGCCACCATTCATCGAATTCATCTTAAATTTCATTGAATGTCACCCACATCTAGGTCTCTTGGCATGCGAGTTACTCCTCCTTTATGGCATGGATGTGAACTTGAGAGACATTTGAAGACGATTGAAATAAGAATGTGAACTTGAGAGACAGTTGAAGACGATTGTGAGAGAGAGACTTGGAGAGTAAGAGAAAAACTTGGTGAGCCAAGGTTGATTCGGTGTGTGCATTTGTTGCTACTATTAGTGATCTTCATGCTACAACTTGTTTAAATTTGGGTGAACTTACTCATTCTCTTGATCTCTCATTGTACTCTGTATCTTTACTAACCAATTGATATATAATAGAAGAATATTTTGGTAGGGTTTTCCCCTTATGGGTTTTTCTCTAGTCATTGGACCAAAGTTCCTCGTGTCTCATTTTTTTCTTGGTTCTCTTCTATTGTGCATTTAATTTATGTTATCTCTACAATTGCTTATATAATATTACAACATCAAGAGGTTTTGTAATAAGTGATTATTACAACATAGAAAATCTAAATTTCAACATGGTATTAGAGCTTTGGTGAAGACAAGAATAAGAATATAAGAGTTTTCACTCCTTCCTTGTTGTTGAAATCTTATTTGTTTCTCCTCACTTATTGCTGAATTTTTATTTTTGAAATTTATTGCTGAAATTTTACTACTGAAATTTTATTGCTGAAATCCTACTACTAAAATTTTACTGCTGAAATTTTACTGTTGAAATCTAAAATTTTAATTTTGAAATTTACTACTGAAATTTTACTGCTAAAGTTTTACTATTGAATTTTACAACTAAAATTTTACTTCTGAAATTTTTCTGCTGAAATTTTCATGCTACTGCTCTTCCAAGATTTCAAGGAACCCAAGATATGATAGTAATTAAGGTGTTGAATGTGTTCAATAGTTATGGTTTTGGTACTTGTTTATGCATGAAAAAATAAAGTGTAGTTTTAGTTCTATTTATGCATGTGCAAGAAAGTGGTGTCTTTAAAATAAACATAATTCATAGAAGGTTATGAAAGAAAAACTAATAGAACTAACGGGATTTTTTACTCTCTCACATTATACGAGAAAGGTCATAATCTTATGGGTTTTGGTAACTTTGGCATTAAAGTTTACTAGCAATAGTGGTTGTAGGTAAGATTCATAACTTTTGCAAAATATGGAATGTTAGTTTTTTGAACTAACCTCTTTTGCAATGATAAAAAATGAATTATAAATAATATCATTGCATGCACAATATGTATAGCTATTATTACATGCCTTCACTTTGGGATCAAGATTTGAATATCTTTATAAAATCAATGGAAGACCTATCTTTAAAATAAACATAATGCAAGAAAGTGGTGTCTTTAAAATAAACATAATGCATAGAAGGTTATGAAAGAAAAACTAATAGAAATAACGGGATTTTTTACTCTCTCACATTATACGAGAAAGGTCATAATCTTATGGGTTTTGGTAACTTTGGCATTAAAGTTTACTAGCAATAGTGGTTGTAGGTAAGATTCATAACTTTTGCAAAATATGGAATGTTAGTCTTTTGAACTAACCTCTTTTGCAATGATAAAAAATGAATTATAAATAATATCATTGCATGCACAATATGTATAGCTATTATTACATGCCTTCACTTTGGGATCAAGATTTGAATATCTTTATAAAATTAATGGAAGACCTATCCATGCATTGATTCATGATAACTAATCATGAATGTAAGTTATGGCAGTAAAAGTTTGGTCATTTTCACTATAAAGCGTTACCTACTGTGAGAAAGATGGTTTCCGAGATGCCTGAGATTAGAGTGGATCATGATGGAGTTTTCTGCTCAAGAAGATGTATTTCTTTTGCCGATGACATATGAATAATGGAAATAAATAACTAATGCAGGTTTGATCAAGATGGATCTAACAACTTCCTTCAAATAATCATTAAACAAATTTTTTTTTTTTTTAAGTCTTATGTTATTTATTTGTCACTGCCCTTGTTTAAGATTTATTTTTTATACCATTGGTTATTCTTCCCACATAAGTATTTGTAAGATTCTTTCACTAAATTCTTGATGAGGATGTAATCAAGAAAAGAATACCCTAAAGATCATCAGGATGCAAACAATGTAGTAAGACTAAAATCAAAGAGGAAGTTGGTGTAAGAACATAAATAAGCCACTCTCACATCTAGAAAAGAAAGAAAGACCTACCTCTTCATCAAGTATACTTTCATTATGTTTATTTACTTTGCTAATTATTTCTCTTGCTCTTTTTCTAGTATCAATAGGCACATTTGATGAATGTGAGAACCAAGTCCTCTGTATCGAGATTCAGGAAGATGATGAGCCATCCCATGATTTATGTGGCACATGAAATGGACAAGACTCAAGACTTCTGCAAGAAAGATGGAACCAAGAAATAGACCATTGTACCATATAACCTAGAAAAAAGCAAGCACTTGAGGATCTTTGGCTACCATGTCTACTTTTATGTGCCAAAAGAATAGAGGACAAAGTTGGAAGCTTCAAATGCAGCGCTTGAACAAGAAAGAGATACTCCTCCTCCTACTAATGCTAAAAAAAAGGATGATTCCTTGTATACACAAGAAGATCCTAAGCTTGAGCCTGATGGATCCCATGGACACCTTGTATCCTTATCCATTTGCTAGAAAGAGATGATTATGGCTTAATGACACTTTACAGGATGCTCATGGACATGATTCCCCCAAAAGATCATTTAGAAATCAAGAAATCGTGTTAGTTCCAAGGATATGTTGTATCCATAAGCAACACTATTAAAGTTGAATCATACATTTTTGAAGAAGTTGTGAAGGCTCAAGTGTGGAAATATGAAACAACTGAAGATATGGGTCCATCATTCATTGTGATGTACGTGAAGTGATTCCAAGACCCCAAGGTAAATATGGCGTGTCTTCTAAATGAATGTATATAATTAAACACGGTACTGATGGAAGTATTGAAAAATATAAAGCTAGATTTATGGCCAAAGGGTTCTCTCAGAAAGAGAAAATAGACTATGATGAAATATTTGAACCTGTTGCTTGCTACACAAACATTTGATCTATTGTGGCTCTAGCTACTAGCCAAGGATGGTGCCTTCACCAAATGGATGTGAAGATTGCTTTTATGCATGGCTTCCTTAAGGAAGAAGTATATGTGGAGAAACCATAAGGATTTGAAGTACATGACTGGAAAACTCATAGGTGTAGACTAAAGAAATATCTCTATGGAGCAAGCTCCAAGAACTTGGTACGATCGCATTGATAGATTCTTGATGAAGCTTGGTTTTACCAGAAGCAATGTTGATCCAAATATCTACTTCAAAATGGTCAAGGGTATGCCTTTGAGTTTTGCATTATATATTCATGACTTATTCTTGACAAGAGGAGAACCTATTACCCTCCAGTGTAAGAGGGAGTTATATTTTAACTTTGAAATTAAAGATATTCATTTGATGGACTACTTTACCGGTCTTGAAGTATGGTAGAAACCTAATAAGATTTTCCTTTCTCAAGGAAAATATGTTGTCAAGCTGCTAGAAAGATTTGGTATGAAAGAATGTAAATCCATGAATACTTCAATGGAGATGAACTTTAAGAACCTGAGTGGTGAAGCTGCAGGTCTTGATTTTCCAAATCCTTCTGAGTATCAATAACTGGCTAGAGCATTAATGTTCTTAGTGAACACTAGACCAAACCTATGTTTTTTTGTCAATACTATGATCCAATATATGATTGAACCATCTCATGCACATTGGATTGTTGTAAAACATGTCTTTAGATACCTACATGGTACCATCAATCTTGGATTGAAATATATTGTCAAAGATGTAAGACTACATAGATACTTTGATGTTGATTAGGTTGGTAACTCTGCTGATAGAAAAATCACATCTAGATGTTTCTTTAGCTTGGGATCTGCTATGATATCTTCGATGAGAAGAAAGAAAATTTCCATAGCCATTAACACAGTTTAATATGACTACATTGTTGCTAGCATGGATGACTGTGAAATAGTTTGGAAGAGGAAGCTCCTTTGACAATTGTTTGAGCATGTACTGGATACAACATTAATTTATCGTGACAATAAGAGTGGGATTCAACTTGTAGAAAATCCTATGTTCCATTACAAGTCCAAGAACATTGAGATTAGATATCACTATATCTGGGATATGGTGTAAAGAGGAGCAGTCAAGCTCCATCATATTTTGATTGATGATCAGGTAGTTGACATACTTACTAATCCTTTATTGAAAGGGAATTTTTTGGTTTTCAGAGAGCAACTTGGACTCACAAATGTGACCTTTCCTAGAGAGGGAAGTCAGGGATGATGAGCCTTGGGTTGTGTGAGATCCTTATCGTGTGTTGACAATTGGATCCTCCCAAGCAGAGATGAGACTTGCTTGTGCGAGATCCTATTCATGTATTGATAAGTGGATCCCCCCAAGCAGAGATGAGACTTTGTTTTGCGAGATCCTTGTCATGTGTTGACAAGTGGACCTCTCCCCCCCCCAAGTAGAGATGATACTTAGTTGTGAAATATCATTTTCATGTGTTGACAAGTGGACCCCCCAAGCAGAGATGAGACTTGGTTGTTCAAGATCCTTGTTAATTGGGTTATCCCCCCAAGAAAAGATGAGACTTGTTTCTACGATATCCTTGTATGTGTTGATAAGCGGGTCCCCCCAAGCATAGAGGAGACTTGGTTGTGCGAGACCCTTGTCATGTGTTCACAAGTGGATTTGCCCATGCAGAGATGATACTTAGTTGTGAGAGATCCTTTTCAAGTGGGTTATCCCCCCAAGCAGTGATGTGACTTGGTTGTGCAAGATCCTTGACAAGTGGGTTATCCCCCCAAACAGATATGTGACTTGGTTGTGCAAGATACTTGACAAGTGGGTTATTCCCCCAAGTAGAGATCTGACTTGGTTATGCAAGATCCTTGACAAGTGGGTTATTCCCCCAAGCATAGATATGACTTGGTTGTGTGAGATCCTTGACAAGTGGGTTATCCCCCCAACAAGAGAGGAGACTTGGTTGTGCAAGATCCTTGTTAAGTGGGTTATCCCCCAACAAGAGAGGAGACTTGGTTGTGCAAGATCCTTGTCACATGTTGGAAAGTGGCAATCCCCCCCAAGTGAATATAGGGAGATATATTAATATCCCATATTGTCCATGGATGTAGGGTGGTAGCCAAAGATCCCCTATGGTGATTCTTCCTCATTAGAGTGAGACATCATTGTTCCATATGATGCAAAGAACAGATGAACAAAGATGAGAAGAGAAAGAAAAGATATTTGTTTGCAGAAAGAAAATCCTCCCTTGCTGAGAGGGAGTGTTGAAAATTTGGAAGCTCGGGCATGAATAACTAAAAAGAGAATTAAAAAGATAGAAAGTCTCAAGTATTACTTTCCAAAAATAGTAAATCACCTTGCATCAATTCGTAATCAAGTATTGTTAATGGAAATTCCTTTCTAATCATCAATTAATCCTTATAGTTCAATTTCAACTTAATCATCATCATATTCATCATCATCATCATCATCATCATTATTATTATTATTGTTATATTATTATTATTATATTATTATTAGAAAAAAGAAATTCAAGTCACTCAATCATGGCTCTCAATATTGTTTCTTACACTCTCATTATTGGCATAACATATTCCTCTTACAATCATTAATGCTCTTACAATCTATTACACTCAATATAAGATTTCCATAAAAGATTCCTCTTACACTCTCTTATGCTCTCATTAAAGCATGTCATGAAAGATTCCTCTTACGCACTCTTTAATGCATATGTTACACTCTCCTTCTTAATGGCATAAGTTACAGAGGCATGTATACCTTCTTAATGGCATGAGTTATATTTCCTAAATGGGAATATGTTACGCTCCCTCTTGGCATGTGAGTCACTCCTTTACGACATGGATTCATTGCTCATCATATATATGTGTGTGCCTCATTCTTTCTCCCCTCACTACTTGAGCATTGTGAAATAAGAATTATAAATTGAGAGATTTAAATAATATTGTGAGAGTGAGACTTGGAGAGTAAGAGCAGAACTTTGTGAGCCAAGGTTGATTTAGTGCTTTGGTGTTTTAGTGTTGATTCAATCAAAGGGAACATTGATTCAGTGTGTGCATCCGCCACTACTACTAGTGACCTTCATACTACAACTTGTTCATATTTGGGTGAACTTAATCATTCTCTTGATCTCTCATTGTACTCTATATCTTTGCTAAACAATTGATTTCTAATAGAAGAAGAATCTAGTTGGGTTTTCCCCTTGTGGGTTTCTCCATAGTCTTTGGACATATATTTTCAGTGTCTCATTTTGTTCTTGGTTGTCTTCTATTGTGCATTTCATTTATGTTCTATCTACAATTTCTTATCTAATATTGTAACATAAAGAATTTTTGTAATAAATGATTGTTACAACATATAACATATGAATTTCAACAAGTTGGACTCAGTATGTAGATAAACTTGTTCTAGGACCAGATTTTTTGTAGGAATTGGAACAAATTGTGAATAAAGAAAAACAAAACCTAAAAGAAGCTCGACACACGTAGAAGCGTTATGCATATTTGAAATGGACACACAAGGAATTTAAAATAGGGGGACATGTATACATTCAAGTCAAGACAAATAAAAGTACCCTGCAACTAGGGAGTTGTGCTAACTTAGCACCCCGGTTTTATGGACCATTGGAAATAATAGAAAGAGTAGGGTCAATGGCCTACCAGCTAGAATTACTAGCTCATATTAAGGTTCATAATATATTTCATGTGTATCTTTTGAAAAACTATATTCATGATCCAAATCATGCTAATGATTAGATTTTTTTACAGGTTGCACCAAAAGGAGAGTCACAGGTATAACCTCTACAAATATTAAAACAGAGTGAAAATATACTATAGAATCAAGCCATTGCCCAAGTTAATTGAAATGGAGGAACTTTGGGCCTAAGGAGGCCACCTAGGAGATGGAGGAAGTAATGAAAGATGCATTTCCTATGATATTCTAGAAAGAATGAATGGATAAAAATACTGAGGACAATGCTCCCTTTAAGGGGAGGGAAAATGTAGTGCCCCTAATATAATTAATTCTGATCAAACATTTAAGATTTTTATTTTCATAAATATGGATGATGGGAATGAGTCTAAAATGTAAAGTTGAACATTTTTATGAGAATGTAAATATTTATTACTATAACAAAATTTTGTTACATTACTTATAATTTGTTATTTTGAAAATATAAGACGAGCCACCACATGAGTAGTCAAGTTCCCAACTATCAGGAAATAGTTAGAAATTAGTTATGGTCAAAGAAAGGAAAGTTTCCAGAGAAAGGAAAAATCCTTCATCTTCCAAGGAATGGTTTTCCCTACGAAAATTTTCATGATGAGAGAGAAAGGTCATTGGTGAAGGAAGATGATATAGAAAAGAAATATTGTATGAGATAAAAACAATGAGGTTTCAGTGGGATAGAAAGACTGGACCTACACAAAATGTAAGTACAACCCAAGATTTAGTAGGACATTGTTAGGGCTTGAGGAAGAGGAACTATGAAAGAAAACTTGTTAATTTCCTGACAAAAAAGGAGCCTGTATCTCGAGGGGAACTGTTGGGGTATCATTTCAATAGTTTTGAGGAATGTGGTACCTCCTTTTATACTTCTAAAAAAACATAGATAAGTAATTGGTTTTTTTGTTATGTTTTGATTGAGAATTTGGAATCCCACCATTGGATTATGTTTCTATGTATGCAAGAGATATGAATATAATGGTTAATAAGTACATGGTCTACTTTTAAGAAGGAATTAACTTCTATTATAACTAGTTTTATGAAGAAAAATAATTATGCTAAACAAAATGTTTATTTAATCTTCAAAGTAATCTTGTATAGGAAATGATGAACTAAGTAGGAGATTGTTATAGATAAACATCATATAAAGTTTGTATATATAACCATGAATCACATGGTTAGCCTAGTTATGAGTTGACCTGAGAGAATGTTCTCGGGTTATTTCACAATTGGTAGCCCTTTTCGTAATATGGGAAACCCTTAAAAGTTTTTAAGTGTTAAAAATTGATAGCAAGGAGTTTTGTATTCAAATCTTATGAAGTAAGAGTTTCCCTAAACTATCTAGTCTATAATTATATCTTTATATAGATATATTTAATAAATAAGAAAGATAAATAAACATCACAAGGCTATTGGTCTTTATATTTAACCATCAATGAAACGTGTTGGAAGATAAAAAGAAAAAAATAAAATTGAAGCTACAAACATGAATGGAAACCTTATTCATGTATCAAGAAAAATTAAGAATTCTTGGTCATGTTATTTACATTTTAAAACAAAACATTAGGGTGGAAACATCCTCAGAAAAAGCATGCAATTTTTTATGTAAACATATCACTACAAAATGTACTTAACCATGTACAACCTAAGAAAAATAACATAAGGAATTTTAATATATTAAGTCTTTGGTACACATATAAACAATCCGGTAACTTGATAGACTGTTATAAATTATAAAAAAAATAATGGAAATTAAGGTAGTGTAATTAGAGAAATGTGTTCCAAAGGTAGATTCCATAAATAAACTTTAATTAGATTAAAATAATACATAAGTGAACCTAGAAGGGTTTAGTTTCCTTGGTAAGAAAATTGGAAAACTGGAAAACAATTAGTAAAATTGTATGGCCATGGTCACGACTGTTTTGGGTTTACAACAAATTTCCACTCAAGACATAGGTAAGCTTGCAAGGAAGAGGGGGTAGGGGTTATATACCTAGAAAATGTCCAAGCCACAAAGGTAATATCAAGAAAGAAAAACCATGGAAGGAACAAGTGCAAACTTGTAGCAGGTAAGAGAACTATGTTAAAATAGTATAAACATAAAAATAAAATAAGAATGTAATATACATTAGATGCGGTATTACCTAATAATGCACCTCACATTCTCACTGAACCCTAACCTGTGCACAAATATTACTCAAGTGTGAGATCTAAACAAACTGTAAAGAAAATGGTGCATTAAAATTATTACCATAGATAGAAAACTTGAGAAAATAGAGAATATCCTAAGAAATCTTAACATAGAACCTTATACAGATAAAATTCCACAATTAGAACAAAATATTGCATGGTTATTAAATGACAAATTTGGGAAAGATGAACCCAAGAAACCCTGATATATTAAAGTAGAATAGGAAAAGGAAATGTTTGTAAGAACCCTAAAGGTATTTACCTATAAGTGACAATATGAGGAAGGAATGAGCTTGGAAACTAGAGAAATGTTACTACCATCAACACATGAAACCATAAAAAGATAAACCAAGAGGTACAACGAAATCCTCTTTCAAAATTTCTTGAGAAAACCCAAATATTTCTTAAGTAATCTAGGTATGAGTTCGAAACCTAAAATGAAGTAAAAATCCTTTAAGATCAAGACGATTATTTGAGGATGATACAACCAAAATCTCTCCAAGAAACCCTAGCATGAAGCATTTATGAGTATACTCTCCTACAAGTTTAAAAATTGAGTAAAATATTGAAGTAAGTTAATAACCCTAAAGGAAAAAATACCACAAATAAGAATGCACATGTAACTAATAGAGTGTAAAATACCTTGTACAAAGAGACTACAATAATAGGTCTACTAGCGTAATGAAAAAAATTGAGCTACAATACATACAAGACACCGAGGAGAACTAAAGACCTGGTATAGTCCAAACTTATGCCAAGAAAGAATAAACCCTCAAACGGTGCAAAGCTTAGAGCACCAAATTCATTGATGCAAATTATAATGGATTCAGAGGCAGGGTGTAGGGTGAGGTTACTGACCCTAACTTCCCTTCGAGGGAAATATTCACCCTACAAATTTTTTCAATGGATCTGAATTGTTCAAAAACTGACAAACCTGGAAGGGCTTCTCTTGTTCACAACCCAAACCATATCAAAACATTAGCAAGGGTACAATGATATAACTATCATGGAACCTCTATCCCGTCATGGTGTCAAGATATGGAACGAGCTTCTTATTATAAGTATACTTATATAAATGTTCAGTGAACCAAGTACCAATAGTAATGTTATATAGAAACCCATTTTTTTTAGAGTTTCAAATATGATCTAAGCTAAGGCAGGGCAGCCTCAACTCCTTGGGAAAATAATTTTGGTCTTAATGGTAACTTGGGAAATACCTCTATGGAACCTTAATCCATTGAGGGCTTGTGCATCTATTGAGTTGGAAATGGATATTTATCATTCTTTTTGTGAATCAAGGTTTTTCTATTAATACAAAATATTACATGTTGATGTGGCACTTCTCAAAATTTTGTTGGCCTCACCCTTACTAGATTTATTAGCCAATAGTTGCATATGCAGATACATAGAGAATTTCCAAAATAGTAGTGCTTTACATATATTTCTAGGAAAAAAACGCCAAAAAAGCCATAAAACAAAAAGACGACTAACAAGTATCAAACATCATCAAAGTTTACCAGGGTCGTATGTTCAATACCCAATCCATGGGGTGGCGTAGGTTTGTCTCAAAAATGCTCACACCTCCCCATGTGAGCCAAATTGGCCTCCAAATGGTCGAGCTACTCTTGGATGCGTTGTTTTCCTCTCCAAAGGCTTACTAGTCTATCATGTACTTCCCATAAGTTGTGTTGGATGTGATTCATAAAATCCATAGTGTCACTGTGATCATCTTGTTGGTCCCTATTGAATTGGTTTGACACATCACTCAACTGACGAATCACACTACCACGATATCCCACCATGGGAGGGTTTTCCATAGATGGAAAAGACTAAGAGATCAATGGGTCTATTGTTTCACCAGGGTTCTGTCCATGGTGCTACTTTTAACTTGTGATTCTTCTCCTGTCGAGTTCTTGACTTTCCTACTCATGTTGAGAGGCATCTTCACCACCCACCCTTGAATTTATTGACCATGATATAACACATCTATATCACACAAACTCACAACCCCTTCATCCTACATGAGACCTCAATCAACCCCGAACCCTAATGCAAATGATGTATGCTAGTGAAACCTCCAAATCCACCATAGAAATTATCCAAACATGCATAATGATGCCTACAGTGACACACAAACTCAAAAAATATCCAAACAATAGGAAGAGTAGGAAAAAATTGAGATAGGGGATGTAAGTTTATAGAATTATCCTTTGAACCAAGAAGTAAAATGCCAAAAGCTAGAACATAAATGCGTAGAGAGTTTTTGTTTTTTTTTTCCTTCAAGCCACCAAGAACTTCCAAATTCTAACACCAAGCCTAGCTATAATTTCCAAGAATAGAGCCATAGAACTTTAAAAAATGCAACAGAGAGAAAAATTTAAAACAACCTTAATATAGGGCTTAAGGACTTTACTAGAAGATTAAAAGTCAGAAAATTCTCCAACAATTCCACCCCTTCGCCCGAGCCCCGCCTCTACCACAACAAAACCATGAGGATGAAAAATATGGATTAAGGAAAGCACCTTGAGCCCAGGTACCAAATTCGCTTGCTTCGAACCGCATTAAATAATTTTTCAACACCACCAGAACCGACTTTAGCCCCTTTCCAATTTTCTGCGACTTGAGTAACAAGGAATGGCAAAATTAGAATGCCATCCCACGTGCCTAGAAGTCCAACTTATTTCCCCACCTTAACTCCCACACCCTCACTAATCCAAATGATTCAACCAAATATATCCCCCTCCTTTTCTAGAAAGATTTCCTTGTACTTGTAGTCAAAAAAATGCTTGAAACACATTAAACCCTGTGACATGTGGATGAGGGTGGCAAGTCCCCATCCATTCCTTTTATTCTTCTAAAACTCACTCCCATCGGGAAGGATATTTATCATTTTAGTGTAATTGTGAATTATGAATTTGGTAAATTAAAGGTATTGATTTAATATATATATTTATATACTTTGAGGGAATTCTTAATCAAAATATCTTGGTAAATTGAGATACATGACATCTACTAAGAGCCAAGAGAAATCAAATATCTAGAGGTGCAAACCTTTCCTCAAGTTTTTTACTCAAGAAGATGTTTTCACCTTGAGAGATTTAAAAAGAATAGAATAATACTTATATTAACAAATTAAAAATTAATAACAACAAAAAAAATATCTGAGCTTGATCAAGGGTATCAAGGGATTTGTAATTCCTATTTCAAGAGATTTGGCATGCAATTGATCAAGAGATTTGGAATTGATCAAGAGATTTGTAATTCCTTTTCATTTGGCATGCAACATTTTTAAAAGTATAAATTAAAAATAATTCAGTGTCTGTGTATAGAATGTGAATCTTAAGTAAGATATATTATAAAAAAAAGTGAAAATAAAAGAATTCTTCTAGTTAAAACATTTTATTAATGTTATACTTGGTGCCAACATAGATCCATATATATCTTATATCTAGAGACACCAAGAGACAAGAGGAATAAAATCTTTGGAGGTGCAAACCTTTCCTCAAGTTTCACACTCAAAAAAGTGGCTTGCAACTTTAGAGATATAAAAATAATAAAAAAATACTTACACTAGTGTAGATCCATCTTAACTCGAGATCGCAATCCTCTTTCTTGAGTGTAAAAGGGATTTGGTCCCTCTCTATGCTTGATATATTAGGAGTTAAGATTAATATAGGTTAGTTTAATTTGGCCCTTTAAATAAGGTATATTCCACATGAATCTCATGGGTTCTCATAATTCCAGGTCTAGGAAAGATTTGTAAATATTCATAAAAAAAGAAATAATTCAATGTGTGTGTGAGAGGGAGATTATATCCTATGGAGATATGAGGTGGCATGTACTGACATTTTAATGTGGAGAATGTGAAATAAAACATTTCAATGTCAAGTATATATATATTATATAAAAAAATGAAAAAAAATTCTTATAGTTAAAAACATTTTAATGATGTTTTGCTTAGAAACAACATAGATCCATCTTAACTCTAGATCTATCCAGAGCCAAGAGGAATCAAATCTCTGGAGGTGCAAACTTTTCCTCAAGTTTTGCACTCAAAAAGAGTTTTGCATCTTGAGAGATTTAAGAATAATAAAATAGTGCTTATATTAACAAATTAGAAAATAATAATAAAAAAATCAATGTTATCTATAAATAAAATATTTGAATTTCCACCTTAATTTTACATCAACTTTATGTCTAAAAGATAAAGTAATAGAAAATTAAAAAATTAAAATAGTTACTTTTTACTATTAGGGAGATATGTAGTTTCTTTACATATTAATATAGAGTCCACAAATGACATGTAAAAATAATATTGTTGATATTATATGATGTGTGATTCATTTTATGATGTGTAAAAATTAGTGTTAGTCATAAATAAAATATTTTAATATCCATATTTTAAAAAATTTAGATCAACTTTATATAGGGAAAAATAAAGTGATCTAAATTAAAAAAAAAATTGTTATGTTTCCACTTTTCATTTCAAGGGAGATTTGTAATTTATTTCATTTTTAATATGGATATGATATATAATATTTAAAAAAATATCACTAACAAAAAAAAGAAATTAATGTAAGTCATGAATAAAATATTTCAATATAAATGTTGAATAAATTTTTTTAACACCAAATAAATATAGAGAGCTAAGTGTTAATTCATGGTGTCAGAGAGATTTGTAATTCCTTTGGATTTGACATGTAACACACACACACACACACATATATCATGTGTGTACCTGCAAAAAGAGAGATATGAGGGGGCATGTACCAACATTTTAACATGGAGAATATGAACTATAAATAAAATAATTCAATGTCGAGTATGTATAAATTATATAAAACTGGAGGGAAAAAAAAAATTTATAGTTAAAACATTTTATTAGTGTTTTGCTGAAAAATAACATTGGTCCATCTTAACTCTAAATCTACCAAGAGCCATGAGGTATCAAATCTCCTCAAGTTTTACACTCAAAAACAGATTTTCACCTTGAGAGATTTAAAATAATAAAATAATTCTTACATTAACAAATATAAAAATAATAACAACAAAATTAATCAATTTCAATTGTAAATAAAATATTTCAATTTTCACCTTAATTTGACTTAACTTTGTATATAGGTGGATAAAGTAATTGAAAAAAAAAACAATTTAGTTTTTAGTATGAGTTAGATATGTAATTTCTTCACTTCTTAATATTCAATTAACGGATGTTATGTAAAAATATTATTATTGATATTATATGATGTGTAATTCATATATATATATATATATATATATATATATAGAGAGAGAGAGAGAGAGAGAGAGAGAGAGAGAGAGAGAGAGAGAACACTAATGATTTTAATGTTGATGTTAGTAAAAAATAAAATATTTTAATGTCCATATTAAATAACATAATTTTATATCAACTTTATATAGAAAAAATTAAATAATTTAAATTAAAAAAATTGTTATATTTCCACTTTTCCAATACAAGAGAGATTTGTGATTTATTTCATTTTTAATATGGATTTAATATATAATATTAATATCTCCCCCACGGTGAATAACAAATCCAGCTATATGTCATGAGCATGATGGAAACATCTAGAATCAATGGCCACATGGCCCTCCAAATGTTTTCTCCTGGGCATAAGTACAATTTGTTAAATCCTCATGTGGTAATTGTACCATTCTACTTACAGGCTCATGATAGTTGTTAATTATTACCTCAAAGGTTTGGTCATGAAGATGGCAGGAAATAATGTCATGAGACGATGATTCCTTTCCTTAGATATGGCTCAGTTCGTAGTAAGAAACACTATCTATCTTTCTAAGCATCTAGATATGTATGTTGGTATCATGCAAGCATGCCTGTCATTCTCATTACTACCATGCACTCCTTGGTTGGTCTAAGAGTATCTATTGATTCTCTTGGGTTTGAAGAATTTGCGGTGTTATGCACCTGTAATTAGGTCCTCCTTATCCTCTAGAATCATCCATGGATATTCTAGGGTTCAGGTTGGCATGCCAGGTTCATGCTGATAGTCCATCTCCCACACCAAATCTCTTACCTTATCTTAGTCCATCTCTCACATCAAATCTCCTACCTTATCTCAATCCACACTCCCACACCAAATCTCCTACCTTATCTTAGTTCATCTCTCACATCAAATCTCCTACCTTATCTCAATCCATAGACTATTTTGATGGGTTTTTGATTAATTTTTTCCTTCATTTTTTACTTTGGCCCAAGCTTAACTGTCAAATATTGTGTTGTGTACAAAAGCCTTGGGGTGTAAACCTTCAAATCTTGTTTTGTGAGAATTCCATCGGTCATTCCACCTTGATCTCAGCGCCATTGGTCCGTAGCATGCTCTGGTGGCTAGTCAATGGTTCAGACTATACCATGCCTTGACGATAATTTACAGGTTCACTTTTCTGGGTGGTGGTTCAATGGCTCAAGCAGGTAAATTCTTGTAGCTAATGGATCCAGTGTTCCTGGTTCAGGTTTCCATGGTTCAAGTGTTTGTAGCTCGTGGTTAAGTGTTTGTGGTTAGACTGGTTTTTATAGGAAGCCCATGTTGTGTGGCTCTAGGTAACACATGGCCCCTTGTTCTGGCACTATTCCTATACAATTTGGCTTTGCGTATCTAAGTTTCACCATGGAAGTCCTTTTATTCCAACCATGCTCATGGAATGTATAATTTTTTATATAGATATATGAATACTCTCTACCTTCCTTGGTTTTGTTTTGAAGAGTAGGGCCTACGTGCATACAACATCTCAACATTCTCTATAAGCTTAAGAAATGTTTTCTTTCTGTTTGATGACAAGGTCAAGTGGGGTGTATGCAACCTTAAGACTTTAAACCTATGCATATAATATTTCAACATTCTCTATAAGCTTAGGAAATGTTTTATTTTTGTTTGATGATAAGGTCAAGTGGGGTCTATGTAACGTTAAGACTTTCAACATATGCTATTGGGTTGGTTTCTCATTAGGCAAACTAGCAGCACAAGGCAATCTCTTCAATAACACCTTATTTAAGTAATGAGAAGTCAAACTTCAATATATATATATATATATATATATATATATATATATATATATATATATATATATATATATATATACTTTTTTTTTTTTTTCCGAAGAAAAAGCGAACTTTTTATTAAGAGAATAAAAAGTTACATTGCATATGCTGAGCATTTCCGTAAGAACTGCTTGCTAGACCAAGCATACAAACACAAAAAAGTCTCCTTTCTGTTTTTATGAACACAGAAATCAGAGCAGATTTGCAGTATAAAACAGCTGTGGCAATACAGCTATGACCCAGAGATGGCCTCGTCTTTAAGAGACTGATCAAAAAGCAGTAATACAAACATTACATTTCAGCCTTTGGGCCTCCTCAACAGAGAGGAAAACAGCCCACAAAAAAATATATATGGAACCGAGTTTTTGTATAAAAGAAGTCTGTGTGAAATAGTCTAAGCATATATAAAAGAGATAATAAACAAAAACCAAAAGCATCAGCTGAAAAATTAAGTATAAGGCGGCACATCTGATGAAACTATCTGTCCTTGACAATCTTCCACTATTTTCCACCCTCCCAAAGCTTGCTGCAAACCTTCCTTAGAAAGCTTGTCCGCGTCATCATTGTTGTCCCTGTAGATATGGCATATGGAGAAAGAGTTAAAAGATGACTTTAATACCTGTATTTCTTGAAGCATGGGTTTCAATAATAGGTTTTTGCAAGAACTTTTTCCATTAACCCAGTTTATAACATTGAGGGAGTCTCCAAAGATCTGAATAGTGAAGGTGTTTCTTTGAATAAGCCAACATAGGAGCAGTCTTAAGGCTGACAATTCAGCAAAGTTATTTGATCCAGACCCCAAACCGACAGAGGCTTTGAGGGAGTGGTGAGCATTAATGTGAATGACGATTCCTGCACCTGCTGAGTTGTTTTGGGAAGCTCCATCAAAAAACGCCCAAGGAAGACCATCTTTGATTTGGACTGATTTGATATGATTTTGAGGTCTTTTTTCTTCAGGTTCTGGGATGGAAGCGTAAATGGATACCGCTTGAATGGCTGTGATGGAGGGCTGGGTACCCTTGTCTTGAAAAATTGATCTGTTTCTAGCAAGCCAGACTCCCCAGCAAATGATGGGTGGGAGATTTCTCAGGTTCCCATCCGGATAATGCTGCCACCAATTTGACCAGGCCTCGTCCAGATTCCCATTTCCCCACTCTATATATATAGAAACTTAATGTGGAGAGTAAATCAAATATTTCAATATACATGTTGAATAAAAAAAAATTTAACACTAAATATTTATAGAGAGATAAATGTAATTTTCAGGGGGGAAGAGAGATTTTAATTATTTTGCATTTGGCATGCAACATTTAAAAGAATAATAATAATGAAAATAATTCAATGTGTGCATCAAATATTGAATTATTTTTATTATTTATATTTTTAAAGATATTGTATGTCAAATGCAAAAGAATTAAAATCTCTCTTAGACCTCCAATAAAGAGAGTGTGCGCATGTATTAACATTTTAATGTGGAGAAAGTGAATTATAAATACAATATATTATTTGAAACAAATGAAAACACTCAAGTTCTTATAGTTAAAACATTTTATTAGTGTTTTGTTTAGAACCAACATATATCCATCCTAACTCTAGATCTACCAAGAATCAAGAGGAATCAAATCTCCAAAGGTGAAGAAAAAAATTAGGGTTAGTCATAAATACAATATTTTAATGTATGTATATATATATATATATATATATATATATATATATATATATATATAGAGGGAACATTTTAAAAAATATTCAAAAAAAATAATTCAATGTGTGTGTGTGGAGCAAGAGAGAGAGAGATAGGGATAGAGAGAATATTGTATGGAGATATGAGGGGCATATATTAACATTTGAATAATATTTCAATCTCGTGTGTGTATATATTATATAAAACAAGAGAAAAAAAAATCTTATAGTTAAAACCTTTTATTAGTGTTTTTCTCATACCTAACATAGATCCATCTTATCTCTAAATCTACCAAGAGCCATGAGGTATCAAATCTCTAGTGCAAAAAGAGGTTTGCACCTCCAGAGTTTTAAAAACAATAAAATAATACTTACATTAACAAATTTAAAGATAATAACATCAAAAAAATCAATGTCAACTATTAATAAAATATTTCAATTTCCACTTTAATTTTACATTAACTTTATATATAGAGGGATAAAAAAATTGAAAAAAAAAAAAAAATAATTTACCTTTTAAGATGAGGAAGATATGTAATTTCTTTACTTCTTAATATAGAGTTGATAAACGTTACATAAAAATAATGTGTGTGTGTGTATATATATATATATATATATATATATATATATATATATATTTAACACTAGTTACAACAGAAGATAAGTCCAATTTTAATATTAAAAAATAAAATATTGTAATGTCCATATTAAATAATATAATTTTATATCAACTTTCTATAGGAAAAATAAAGTAATCTAAATTAAAAAATTTGTTATATTTTCAGTTTTTCATTGCAAGGAGATTTGTCACTTATTTGATTTTTAATATGGATTTAGTATATAATATTAATAACAAAAAAAACTAATATGGGCTATAAATTAAATATTTCAATCAGTGTTGCGAAAAACGTGATATTATCGTGATAACACTAAAAAATCGCAAGTTTTTAAAAATTCCGATATTATTGCCCGATTACTACGAGGTTTTTTTTTCTCCAAAAAATCGATGAAAAATTGCGATTATTTCAAAGTTATCGTGATTCGATCAGAAGTTATCATGGGGGTTTTGGACACCACGTTTTCAAAAGGGAAAACACGATTTTATTTTGTCATTTTGAACAGACAACAGCGTGAATTGAGAGACGAGGAGGAGAGGAACCCTCGAAGGTGTCTACTAGGGCAGAGGAGGAAGAAGCTTGAAGATTTAGAAAGAGAACTTCGTCTTTGGAGCAAATTTCTCCAGTAAACCATGGTTTCTAGGTATGGGCACCAAATTTGGTCATTTTGTTTTGGTTTTTTTTTTTGTTTTTGCTTGGGTTTCTATAACCCATTTTTTATCAAAGACTTTTGAGTAGATTTGATCGTATTTTTTTTTCATTTTTGTTGTATAAAGTGGAGAGAGTTCATTTTGGATTGAGTTGAGGTATTTTTTTTGTTAAATTGTCAAAAATTCAATGTGTTGTGTCATCATGTCATGTATGTATTTTTATTTTTTATTTTTTTTATTTTTGTAACTTGTAATTCTTATTGTGTTATAGGTTCAACTTCAATGTTAAAACTTCATCTTACATTAAAACTCAAGAGTTCAACCAAATTACAAACATGCCAAGGAAATTGGACCCTCTGTGGGAATTTGGTGAACCTGATGGAGGGTTTGATAGATTGAACTTGTCTTGCAAGTTGTGTGGGCAGCATATGTCAGGGGAGGTTTATAGATTGAAGTATCACATTGCAAAAATACCTGGACATGATGTAGGGCCTTACAAAAATACAAATGCGGAAATCATCCAAAGAGCCATGAGATCATTGGAAGAATTAGAGCAAGAGAGAGTGGCCAAAGCAGAAGTGAAGAAGTAACTAACAGGGAGGGTGTTAGGCTCAGGTGAATAAGGAAGTGGCACTGGCTCTACTTCAACATCAATGTCTACAACCAACCCTGTAGTTGCCTCATCATTTTTTGTTCCTAGAATCATCCCTGGTTCACAACCATCTATCACTTCAATGCTTAAAAAAACTGAGAAAGAACAAGCTGACAAGTTGTTGGGCAAATTTCTCCTTTGGAGTGATATTCCTTTCAGCGTTGCAAGGAAAAATCCATTTTTCCAACCTGTTTTCGATGCTATTGCAACTCTTGGCCCAAACAGGATGCACTGTGATGTCAGATGGTTGGATAGACCAAAAGGGGAGAACCCTTAGAAACTTCTTGGTTAGTTGTCCCAAGGGGACAATGTTTATGAAATCTGTTGATGCATATTCACATATCAAAGATGCAAAAACTTTATGTCATTTTTTGGATGTGTTTATTTTGGAGGTGGGTGCAGAACATGTTGTCCAATTCATAATAGACAATGCTGCAAATTATGTTGCTACTGGAAGGATGCTTACGGAGAGACACCATGTGCTGCACATTGTATTGATGCGATGTTGGAGGACATAGGAAAAAATTCATTTGTCAAAGATATTGTTGACTCATAAAAAGAATTACAAAATTTATATATAATCATACATCTGTGCTTAGCTTAATAAGAAAATTCACCAACAACAAGGAGTTGGTATGCCCTTCCATTACATGGTTTGCCACCAGTTTCATATCTCTTCAATCCCTATTGAATTCTATGTGGGATGTGAAGAGAATGTTTCTTTCAGAGGAGTGGCATGCTTTGACAATGAGTTGCAAATGAGAGGGAGAAGCCGTATGTAGATTAGTTTCATACCAGGAAGACTTCTGAACAAGAGTGCAGGAGGTATGCACCGTTACTTAACCTTTGGTAAAGGTTCTTCAATTAGTTGATGGTGAGAAGCCTACAATGGATCATTTGTATGAGGCCATGGATAGGGCCAAAGAATCCATTTGGGCCTACTATGATGATAAGGGAGATAAGGGGTTTTAGAAACAACTCCTCCTATGGGAAGTGATTGATGAGTAATGGAAAAACACACTCCATCATCCCATTCATGCTGGAGGTATCTACCTGAACCCCGCATTTTCTTACCCATGTGGATTCATACTTGATGATGAGATCATGGATGGATTCTTACCCTGTGTTTAGAGGATGGTGCGATCTCCAACAGAACGTGCAAAAATATCCAAAGAAATGGAGATATACAGGATGGCAAGTGGCGCATTTGGCTTTGAGATGGCTATGACTGATAGGACAACTAAAATGCCAGGCATTTTTTAGTTTGTTTCAAATTTCATTGTCTCTTCAAGTTCATAACTTCATACTTTGCTTCAACTTTCAAATTTCATTTTTTTTCTTATGTTTATTTAAAATTTTATTTGTAATTTTGTTGTAGATGCATGATAGAGAATCTATGGTGCCAGGGTACCCCATCTATAAAAGCTTGCCATTCAAATCCTTAGCCAAACATGTAGCTCCTTAGGATGCGAGCGCAACTGGAGTGTATTTGAAAAAATACACAACAAGAAGCGCAATTAAAACTTAAAATATTGAAAATTTCCATTAATTTTTTGAATTCATTAAACAATATTTCTTTTTATAATTATTATTTTATGATCTCTGTACAGGTTGGAGTCCCACTGACTTAATGACATGGTTTACGTCTACTACAATCTTCGATTGTGGTTAAGGCAACTTGATATGGAGGCCATCTCATTGGATGGGATTGACACCACTATTACATGGAGGGTTGAAGCCGAGAGGCCTCTCATGGAGTCTACCAGTGATTGGTTAGAGCAGGAGGTAGTGGAAGGCATAGAGGGGGTGGGGGAGGAGGAGGAGGTGACACCACCTACTCGGGCTACCCCTGCCACTAGTAGAGGACATGGTATAGCTCCTCTAACTCCTACTTCTTCAGGTTCTAGAGCACATCAGATTCCACTACCAACTCTACCAGCATCTACATCTAGAGGGAAAGGGAAAACTATTGCATTTCCTCACAAGAGGGGTAGAGGAAATCAGTAGTATTAGAATTTAGTTATTTGGTTCATTTCATTGTATAGGACATTATGACTCATGATATGAGATACATTATTATACTTTTTTGTTGATATTTTGAGGCTGAGTTGGGTCTCAGGAGTTAGGACTTACTATTTAGGACATGATTCACTGTTATGTGTGATGTAGAACTAGAAATGATATTACACATCTTATATATTAGTTCTTTTATCATATTTATGTGTCAATGTATTTATTTTATGTTGTAGATGCTTTAGATATTAAAAAAATTGAAATAAATGAATATTTTTGTATTTTACGTTTTTTTTCCCGATTATTTCCCAGTTTTTACAATTTTTTCTGATTTTTTCCCGATTATTTCCCTCACTAATATTATCCCGATAATGATTTTCACAACATTGATTTCAATAGGCATGTTGAATAAAATATTTTAACACCAAACATATAGAGAAGAGAAATTTTAATTCTTTTACATGTGGCATGCAATATTTTTGAAAATGTTAATAAAAAAATTAATTCAATTTGTTTGTGTGTTTGTATATGTAGAAAAACATATAACACTTTAAAAAAAATCATAAAAAAATCAAAATACATTATATGAAATGAGTGAAAATAAAAAAAATCTTATAGGTAAAGCATTTTATTAGTGTTTTGAGTTTTGCTTAGAACCAATATAGGTCCATCCTAACTTTAGATTTACCAAATGCCAAGAAAAATCAAATGTTTGATGGTGGAAACATGACCTCAAGTTGTGTGTGTGTAAATGTAGACAAATATGTAACATTTTAAAAGTTGTGTGTGTATATATGTAGACAAATATGTAACATTTTAAAAAATAAAAAAAAAAATTGGTAACAAGTAACATGTGAATCTAGATCTGCCAAGAGCCAAAAGGAATCAAATCTTTGCAGATATAAATATTTCCTCAAGTTATAGACTCAAAAAATATGTTTGCACCTTGAGAGATTTAAAAATAATAAAATAATACTTACACTAGCCTTGGTCTATTTCCTCAAGTTTTAGACTCAAAAAAGAGGTTTGCACCTTGAGAGATTTAAAAATAATAAATAATACTTACACTAGCCTAGGTCCACCATGATCAGAGGGATCAAATTTCTCAAAGTGAAAACCTCTTTTTCTAGTGCAAAATACCATGGTTTGATTTCAAAAACCTAACTTGGCCTACTCATGTTTACCTTAACTACCTAACAAAAACTAATAAAATTTATCAAATATAAAAATAATAATGTAGAATTTTTATTACTTTAATCTAAAGTTATTTTAATCTAAATGCAGTGTGGTTATTTTTATTTAATAACGACAAAAAATTCAATGTTATCTATATAGCATATTTCAAATTTCACTCTAATTTTACATCAACTTTATATATAAAAAGATAAAATTATCCAAAATAAGGAAAAAAAAAATTACTTTTTAGTATGAAGGAGGTATGTAATTATTTCACTTATTAATATAGAGCTAACAAAGAACATGTAAAAATAATATCAGTAATATTATTCTTACACACACAAAAAAGAAATTAGTGTTAATCATACATAGTGTATTTTAATGTCCATATTGTATAACATAATTTTATATCAGCTAAAAATAGAGTAATTTAAATTAAAAATTTGTTATATTTCCACTTTTCCATTACAAGGGAGATTCTTAGTTTATTTCAGTTTTAATATAGCCTTGATATATAATATTTTAGCCAGCCTAGATCCATCTTAACCCCGGATCTATTAAGCAGAGGGATCCAATCTCTTGAGGTGCAAACATCTTCTTTTAGTGTAAAACTTGAGAAAAGGTTTGCAACTCAAGAGATTTGATCTCTCCCTCTAGCCACTTGATAGATCCAAGGTTAAGATGGATCTAGGCTGGTTATATAAAACTATATAATATATATATTTTTATCTATGTCTCTTTTTCTTATTAGCTCTCTCTATCTCACCCCCAAACATACACTCTCTATTTCCTTATCTATCTCTCTCTCCCCACTTCCCTCCCTCCATTTTCTTCTCTTCCTCTCTCTCGCTCACTCTCTCCATTGCTTGCTTCTCACACCCTCTATCTCTCCACCTTTCTCCCTCTATGTCTTTCTTCTTTGCTCCCTATCTCTCCGCCTACAACTCCATTTCTATCTCCTTCTCTCTCTTGAGCCCTCTCTCTCCCTTTATCTCCCAGCTCCCTCTGTCTCTCCCCCCATCACTCTTTCTCTCTTCCCTCCAACTCTATCACTATCACCTTCCTTCTCCCCCCATCTCTGTGTCTCCCCCTATCTCTCTTCCCTCCTCTCCTCTCTCCCTCACTCTCTCTCCAACTCTCCTTTGTTCCTTCTTCCCTCCCTCTCCCCCTCAACACACACACACTCTCTCTCTCTCTCTCTCTCTCTCTCTCACCTTTGTCACTATCTCCCTTCCTCCCCAAACTCTCCCTTCACTTTTCTTGTTGTCATCACTTTGATCCTTAATTAATATGGATCTAATTTGGTTCTTACTAATATGTTTTATATTATATAAATTCCACATCTCTAAGTATGAAAGTATTCTCATTGTCAATTTTATTAAAACTTTAATTTAACTTATCTGGGATTATTTTTGGTAGTCATGAGGATAGAGGATTTAGATAGATCCCAAAATTAGTTATAACATTTTTCCGTTAGCTTCAATTAAAAAAAATGTTATAAAATTAAATTCAATTAGAGTATTTTTATTGTGAAATAAGTTATGGTTTTTGGCCAAGTGGTATTGACAAGTCATGGTATTGTAACAAAGCCTATTTACAAGTTACTAATATCCATGGTAAAGTGGGGGTGAATATACATGGTTCTTGTCATATGGTTGAAAAATATTTTGATTGTGAAATAAATTATGATTTTTTGGCACATGGTATTGATAAGCCATGGTATTTGCCATACTATTATAATGAATCATATTCCCAAGTTCATAATATCAATGGCAAAGTGGGGGTGAATCTCCATGATTAAGAATCTTATCATCTTGTTATAAAATATTTTGATTGTGAAATAATTTATGTTTTTTGGGCATGTGGTATTGATAAGCTGTTGTATTGATCCATGGTATTGTAACAAAGTCCATTTACAAGTTAATAATATCTATGGTAAAGTGGGGGTGAATATCCATGGTTAATAATATTTTCATATTGTTCTAAAATATTTTGATTGTGAAATAAGGTTTGTTTTGGGCATGTGGTATTGGTAAGCCATAGTATTGGCCCTTGGTATTATAACAAAGTCTAATTAAATTACAAGTTAATAATATCCACATTAAAATGGGGGTAAATATCCATGCTTTGTTATAAAATATTTTAGTTGTGAAATAAGTTATGGTTTTTCGGCATGTCGTATTGATAAGCCATGGTATTGTAACAAATCATATTCAAAAAATCAAAATATAACAAATTGATTTTATTATTTTTATTACTTTAACTTTTTATTATTAATTGAACCAACATTTAGATGTTTGCCCTCATTGCACTCATCACCAATATCACTTTCAATTTTTTTATTTTTTTCTTCTATTTTTTAATTAAGTTGACATTTAAATTGTTTACATACTCACATTATATCTACACATCGACTCTATATACTTGGTTGTAGAGCACCTCTGTGGCTGTAGAGCACCTCTCAACAAAAAAATAACGTAGGTCATAAATCAAATATTTAAATATTTATATTGAATAAAAAAAATTAAATGTTAATTCAAAATCTGAAAAAAATATTCATAATAAAATAATTGGATGTGTGTGAAAGATTATATCATATGAAAACAAATACAATGTTTCAAAGTATATATATATATATATATATAAAAACTAACCAGACACACAGCAACAAACCGACACAGGATTGTAACTAATGAATAACCTTATTAACCTAACGATTACGAGTGTTTAAGTTTGTTCCTCGTCATGTTGGTAAAAGCAGAAAGGTGGAAAATTAAGATAGCATCGCATCTCATCATAATGGAAAAGATATTGTTCCAAATAAGCATATTATTCATGGATTTGATCACAAACTGTTTGGAATAGATATTACACCATCCCGTAAAGGATTCAGCAGGTCACATCCCCAGTTTAGCAAGATTAGAGACAATGGGATTTTCTTTTGTCAAGAGGCAAAATTCCAGATTACAGAGAATAAGAGTTTCCTTTATAAGTAGAGGCAAACGCTGTAGTTCCACATTCCCTCATTCAGACTATAGCTTATTCAATGACAACATTTTCAATAGTTTCCTTTGAACGTACATCATTTTTGGAGCTCTCTGGGTCATCTTCTTCCCATATCTCTGGAAGGGCTTCTCTAATGTTGTGAATGCATTCAAGTGCAAAATCTGCTCCCTCTGTTCGGACCGAAGTGCCCACCTATTGACAGTGAAAGTCAATGTTAAAATTAGATGAAGATTCGACCAATGATACACTTTTCGAAAACCATCATATCACTTACAGAATATTATGGTCTTACCAATACAGTATGGAGGCCTGCACGCTTTCCTGCTGCTATATTGCGGCGACTGTCATCAAAGAAAATCTGCAGGGAAACATAATAGATTTAGACGCAACTCTTGCAATAAACACTGCTGAAATGATACCCTCCCACTCGGGCCAAAGCAGCGATGGTACATCTACTTGGTTGTGTACCAAGGGCGATTCCTTATAAACTTTCTATGGTACCTGGATGTGTTAATCGCAATGTAATCTATATTGCTTTCTAATGTATTAGATGATTCATTTTCATCAGAAATTGATAGCTGAAGGAAAATGGGCATCAAAAATTTTATCGCCATACCGTTTTTTGTGGATCAGCATTTGCAAGGCGAATAGCCTGATCCATGGCCTCTTTTGAGGGCTTGCAAATTATGGGTGTCTTCGAGATTGTAGAGTTGTCAGTGGACACACCCCCTTCATTATTGCTTTCACTAACTTTTGAAGAAGGATTAAGTGTCTCAAAGCATATTATGCCTTCAAAGCAATCTTGCAACCCCAGCCCCTTAAGGACCTTTGCAGCATGTACTTTGTCACCGTTTGTAAATACCTGTATTACATAACATATAGTTGCAAAAGAGTTAATCAACATGCTTATAAATTTCCCAAATAAAGCCTAGGACTTCATCATATAGAATTTGAAGGGATCCATATGATCTTACAATTTTCCGCTGAGGCATGCTTAATAACAAATTCTTCAGCACAGGATCTGGTTCAAGATTCTCATATGGCAATCTTCCGTACACAAAACTGTATATGAAATATTTGTTTCAAGTGAGTGAAGCAGGATAGCGTTTAAGGCCAAAAGAAATCAATGGTATCCCAAACAGTCTAAACAATGAAAGTCAAACCAGTCGCATTTTCTCTGGTTTTGTTGAAATATTAGTTAGCTGTAAATTCACCAACCAGAAGATACAAGATTTCTTAGGTACCTGTGGTACTCGTCATAGTCAAATTCATGGCCCATTGCCTGCATAGATCACAAAAATTCGTAAAATATAACTATTGAATTCATGAACATGAAAGTCGAGAAAGAGGATCCCAATTCAGTTGCTATTTCAGTCATGAGGTTGAACATAAGTCCATAATTGACATATATTAGAAATTGATATGTGTAGTAACTGTTAAATAAAGAAATCTAGAACGTCATTATCGGTGTGCCAAGATGAGAGATCCCTGAGGCTTAAACGCTACAGATGAGAAACATGGTTTCGCTATTATAAATTTGCAGAAGTTACCTTGGCAGATTGGTGGCCAGTGGATCAATTTCCTTGGGTTAAATTATAGAAACAACACATGGAGTAATTATGGATAATATATCTCAGATGTTGTGCAGCCACATGAGGAAGCATGATCTTATTGAAAGCAGCTCATAACTCCACTCTTAAGCTACTTGTTAAAACTATTACAGTTCACAGGGTTGCATAATTCGAGTAATTATGGATAATATATCTCAGATGTCGTGCAGTCACATCAGGAAGCATGGTCTTGTTGAAAGCAGCTCATAACTCCACTCTTAAGCTACTTGCTAAAACTATTACAGTTCACAGGGTTGCATAATTCCTCAGCAATCAAGCCATAGAAGGCTCCGAGTGCCAAAAACCAGTAATTTTAACCTTAAAAATTGAAATACAATGCTTAATTACATGAAACAAAAGGGATTGAATGTTTACCCTGAGTCCAGCCATGCTTGTTCCATAAGTTTCAAACAGCATTTTGTTATACTCTCGCACTCTGCTCTCCTCAACTCCGAGCTTTTGAATCATATAATCTGTTGTACAACAAGTAGGCCGTGCACACAATTCAAACCTCTAAAGTTCCCTCAATGCCAAAGAAGAAATCTTATGTGCATTCACAACCCCAGTAGGGGTGGGATGATTCAACTCTTAGAGTTTGCAATAGTGCATTGAATATAGAGAATTCATCCAGTGTATTGAATCTGGGTCTGATCACCTTCAAGTTGCAAAATTGGAGATGCATACAGGGAGCTGATATAATTTGAAAAGAATTAAATAATGCATTTCAGACCTGGGTTCACATTAAAATCTAAACATGTATATTCCAAAAGAATACACTAGGATGAGATATTTTTTCAGAGGTAGAAGATTACCTTGGATGTTCTTGACCGTTGCTGTAGCAAGTCCGGAACTTGAGGGATATAATGTGTCATCCATATCTAAAACAGCATATTGAAATCAGAAATAAATATATACACCAGTAGTTCGATAGCCATTGGAAAACGAAAAACTAAAAAACTGTTATGCTCACCACACAAAATGCAGTCATATTGAGACCTCTGATCTGTCACTCGTCGATTCTCATCCAGCACCATTATCGATCACTCTGCAATACATATACCCAAAAATTCTCAAAACGTTTCACTGGAGTTACGAGTATATGTATACCAGAGGCCACTGGAGCAAATAGGATTTAAAGGTGCCACTAATAGGATTTAAAGAGCAAATAATTAATTACTGTTAAATAATTATTTAAAGCAGGAAGAAGATTATACCCTGCGCTATGAGAGAAATAATCCTAATTGACCTCGGCCATAAAAGCCTTGTAGCGAATATATACTTCTGACGGACAGCGATAGCGAGCGAATATACTTTTGACGGATAGCGATAGCGAGCTGCTGAAGCTTCTGGGGGACTAGATACGCATTACGTTTCAAGTGTTGTCTTCAATAGACTGGACAAGCATCGCCGATCCAATGGAAATGCAACCCGCCATTAAATCTCCTAGATTCATTCCATTAGATCTGCGGTTCATTCCCAGTCTCTTGGATCACTTTCAGCTCCACAACATCCTAACCCTAACCCTACAACATATCTGGCAATATAACTTTGGCACGTTCATGAAATATCCTAACGTCACCTTATAACCTCTAGCAATATAACTCTCGCGTCCATGAACTATGTTCAGCTAAATTGGAGATAATGACGCGAGTTCGTCCATCAGTCCATGAACTATGTTCAGCTAAGTTGGAGATAATGACTCGAGTTGTACCAAGTGACTATTTAGTTAACTAGAGTTCTCATTTAAAAGGTATTATTTATGTATGTGTGAGTTAAGGTTTTGAGTTTATTTAATTAGATAATTTCAAGTAATTAATGAGTTTGGAAATTGTTACTAAGAATTTTAATTTTAAATATGTTGAGTTTGGAGATTATTACTCTAGTTGCTCTATGAGTGAGTATTCAATTTGGAACAATTTAAGTGGAGTTTTAATTTAACAAGTATTACTTATATATGTGGGAGAGGGTTTTGATCTTGAGTTTATTTAGGTAGAGAATTTTAGGTAAGGGTTTTGATTTTGAGTTTATTTAGGTAGAGAATTTGAGGTAATTCACGAGCATTCAGTGTGGAAATAATTACTTAAAAATTTAATTTAAAAAGTATTGTATATACGAGCCAAGGTCTTGAGTTTATTTTACAAAATTAAAAAAATATATACTAAATTATATATATATATATTATATTTTATTTTTTTTTTAAATATTTTATATTAATATAATAAAATTATATCTATATTTTTTATAATTTGTATTTTATGATTATACATATTTTATTTTAATATAATGGAATTAATGTATATTTTTTATGATTAGAATATTTTATATTACTATATCTTATTTTAGTGCTTTACTAAAAGAAGTTGAATGTATCTTAAAAGTGTTAGATGTGTTTTTCAAGTATTGATATATTTTCTTTTACATTAAAAATATATTTTAAATAATAAAACTTCATCATAAAAATAATTTAATTTTAGAATTTTCATATTTTCAAAAAGATAATATTTTTAAATATGCAAATTTTCTTTCAAGTTTTTTTTAATAGTAAGAAATTTAAATAAATTTCTATTGTTTATTTTTATACCTGCAACATGTCAGCATCATTTACATTTTAAAATAATGACATGTCTCTTTCATATTATGTGGTATATCCCTCTCATATTAAGTTAGTGGGTAGTCAAATATATTATGAACCAAAATTTGATTCCTCTTTGATGTTTATATATATATATATAGAATTACACATGTCCTTTATTTAGAGAAATATATATATCAATAAAATGTTCTAGCTATATAATTCTTCTTGAGATTCTAATATTTTATTGTTTATTTTGAATTTTTGAATGAGTATATGGATTAAGCACCTTGAAAATACCTTGATATACTCTTAACAATTCCAACAAATATTTTCTACATTTCTAACAAAATTGACTAAGAAATATACCCATAATATATATAGTTGATGTCAATTCGGTTTATCTCTAGTTGTTGTGATGAATGATTGTTATCCTCCCTACCTAGGTTCAATTTCATAAAATGGCATAATGAGGTAGGGCTATGGTACATTTAGAAACTATTGTTTCTTAAACTTTGGGAGCGACTTCTAATAAATGAGCTAAAGCATATTGGCTCTTTCAAGGGCTTCCTCTCGACCACACAAGAAATATTGAAAAAAATCTCATAGTTGATGACTTTAAACTCACCAGGTAATCTTCAAAATGGATCCAATCCTAAGGACCCTTTTCTCAATTCAAATTTTAGTCATAACTCACTTATTCTCTCTCAATTCTCTAGTTATAAATACTTTCATGTCATAATGAATAATAATAACATGTCCAATGGAATGGAAAACTAATCATTTTTAATTAACAATCAATTTTTTTAGCCCCCCATGCCATAAATCCTTCCAAGTAGTCAAAATGCCAAATTGGAAGTCACTGTTGTCCAACCCTTGACTGCAAAAGAGTAATTTGCAAATATGCATCAAGGGTCATTTCAATGGTTAGTATGGTGTTAGGGGACCTAAATTTCCACCTCCCCAATGTGTCGCACATGCACGTAAATTATTCTATGGTGTCCCCAAGGAAGAAACTAGATAGGTGCTTGGAGGATTTAATTATGGTTCTTCATGGGGAGGAGCATGGCATTATTGTTTTGTTCAATTTACTAGAAAGGGATATTGGTTTTCCTTGGTGAGTGATAGGTCTATAGTTTCACAAATTGTAACTAGTTTCGGTCTTCATAATTGTCATTTGACTCATATAACGATGTAATATCTATGTATTGAGAAAAAGGATGAAATAAAATGTAAAAGAAAATTATTTTGTAAAGCACGGGTTTCATGCTTATGTCTTTAGTTACTAGGTCAAGCATCCATTGTATGCTCCTAGGTTTTTTATGAGTCAAAATGTCATTATTATTATGTAAAAGACCATTTTGGGCACTTATATCAAGAAAATAATTTTATTTTGGATATATAAGTGCCTAGGTGTGCTCCCAAGAACAAGTCGGTCAGTTAGTTGAAGTTGGCCTAGAGTGCGCTTGAAGAGCCACTTGGAAGCAGGGAAAATTTTAAGGATTGGAGTTTAACTTAAAGTTTAGACACCTTAGCGAATCTTATAGTCCCTAATATCCATTGTGTAAAATGTTTGGTCATACTTTTATAAAAAATATTTAGATTTATAGTTATTTTATTTTATTCAATATAAAATTATGGCTATATTCAAAGTAAAATAATTTTATATCCTAAAATATGGGCAAATCACTTTTAGAAAAAACAGAATTTGGCGAATATTTTTCTGGAAAAAGCATGGAAAATTAACCCACTTGTGAATATTAGCCCCTAACATTTTCCATGCTTGGAAGGCTATTTATAGAAAAAATTCGACCTCCATTATAGATAAACATTTGTGCATTTTTCTCCTGATATGGTCTACGGTTTAGAGAAGGAATGAAGGAGGAAAAAGGTCTTAAAAGTGAAAATAAGTACAGCGAAGAAGAAGTTAAGCTCTAAAAAGTCAAGAGAAAGGGATTGTGCATACTTTATTTGAAGCCTGAAATAATTGAAGACACATCTAAGGTAGAAAAGGTATTTTTCTACATGCTACGGTAAGTCTAGACCTCTATATTTAGGGTCGAGATCCTTGAGATTAGGAAAAAAACATATATCTAGAAACCATTTCATCTTCTTAGAAGTTTGAAAAGGCACTGTAAAAAGCTTACAAAAGACCAAGGGACTTGTGGATTTTTATAAAAGAATTGGAATCATGTTTGAAGTCTGATCTACTGCAAGTAGCAGAGCTCTACAGTAGAAAGGCTAAGATCCCTATCTTAGAAGACTAAAGGCTCAATTAATCATCTAAGTAAAAAACATGTTAAATGAAGCACCAATGCCATAACTTAAAAAAAATTTTAGGACTATATTGAGAAGGCATATTAGTCCGAATTAAGGTAGTTTTAGTAACCCTAACCAAAGGGTCATATTCACCTTTCTATAGACCTATATCATTCAAATTCAAGGCTAGAAGAAGCTCTACAATTCATTAAAGTATGGAATATTGAAGTAATCTAAATTCTGGACACGTCTCTACTTTTTTATACATTAAAATCATCAATCGTGTTTCAGCATTATGTTGGCAGCTGACTGCGTTGCAACCTTCTAAATTATTATTATTTAAAAGAAAATTAAAAAAAGAAAGTTTATACTCATCAAGCATGGATTATTTATTTGAGTATTCATAGTCCTAATCAAACACAACATATTTAACTTAAATGATTTTATGCTAACACAACATGTTTAACATATGTTGTTTTCCGCTAAAGGCTTTGTAACATCAGGGACATGATGAGATTGCTTTTTTGTGCTCAAGTTTAAATGGTATAATTTATTATATTTTCATGATGGGTAAGTTTTAAGAAATTAAGTTTATATTAAATTATTTAAAAAAAATATTAAGACGTTTTATAAAAAAATATAATTTATAAAATAAAATTATAATTTTATGAACAATTACATAAAATTTATATATATATATATATATATATATATATATAAACATTCTAATTTAATAATATATCATATAATTTAATTTATAAATACATTATCAATCACATCATTTAGATAATTATTATTATCATTATATTAATTTAATACATTTTTAATATTATTTTTAGCACGTATTAACTTATTAGTATTAATAATTATATATCTATAATTATTATAAAAATAATTTAATTATTTTTTGTTTATAGTATACTTTAGGGTTTCATGGCTATAATTCTTTATTATTAATTCCACCTACTATTCATCTTTTCTCATGCCTTGGCATTGGACCATATTGGTGGTGCTGAAACTTCCACAATAAATCTCACATATGTGTATCTTCCTTTATTACATAGTCAAATTTTAATGGTTATTTAAAAAAAGTCAAAAACATAAAATAGTAAAGCATGCCTCTCACAAACACATAGCTTAAACATTATACATTTTCAATTTTCACTATGCACACTTTTCCCCATTAGTTTTGCCCAAAATGGCAACATTTTACATTTTCAATTTTCACTGTGCACATTTTTCTCTACTAGTTTTTCCCAAAATCTGGCAAAAGATTCCCCCAACTAGTTTTGCACAAAATATTGTAAAAAAATTGGAAAAAATGTTGGCACTACATATTTTAGTTGTGAAGATTGTGTAATCCAAGTACTCTATAGGTTTTTTTCAAAAAAATAAATTGATTTATGTAGTCAAAAATATAATTTTAAGAAATGTGAAATTTTAACTCACCAACAATTACATAGCTTTCCCAAAAATTATATTAAAAAAGACCAAAAAAAAAACTTAAGTGTTTGGATTTTTTGTTAAGCTTAGGCACATTTTCCAATCAGTTTTGCACACAATTTAATCGAAAAATTAAAAGGATCTAACTGTTATGCAACCAACTCACAAAATAGAAAAAGAGATGGATCAATGACTTCAAAATTGACTTCTTCAAGGGGGAAACCTCCTGTACATTACACAAATGAACATTTCTTCGATGATTCAAATAACAAAACCTCCTTTCTATATATAAGAGTCTAAGGGGTCACAATATAATAAGAGTCGACATAACAATAATAATGTAAAGGCACAAAATAACAATAGTGGGCTTCTATGGGGCACAATAGTAACAATATGGGGACAACATGAGCACAACAATAACAGTAAGGGGCTACAATGACAATAATAATAGGGGAATACACTAGTATTATAGGGACCTAACATGTCCCTCTCCTTCAAAAAAGTGTTGTCCTCAATGCTTGAGTAGTTTTGGATGCTTCTGCATAAAATTCACATCCTCCAGTGGAATCTTCAATGGGTAACTTCTTCCACTTGATGAGATACTCTAAAATTGATTGATTTTGTAGCTGTCGAGTTATTGTTTCTGTGACTGCTTCAGGTACCAATGTGATTTTTCCTTCTTTGTCAAGTTCTAGCAATATTGTTTGAACTGGGAGCTTTCCACCTATAACCTTTTTTAATCATGAAACATGGAAAACTAAGTACACTCAAGAAGACGTAGAAAGGTCCAACATGTATGCCATAGTACACATATTTTGCAACACCTTGTATGGACCATAATAGTTTAGTAATAATTTATTATCCTTCTTAGCTTGCTTGAGGGACATTTGATTGTATGGTTGTAGTTGTAGAAATACCCAATCACCTACATCAAAACTTCTTTCACTGCGATGTTGATCTACGTGCTGTTTCATTCTATTCTGCTCGATGTGATGGAGAACTTATTGTTGATGCTCAACGTGATCATCCACTGCTTGAACCTTATCATTTTCTCTTAAATATGATGTGATGGATGGTGGATTATATCCATAAAGTGTCATAAATGGGGTCATTTTTTCCGCAGTATGGAATGAAGTGTTATACCACCATTCAGCCAAAGACAACCACTTAACCCATTGGGTCTTTTTATTATATACAAAGCAACAAAGATATCCTTGAAAACATTTGTTCACTATCTCGGTTTTCCCATCAGATTGAGGATGATAAGATGAGTTATGAGCTAACTGAGTACCCAAACAAGAAAATAATTTCATCCAAAAATTTCTAGTGAAAATGGGATCTTTGTCGCTTACGATAATCTTTGGGTTTCCATGTAGCTTTTGAATTGTTTCCATAAATGCAGTAGCAATTGTAATGGCTTTAAATGGATGAGGTAATTGACAAAAGTGTGGATACTTGGTAAGTCTATCAACTACCACCATGATGACACTCTTTCCTTGGGACTTGGGTAAACCTATGATAAAATCCATTGAAAATTCCTCCCAACATTGACTTGGAATGGATAAAGGTTGTAACAGACTCGAGTTCTTAGTTGTCTCAATTTTATTTTGTTGGAAAACTAAAAATTCTGCCACAAAATTTTGAATATCAGATTTAAGGTCATCCCAAAAAAATTCCTTCTTAACAATGTCGTAATTTTTAAAAAATTCTAAGTGCCCTCCTAAGGGAGAGGTGTGCAATTCTAGAAGAATATTTTGTTTGAGTTGGGAATTCTTATAGAGGTATAAGCAATCTTTGTACCATAACGAATCATTTTTCCAGCTAAATTTATCAGATGTACTGAGACCTTGCTCCAAATTTTGAATGAGTACCCACACTTCTTCTTCATTCTTCCATTCATTCCTTGCTTCGTTTGTCCAATCTGATTGGATAATAGAAATGGAACAAAGTAATGCTTCCACATCCTCACCCTTTCTTGAGAGTGCATCTGCAATAACATTTTTCTTCCCTTTTTTGTAGATAATTTCAAAGTCATAACCCAACATCTTTGTGACCCATTTTTGCTGCTCTTATGAGGATAATCTTTATTCTAAAAAGTATTGAAGACTATCATGATCTTTTTTTTTTTTACCTTGAAGAGTCTTTCCATTAGGTAAGGTTGTCATTTCTTAGGTGCATGTATTATTGCCAACATTTCCTTCTCATAAATAGCTTTGTGTAAATACTTTCCTTTGATTGGATGACTTTCAAAATAAATGGGTCTTCCTTCTTGCATTAAAACAACACCAATTCCATTTCTTGAGGCATCACATTCCACAATAAAGGTTTTTGTGAAGTATAGCATAACTAAGATCGGTGCTTGGCACATTGCCTCTTTAAGATGTTCAAAGACCTTTGTTTCTTCTAGAGTCCAAGAAAATGTATGTTTCTTTAGTAATTTTGTTAGAGATGTTGTTATTCTCCCATAATTAAAAAACTTGTGATAATACCCTGTCAACCCTAGAAATCCTTTCAAATTCTTCATGGAAATGGGATTTTCCATTCCTTAATGGATTTAATTTTGCTAGGGTCTACCTTAACACCTTGATGAGATACAATATGACCCAGATATTCCACCTCATGTACTCAAAAGAAACATTTGGAGGTTTTTGGATATAATTGTTTCACCTCCAATAGTTTGAGCACCCTGTCAACATATTGAACATGATCCTTCCAAGACTTAATGTAGATTAGTATATCATCAAAAAATACTAACACAAATTTTCTAAGGAAGGGTTTGAAAATGGAATTCATCAAACCTTGAAATGTAGAAGGTGCATTAGTAAGGCCAAAAGGCATGAACAAAAATTCATAATGACCCTCATGAGTTCTAAATGTTGTTTTCAGAATGTCTTCAGTCTTCGTTTGGATTTGATGATATCCTGAATGAAGATCCAACTTGGTGAAGTAAATTGCTCCATGTAATTCATCCAATAATTCATCAATGATAGGAATGGGAAATTTATCTTTAATAAAGAACTTGTTGAGCTCCCTATAATCCAGACACATGCACCATGATCCATCCTTCTTGTGCACCAATACTACTACAGCAAAAAAATAACTTTGACTAGGTTGAATCATATAGCCTCTAGCATTTCTGCAACCATATGTTCAATTTCACTCTTTTGGGCATAGGGATATCTGTAAGGCCTAATGTTTGGAGGAACCCTTTATGGAATCAAATGAATAGAATGATCATGATCACGAATAGGTGGGAGGCCTTTGGGAGTCTCAAATACCTTGGAATGATTGTCCAAGGATTTATGGAGATATGGAGAAATAGATGATTTCGATGTGGGAACCTCTAGTGAACATAATTGTGTATTTATGCCCCGTTGCTTTTTCTTTAGAAGCTTTGTCATGCCATTAGAGTTGATTATATTTCCAGGTTTCCTTGTGATACACCTTAATTCAACTTCCTTTCCTTCCCAAAAAAATTTCAAGAAAAGCTCTTGAAAATTAAAAGTTATCATACCAAAAGATTATAGCCATTGGACTCCTAGTACAAGATCAGCACCACCCATTGGAATGGAAAGCATTGGACTATTCAATACATATTCTCCCATGGATAGCTTGATATTATGGCACTTCCCAGAGAAATTTATGTTTCCTCCATTTTCAACCATCACTTGACACTCTAGTGTTGGATATAGGAAGCAATTCAATTCCTTGGCTATCTTACAGTGAATAAAATTATGAGTACTACCCGAATCAATCAACATTATTACCTTTTTCTTCTTGATATGTCCTTCTATCTTGAGAGTTTGAGGAGTGGTAATTCCTGCCAATGCATTACAAAATATGGTCAGATTCATTTCTTCTTTCTCTAGGGTTGGTTCTTGGTGTATATCCTCTTGTTTTGACATTTCTTGTTCATTTTCTTCCTCCTATTCATAATCTATGTAAAATAATTTCTTCTCAGCACACTTATGACCTTTAGTATATTTTCTATCACAACCATAACAAAGCCCTTTGTCTCTTTTTCTTCCAACTATTGTGGTGTCAAATTTGTAGTTTTTGGAAGGCTAGGGGCAGCAACACTTCTATCTTTATAATTGTGAGTGGCAGGCTACCTTGTTTTCATAATTTTTCTTTCAATTTTTCTTTCCAGCCTGAATGCATTGTCTAATGGATCAGCTTCCCAAAGGCAAACCTCACGTTGGATGTTATCCTTTAAAATCCATATGAACACATCAATCTTATGCTCCATTAGAATATCATTTACCCTTATATTCAATTTTTGGTAGTCCGCATTGTGCTCCACCATTGAACCCTTTTGTTTGAGATTTATCAATTGGCTAAAGAAGGTGTTGCTATTTGTATCCTCATAATGTGCTATCATTTCCTCCATAAAAATTGACCATATGACAATTTTTTTATCAGATCAAAGCCATAGATACCATACAAATGGATTGGGTTCCAAATATAAAGTTGCAATGCGTACCTTTTGTGTGTTTTGCACATTATGGATATCGAAATATTGCTCCATCTATAGTATCCATGTTACGTGATCCTTCCCATCAAAATTACTCATATCGATCTTTGGAACATGGTGGGTCTTCAATCCAATGTTAGAGTCTATGAAATAATTATTAATATTTCTTTTATTCTCATCATGAGTTTCCTTTACTACCCTTTTTCCATTAGGAAGCATTTCTTGTAGCAACTTTTCAAATCTATTTTCAAATATTCCATGTTGCCTTTAAGTTTTTTTTTCTATACCATTGATATTAGCTTCCATGCCATCCATATTAGCTTCCATTCCATTCTTTAAATCATCCATCTTATTTTCAGTTACTTTTTATGAGAGCGAAATTTGTTGCACTTGGTCTCGTAATTTTGATATATCATGTTGCATTTCTTCCTTTTCCTCATGTGTCATAGTAGAGATTTCAGGTTTCTTACTTGATGTTTCAATTTTCTTTCCCCGGTTCATCAATTAATGATAATTATGCTTCATAATTCCCTTTGAATCACTTCAAACTACTTTCTCAAACAAAAGTTATGCAAATTTTAAAAAATAATACACATGTTTTTCACTTTGTAGGAGCTCGATATTCAATTTGATGTATCTCTGAAATTTCGGATCTCCAAGGTCTAAAATTTTGTCCTTTGGTAGGCCTCTAAGTCCTCTTGCCAAACCCACAAGTATTATCGAGATTGGATTCTCCAAGAAATATTTATGCCCAATATTCCATGATGACCTGATTATAGACTCGTTTTGGACAACGAATTGGTACGAAGTGCCTTGTGTCACTGTTTTGACCTTCAGCCCTAAAAATGATACCCAACAAACTATAGTCCATCCTATTTATTTATCTTTTTACAAAATTTGAATTTGATTCTCAAAGGGAAAGTTATGATGATTTTCCCAAGGTCGCATGTTTGAGATCGAATTCTGGAGCTTGCAAAAACCCTAACTTCCGCAGATCATATCTCTGAAAATATAGCAATAAAATATCTTAAATTGATACAAAAGGTTCACCAATATTTCATCTCAAATGGGTTTTAATTTATGATTCTTAAGCATCATATAAACAAAATTATAGTTAAAATTACAAGAGGACCTATTTGAAGCAGTGAAACCCTAGAATCCAAATATCTGATATCAAATGTTATGCAACCAGCTCACCAAATAGAAGAAGATATAGATCAACGACTTCAAAATTAGCCTCTTCTAGGTGGAAACCTCCTTTACATTACACAAATAAATAATTCTTTGATGATTCAAATTACCAAACCTCCTTCCTATATATAGGAGTCTAAGGGGTGACAATATAATGAGAGCCGACATAACAATAATAATGTAGGGGCACAACAATAACAATAGTGGGCTTCTATGGGGCACAATAGTAACAATATGGCGACAACATGGACACAAAAAATAAGAATAACGGGCTACAATGACAATAATAATGGGGCAATACACTAGTATTATAGGGACCTAAAACTAACTATGTATTTTGATTCTTAAAATTGCATAAGCCAGATGTTATAAGGACCTTTTCAAGGTATTGAACTTATTTATGCATTCAAAAATACAACTTAATATTGTAAAATTGTAATTTCATTAATAATTTCATAATTAATGATGGTTGCAAAAATAAAAATAATTAATGATGGATGTTATAGGGATGTTTCAACATTATGTTGGTAGCTAGTTGCATTGCAAGCTTTTGTCATTTTCCCATGGGAAAATTATTTATGGCCGAGTTGACATTCAATGTTGTTACTTAGGGAGATGGTGGTAGTGTTGACTCCTAACCACTAGAGATAGGGCGATGAGAGAAAATGGTCATCAGCTGGGAGAGGAAAAATATGAAAATTATTTATGGTCAGGTTGACATTCAATATTGTTACTTAGAGAGATGGTGGTAGTGTTGACTCCTAACAACTAGATATAGGATGACAAGAGAAAATAGTCATGAGGTGGGTGTTTCAGGGAAAACTAGTGTCGATTCGAACTGTTAGTCCCACTAAGACGGGTACCTATCTTAGAAACAAACAATGAAATCTTTTCGAGAGTTCCTTTAAGTGTGATAGATGGAAGAGAAGAAAAAAGAACCAACCTGGATCTTCCGCTTTGATCCTAGCTTGATTTCTCCTTTCCTTGATAGAATTTTCCACTCCTCTCCTACTTGTCCCACTTCAAAGAGTACCTGTAGAGTCAAATTAACAATAAACTATCAAAGCATCTCTATCTAAAACGTCATAAACAATGTGGAATTAGAAACACATTGACCATACAATTGCATTCATAAACAATAAGATTCACAAATACAAGATCATATGGAGGAAAAATCAAAGAACTTTATTAATAGTAATGTAAGAGAGGATTACAACCCAGCTGTCTGATCCAACATCATCCTCCCAGTTGTAGAAGCCCTCTTCACCTCATGAACAAGCAAATCACCCAACAATGCAATGTCTCTTCTCACCAACAAACCAACAACACTTCCTTACAAAATACAAAATTCCAGCCTCTAGATCTCTCAGATGAGGGATCCATTTATAGATGTCCTGCAAGGGTGTGAGTCAGCTCTGGGTTTTTGATTAGTTTCATTCCACTAATAGTTCTTGGTTCCACTTGGAGATTTCATGATCTCTTACTCATCCCTCGACGAATTCATAGAGGCAAGTGTCACAAGAGAAGTTTCTGGGAGATTCCATGATCATCCACCTTGCAAACTGTCTTTGCCATTTGTCTATTCTCGCTCATTGCACCCCACAGAAGGCCATTTTAGTATGCATCACACCTGGCCAGTTAGGCAATCAATATGCATCGCACCTTGCCCATGGAGCGGTCCGTATGGTCCAGTTTTGGCCAATTCTGAGTAGTTTTTCAGGTGGAACTTCTGGGAAATGATGTAATCAGTTGACCATGATCCTTTAGGGTATGAAACAACACTTTTAGGGACTTAAGGAGCCCTTATTTTATGGACATATGAGTTTAGGGTTGCAGTGCCTGGAAATATGTCTATAATAGCTACCCCCTAAAGCATGAGGTCATGAATCTTCTGATGTTGGGTGAAATACTTTATTCATGAGGATCCAAGGTATTCGAATCGGAAGGTGACCTATATAAGATACAATACAATACATCATCATCATATTATTTTCATGATCTAGCTGAGGCGGGCATTCCCATGCTCAGCTTTATAAATTCATTTTCATGTACATAGGACAGACAATCATTTGCTATTGCAGACTAGTGATTCTTCACATGAAGAGTCATCTTCCCTAGCTTAGATGACTATCTGTGCAGCTTCTGTGTAAAATTGATGTCTTTATTTTCCTGAATATATCACAGCCTGGATGGATGAAACTAGATCCAGGGTCTTCAAAACTCATCCAATATTCGCCCAATGTACAAGTCGATCCATGTGAAAAGATGTTCTGAAGTTGAACATGGAAAGGCATCGCCTGATTACCAGCCAATGATGTAAGCTGTTAACAGACGCGAGAGGAGTCACCGATAATGATGATGACCCTCAAGGTACTAAAATACAATTCACGTGTTGTGAATATATGAGCTGATGTCAGACACCACACAAAGTCTTTTGGTTGAAGGTCATCGACGTAAACCTATCACTAGAAGTGAGAAACTTTCCATTGAGGCATGCAAGCTTCAAAGTACAGAAAGGGTTGTTTCTAAGTCAACTTCTTGGATAATGAGTTGATGTCGACAAGAAGTGACCTATCGTAGGAGGGCCTTGATGTATCCCACATCTATGACGGGAAATAGAGCAAATTATTTTTGTGGAGGTGAAAACGATGTGATGATATAAGGTTTAGGAATGGTGGTCATGAAAAATGAAGAATGGATGTAATGCAGTGGATGAGGCGTTCGTTGGATGGTGAATTCTCTGAATGACTTCTCTTGAACATATTGGCGACACTGATATGGACTGGTAGCGTTAACCCCATGGATGGCACGACGGACCAATGGTGACGGTGAATGGAAAAACCCAACCCAACTCAATCATGGTGATGGAGTGAAAGTGTCATGTTCAAGAGCGACTTGCTACCAATAGAGTTCTTCAAGTTTTCTTCCCATTTTTCCCCAGTCATTGCTGACCAGTACCTCTTTATTTTTGACAAGCTTGAGGAGGATAACATATGCTTGGTCTATAATTTGCCCTTCGGGCAAACCTGTCGCTTTGTGTTTAGCAAGCCTAGCGTCAGTGAGACTCGTTCTTGTCTGGGTGGACAAGTTTGTCGCTATTGTTTTAACGAGTTTAACAACAAAGATAACTCAGTCATTTTCATGTTTAGAGAGTTTGAAAATGGATGAAAAGGAGACTCCAATAGTCCTTTTTCGTGGCATAATCCCTTAAGTCCGAAAAAGTGTAAAATAATACGAAAGGGATGACTTTTCGATAGTTTTAACGAGCTGACAAAGACAAGTGCTTGATCTTTTTGTTTAATGATCCCTCAAGTCCAAAAATATAAAAATATATGAGAGGGATGGCGTTCCCCTTACTTTAACGAGCTGGGAAGGCCAATAGCTCAAATTTTTTTTTATATTTAACGAGTCTAAAAAGAGTTTTAAAAAGGCTCGTTTTTTGAGGAACGAGTGGTATTTTTGGATAGCAGTTGGTTCCAGGTAAGCTTGGAACTTCTCAAAACATGGTAGTGTGAAGAGGGTGGCAATTAGAATCAGTCGTCGCAGATGTTCCTCAAAAGGGTAAACAATCAAGTGGAAGCGTATGGTCGGCCAAATGAAATGGAGGTGATGAAAGGAACATAACCAAAGTTCAAAAGGGCAGATAGCAAAGTGATCACAAAAGGTTATTTACCAAAGGCGGGTTTATTTTTTAATGAGCTTGAACCTTGTGCCAACATGTGCTCAGTGCGGGTTGATTTTTTAACAAGCTTGAACCTTGCGGGAACATTTCTCTTGCCAGTCTTTTGATAATGTCTCTTGGTAGATTTATTTTTAATGAGCTTGATCACTACTATAACATGTGCTCATGACCTTTTTATGTAAGCTAGAAACGACCGAGCTATGAGGTTAAAGGGTTAAGAACCTACAAACTAAGAAAGTCAAAGGTCGCTTTTCACTTGCATGAAAAGGTTTGTATGGCCCCAGGTCTTTCAGTAAAAGGAGAGTTTCTAGGTTATCAAATGGAAGTCCTTGCGGTTAGGCAGGATCGTTTCTGTTCGGGGACAAAAACTCTTTCTTTGCAATGTCCATCGAAATAGACAAAGGTGATTGTTGTGTGCTTCTAATCACATAACGTACGAAGGTGAATACTGTGACCTTCTATTCAAAATTGTACAAAGGAAATAATCGTGTCAGACTGATCACATAACCTATATGGGAATGTTATTCGGTCCAAGTATTATGACCTTTCAAGAAAATCTCTCTTTTCCTCTGGGTTCGCCTGCCGAAGCATACTAGGGTGCATGCCCCCTAATCTTCATCACACTCATCGAACTACTCGCGGTAATTAGGTGGATGGGATGAAGATGGAAGAGACATTGTTGATGCGAAGAGACCATTTATGGATGATGGTTGATTTATAACTGTGTTTGAACCATGAAATGAAAGCTGGTCGACAAGTTTCACCAGTTTGCCTTGATGTGGAAAACACATCACTTGAAAGAATGTGGAAACAATGGCTTCCATGCTATATATATAATCATGTCCAAGGAGTAGATTGTAATCTAGTGGACCTTGGACTACCATCACGTTCAAATAAACGGTTTTCTTTCTCAAAGTTATCAGTAACTTTGGAAGGATCCCTAATGGTCAACTGGTTCCTTTGTTGAAGCCCGACAAATTTTGTTTTTCAGGCAAAAGCAATGGCGAACCAAGCGCTTTCCAAGCAGTTGAGGAAAGGATACTCACCGAAGCCCCTTCATCTATGATTGTGCCAGACACGATCATTTTGTAAACTTGTACTATGATTTGGAATGGTACATTAGATGGAAGGTGAGGTTTCACTAGTTGATTCCAATCAAAGAAAACGACTAGACTGCTCGGAGGAGGTACCAGATAAATGTCCGGATAAGTTTCATGAACTGGGGGGGTCTCTTCCTATTGTGAAGGAATGGGTGGATTTCCCCCAAGTTCATTAGACTCTATATCGACAAAAATAATTTGAACGGTGTTGTTCTCATCCTCTTTGGAAACTATATCATCTGAAGGTGGATTTTCTGAAGGCAAGACTGGGTCGACTACCATCTCGACCAGTTGACTTTGATCCAGTATGGACTCAGAAGGTTCACTTTCAATGATAGGTGATTCGATCGACAATTGAGTTATGTCAATCGGGTTTTCAACTAGCGAAGGACTTGGCAAGAGTTTCTTGTATCTGGGTGGAAGCTACTGCGGTGAAGCAGGATGGTTATCCAAAATGCTTTTGGCTTCATCCAGAAAAGGACAACGGTGAAGAGTATGATCACCCTCACATAACCTACATGGAACTCTAGCTTTTCCTTTCTGTCGATTGACTTCGTTTTCACTAGTTGATGGTGCACTGTCAACCTGACTATCAGGGGTTGATGACACCAAATGGTGCAAACGGGGAGACCATTCCCTCAAGATCCACAGGATGCAAGGGAAATCTCGATGGTAATGTCTCTCCTTGCAAATTACACATGGAGTTTTTGGTTTGGAAACTTTAGTGTGCGGATTTTCGCCAGATGATGCATTGGTGTTCCCTTGTTTAGCTGGCTTCTTCTTCTTCTCCTTCCCTTTCTTTTTCTTCTCAGTTACTTGGTTTTTAGTGTCACTAGTTTCACCAAGCGAAGAGGAAGAAGGGGAAGGAGAAACAAATGAAGTAGAAGGCAAAGGGGTAACTTTAGTATCATCTGGTTGCTGATTAGATTGTTGAGGAATTGTGGTGTTTTGAATGACAGAGGTCGAGAAAAGCCATACTGGCAGGCCGATTGTGATTCCTGGAAGGGACAATGTAGCCATATATGGAGAACCAATATCTCCCCAAGAGGAGAAAGGACTAGGATTCCCTCCAAGGGGGATTCCTTGATTGGTAGACTCCATTATCTCAACCTCAGATCAACGTAGGAATAGGGATGTTATTCCGATTAAAATAAATTTTAAAGACACTTTGACGCAACTTGCTTTTTCAATTTTTAAGAGTCGAGAAAAAGCTAAAGGTGACTCTAGTCACCTTCGATTTTTAATGAGCCTGAAGTGACAAGTGCTCAGATGGACCTTTTCTTTTAAGGAGTCGAAAAGGAATGAAAGTGACTGCTTTGGAAGTCTAGACAGAGGGTTTACCAAATCAATTGTAAAACTGCAAAATGCACCTTGGTGATAAATGATAGAGAAATTACCAAGGAATTATGTACGGTAGTCAATCTTCCCGAATGCTGTGTTCAGTGCATTACGATCGATAGGGCAGCAGACACAACTTCCTAAGGATAAATGATATCAGCCTATTGTGGTCTCCCAATATATACTCGACGGTACAGGGAGCACAAGTCCGTACTGGCACTTGTCGTATCAAAGAGGAGGAATCACCCAACCTTCAATGAAAACGATAGTTACCAGGTTTTACGACATCGGAACACGTCTCTAGCCTAGACTTCTAGATGTGTTGCGTTAGGTTCCAAAGCGTTTTTATGTTCATTGAGGTTTATTTTAGAGTTGATCTTTCTTAGAAGTTTGTCTTTTAAGGTTCACCACGCGATGTAGATGTGAAATTCCTAAATATGCAATATAAAATGATAAACAATCGTTTATGTTTTTTTAGCAATGAAAATCCTAGCTACAAAGGAAATAAGATGATGATTTTCTTTCAGCAGAGAGCATAGAGCATACACTAAATGCACTTTTCCTAAATCAAATTTCGTAGCAGTCGAAATGCAGATGCACATGCATGTATTTGTTTTCCGCTTTCTTAACGTGTGAATGACAAAAAGAAAGCTAAGTACAAATTTGAACCATTTTCTTTCAAAGCGACAATACTAACAATTTTTCTTTTCAAAATGAAAGGAAGACTAAGACGACACTTTTCGATTTCGAATTTAAAACTATTTTTGACACTTGAAATACTAATAATTTGAAAATCAAGTACAATGACAAAAGTACAACCAACTATCTAGAAGAGGAATACTTTATGACACTCTTCTTTTGATTTAAAATGATAATTATGACACTTGCACCAAAAACGACAGTTCAATTAGGCTACTTTCGACAAAGGAAGACTGTAAATGATTGACAAATACACAAAAACATTTACAATTCCTAACTGATGGAGGCTGAAATAATGTGAAGGAAGATGGTTTCAGCAAGAAGGTACTGATCATGAACAACAAAATTACTGATTAAAGCTGAAAACATGAGGAAAAACCAAATTTCAAAGAAGAAAAAACAGTTCACTCAATCATCGCACATGCAAAACAAGGAAACAGGGATGCATCTCACCTACAACACACAGGAGGTGTGATGCATCTAGGTTGCATAGTTACAGATAGTGTGATGGGCCAGGGAGCAAATCTGAGCTTGGTTTTTGCTCAAAAATTGAAGCTAAGTTCAGTGGTTTAGGCTGGGTAATGATGGATAGTAAACAAAAAGCATAAGGGTAAGATCGGATGAGGTTCTGAGCTACCACAAGGGCACTTAAGATGATTTGTAAGTCAGATGTTCAGTTCGTAAACCAACCCGGAGATTGACTGAAGTAGCGTTTATCTACTTCGCAATTGCATATCAAAGGCGTTTTGAAGGCTAGCTGGCTAACTTCAGGCTCCGTCTGTAGTTTATAAAGCAAAAAATAAACAAACTATTCGTTCCCCAATGGAGTCGCCATTTTGTTTCAGGGAAAACTAGTGTCGATTCGAACTGCTAGTCCGACTAAGATGAGTAGCTATCTTAGAAACAAACAATGAAATATTTTCGAGAGTTCCTTTAAGTGTGATAGATGGAAGAGAAGAAAAGAGAACCAACCTAGATCTTCCGCTTTGATCCTAGCTTGATTTCTCCTTTCCTTGATAGAATTTGCCACTCCTCTCCTACTTGTCCTGCTTCAAAGAGTACCTGTAGAGTCAAAGTAACAACAAACTATCAAAGCATCTCTATCTAAAACATCATAAACAATGCGAAATTAGAAACACATTGACCATAAAATTGCATTCATAAATAATAAGATTCACAAATACAAGATCATATGGAGGAAAACTCAAAGAACTTTATTAATAGTAATGTAAGAGAGGATTACAACCCAGCTATCTAATCTAGCATCATCCTCCCAGTTGTAGAAGCCCTATTCACCTCATGAACAAGAAAATCACCCAAAAATGCAATGTCTCTTCTCACCAACAAACTAACAGCACTTCCTTACAAAATACAAAATTCCAGCCTCTAGATCTCTCAGATGAGGGATCCATTTATAGATGTCCTACAAGGGTGTGAGTCAGCTCTGGGTTTTTGCTTAGTGTCATTCCACTGATAGTTCTTGGTTCCACTTGGAGATTTCATGATCTCTTACTCATCCCTGGGCGAATTTAGAGAGTCAAGTGTCACAAGAGAAGTTTCTGGAAGATTCCATGATCATCCACCTTGCAAACTGTCTCTGCCATTTGTCTATTCTCGCTCATCGCACCCCATAGAAGGCAATTTGGGTATGCATTGCACTTGGCCAGTTATGCAGTCAATATGCATCGCAGCTTGCCCATGGAGCAATCTATATGGTCCAGTTTTGGCCAGTTCTAAGTAGTTTTTCAGGTGGAACTTCTGGGAAATGATGTAATTAGTTGACCATGATCCTTTAGGGTATGAAACAACACTTTTAGGAACTTAAGGAGCCCTTAGTATATGGACATATGAGTTTGGGGTTGCATTGCCCAAATATGTCTATAACAGTGGGAGAGGAAAGAATAATGTCGGAAAGAAATACAAATTATTTAAGAAAAAGGGTTTCAGTGGAGAATAAAATACTAGACTAGAAAGAATATACAAAAATTCATACACTATGAGACAGTCCTAGTGTCTAAGGAGGAAAAAAAGACTGATTGATATTTTTGATAGAAGGACAACCTAAGGCTTAGGGGTTTTGCTATTATAGCAATTCATCTGGTTGGGAGGAACTTGTTTGCTCCTATTATATTTGTCAATACTCATAAGTAAACAAATTGTTGCGGCTAATATCTTTTAAAATTTGTTTTACATAAGTTATTATGATTGTATGTACAAATAGCAAGAACTGGAAGATATAACTCATTAATGTTTTTTATGTTAGGAATTCAAACAAACCTTTTTTTGGGATTACTATTAAATAAGGAAAATCTGTGTGAGGAGTAGATGCAAAATGCAAGTCTATGAGCCTTACATCTAACTTCATGTGTATCAAGGATCTTTCTTAGAGGCAGTTTGAGTTTAACGAGCCAATTATTGGTTTAGAAGTGTCTAAGCCATATTTATATATTCAATTATATCAAATAATACAACTATGTATAGATTATACAGAAAAAACACCAAGAAATTGTATATAAAGAAAATAAAAGTAATATCTAATCTTGAAACTATATTTTTGATTATGATAAATTGACATTGGCTAAGTGAGCCCTATAAATGTATATATACAAGTGAAAGAAGCCATATAAATAGGAAATAACCAAATGGGGAAATAATCTTTATCTTTTTTATAAAAGCAGAGGGATGAGGCTAACTAAGCTCTATAATGTATATCTCAGATATGTTCCTTTAAGAAATGGTGTGCTTAAAACTACTTGATAAGAATAAATAAATAAATATAAATAACACAAGAAATTATTCCAATTAAAATAAATATGTTCATTCAATACTTAGTAGCAACCAAGAAGTTGTAATGACACAATGGTTCAAAGTAAATTATAACATGGGAAGTCTAATAATAATTGGTATAAGAAGAAATCTAATAATATATTTGTTTTCTATACAACTAAGGGTAAAAACCCAATATATCTAGATAAAGACTGGGAAATTCCAGACTTAGAATAAAAGTTTGAAGTATTCAACTTAGAAAAAAAAGAAAGAAACAAACAAACATGGCTATAGTTGTAATGGGCATGTGAAAAACCCCTCAGATTGAGTTATAACCTGCAACAGGAGAAAGAGGAAGAATTAATTTCCATTTAGTAGTTGGAATGATAGATTAAAAGGATTAAAGATGTTGGCTAGACTCAGGAAGAGAAGCTACCTGACATAAACATAAATAAAGATCCAAGGTTTTCCAACCACTTACACTTGGTTATATTTATCCCTAAAAGAAAAAAGCCTTTAAATTCTTAAACATTACCTTATGAGTACTAGTAAAATTTTGAAATTCTCAATTGTTGCAAGGGGAAATTTAATGTTGGTACTTAGTAACAATGAGGTTTAAAACATTTACACCACTCATAATCAAGTATCATGTAGCCTAAACAAATAAGGGTGAAAGTACCAAGGTGTATCTATGACCCTTTGTAAGTCGATGCCTCGTCACTTGAGAGAAATGAAAATCAGACCCTGATGCAGATGTTGAAAATGCAGCAAGAAATTCCTTTAATTTTTCCTCAATCAAATTAGGAGAACTTCAAATTTAAATTTCAGCATAATACTTGGAGGTAGTTAACTGAGGTGACATAGATCGTTTTACTCAGCTAACTCAGCTAATTCGAGTTGGAGACACTTGAGTTTAGTTCTACATTATTGATTTCTAATTTTTAGCAATCTATTTCAATTAATTTGAGTTATTGTTAGTGTAACTAGTTCTCAATGTTAATAGAACTAGAGGAGGTTCAGTCAAGGGTGTGTAACTTTTTTCACACTGAGTGATCATTCAGTTAAACTGATCAATCAACTGAAATTAATTCATGCATCCAGAGAATTCAAGTTATCCAATTGAGATTGGAGTTCAAGGGTAGTGTACTATCAGTTGTAGAATTTTCCAAGTTGTATAGGTGGTGCATGTAGTCAAAGAACGACCTAAAGAAATTTCACAATTCTCAATGAGTAATTTCCCTAATTAATAGGGGACTAATTCCTCATCAAACAGTGCAAGGAAATAAGATCTTGGCAAGATGAGAAATTGGCTAAGTATTGGCTTCAGTGATTTTGTGAGGCAGTGAGATAGATTATACTAGTGCAGGGGATTCTTAGGATTGAGCAAGCATTATATTTCCTCCCTATTCTTTGAATAATGAAATACAGATAGTAAGGGTTTTGAGAAGCTACTTTCCCCTAGATAGATCTCTATGTATGTGTGTTGAATCTTGATGCATATTAATGATTTGTGTTCTCGATCATGATTTACTTTCCGAAGATGAGTAGACTAGCTTCAACTCTTATATTCAAGTAAATCTCATGAGAAATTTTGTATTGACACATTAAATTTTTACATGGTATTAGAGTAGGAATCATAGTAGAGAAGAGAATTTGAAGTTGTCTTTGCAAGTCAATCGAATTTGCAGGATCAATTCTTTAGAGCTAACAAGATGGCTTTCTATGAACTGAGACTCGAGTATGCCCTTGAGGGTAGCTCGAATTATGTTCTTTGGAAGGATAGGATAGAGGTATTGTTCTAACATAATGGGCTAATGGAATTCATAAATAATGATATCCTGAAGCCTTCAACATTTGATGCTCAAGATGTAGCAAAATTGAAGAAGTGTGTAGAAACGGAAAGGAGGATCATATTGGAGGGAGTTTGAGACCATATTTTCTTGAATATCCATGGGAAAGAGACTCAATATGCAATGTGGCATGCCTTGAAAGATTTTTTCTTGAAAAGTAGTGACCACAGGAAGGCAGAACTCAAGCACAAGCTTCAGAAGATCAATATGGAAAAGAATGACACCATTCCACAGTACCTGAGAAAGTTCACATAATGTCATGATGAACTTGATCAAGTTTATGTTACCATAAAAGAGGATGATTTGATAATCCTAGCAGTTCTAGGACATCCCAAGAGTTGGCACAAATACTAGGATTAGGTAAATGGGAGGGAGAATCTACCAAGTTGGGAACACCTAATGTCTGATTTGGTACAGGAGGAGATAAGGTGGAATAAGAGAGATGGGACCTCATCCAAGGAAGTGGAGGAGGACTTTCCATTAGTTGATAAAGGAATGAAAGATAAGGGGAAGAATTCACATGGTGATGCGATTCCACCCATGAGGGCAAGAAGAAAGACTTATCCAAAATCAAGCGCTTTCACTGTCACAAATTCAGGCACTATGCCACGAAGTGTCCACAAAAGAAGGCAAGTAAGAAGGAGCTTGTAGTAGTTGTAGCAGGTGAAGCTTTGGCTTCACAATTTGAGCTTGATTTCACTCTCATCACATGCATGGTTAGCATCATGATGGGGAGTGTGTGGTATCTAGTAAGTGGTGCCTCATTTGAAATGAAGGAGAATAAAGAATTCTTCAGTGACTTGGAGGAGAAAGATCTCCAGAGGAACATTGAGTTTGGAGATGATGGAAGGTACAACACAATCGATATTGGTACAATTACTTTTCAGAGGGAGTCGGGCTCCCCTCTCAAGCTCAAATATGTGTTGTTTGTTCCAGGTCTAAAGAATAATCTCGTCTTCGTAGCAGTGTTGGAAGACCATGGTTATGATGTGATCTTTAATAAAGGTAAATCCTTTCTGAGACACATAACTACGGGGAAGGTGAAACATATCAGTGCTAGATTTAATAACCTATATGCACTTGAGGTAGAAGATACATGTAAAGGCTTGAGGAGAAAGGCAAAGATTAGAGACTTGGTGGTTGAGAGGGAGAATAATTTTCCTCTCAAAATGGAGCCTTAGAAGAAGCCTCAAGAAGTTGTGGAGCAACCACAAATGGAGAAGAAAAGAGGAGACAAACTGAAGTCATCCACTCAGGAAAAAACCTCCACTAGGGGGAAAGTTCGATCCAGGTGGGAAGAGGGAGCACATGCATCCATACCTCCAAGTGTGAGATGGGACGATGTGAAGCCATACTCCAAAAGTTGCATAAATTTGGGCAGGGTCCATTGAGGTGTGTTTGTCTCATGGATCATTACCTTACTACGGGGGACCACAATATTTAGTAGTAGGAGGATCAATGTCAGTAATATACTGAGGAGTGCATAGCAGTCTTGGTGGAATAGCATAAGGCTCAGTAGCAGAGTCAATAGCAACATAATCTTCCCAGTGGATAGTTGCAGATTGATTCAATGTTATTTAATTTTTAATTTTTTGGATGCTTCCCAGTTGCAAATGTTGTAGTAGCAGCAACAACAGAGATAAGTGTTGCATGAAATACATTATAAAGATATTGGATTAGGGTAGATGTGAATCCCTTTCTTACTGAGAGGGAGTGTTGAAAATGCAACAAGAAATTCCTAATTTAGATTTGCCTTAATTAAATTATGATAAATTCAAATTTAAATTTCAGTAGAATACTTGGAGGTAATTAACAGAGGTGACATAACTCCTGTTACTCAGTTAACTTATTTAATTTGAGTTGGGGAGACTTGATTTCAGTTCTACATGATTGATTTCTAATTTGTAGAAATTTATATCAGTTAATTTGAATTATTGTCATTGTAACTATTTCTCATTGTTAGTAGAACTAGTATAGGTTCAGTGAAGGGTGTGTAACCTTTTTCACATTGAGTTATCATCCAGTTAAATAGATCAATCAACCTAAATTAACTCATTCATGTAAATAATTCGAGTTAACAAGTTGAGATTGGAGTTCAATGGTAGTGTACTATCAATTGTATAATTTTCCAAGTTGTACAGGTGGTGCATGCAGTCAAAGAAGGGCCTCAATGAATTGTGCAATTCTCAATGAGTAATTTACCTAATTAATAGGGGTTAATTTATCATCAAACAACGCAAGGAAATAGGAGTTGGGTAGGATGAGAAATTGGCTAAGTATTGGCTTAAGTGAATTTGTGAGGTAGTGAGATAGATTATACTAGTGTACGATATGCTTAGTCTTGAGCAAACATTGTATTTCTTCTCTATTCTTTGATTAATGCAATACAAATAGTAAGGGGTTTGAGAAGTTGATTTCCCCTAGATAAATCTCTGTGTATGTGTGTTGAATCTTGATGCATTTAATGATTTGTGTTCGTGATCATAATTTACTTTCCACAGATGAGTAGAGTAGCTTCAAGTCTTATGATTTAGTAAATTTCATGAGCAATTTTCAATCTACACATTAAATTTATACAATAGATACATACTAGGCTACCTAACAAGAAAAGAGAAATATTACCTTAGTCAAACAAAGACTCAAGAGGGTAATTTTTGCTAAAAAGAATTACGAAAAAAGAAAGAAACCAGTGAATGACTAACCTTAGTGCAATTTGTTTACCTATAATGTGGCTTAAAATTGTTGTTGTTGAGACTAGCAAACAGATAAATAGATAAGAGTGTCATGGAAGCTCCACTTGAGCTTGTGAATTAGACTAAGGGCCTTAGAAGCAACATAACCACAATGAATTTAAAACCCTTCAATTGAATTAAGAAAAAATGCAAAGAAAATTAGGGAAAATGTAAAACCCTTGTTAATTTACCTAATATGACCTCCCTCATGATGAAAGTTGTTTCCATATGCAAGGCAAAAATATAAATTACATTTCTCTTTACAAATTTAGTTGAAAGGTTAAAAGGGTTTTATAGTGGAGATAATAAAATAAAAACCCTAAGACAATTAGTGGAAGGACCTAAGTCTTCCAAGTTCCTCAAACCTGAACAAAGAAAACCAAATGGTGTCAACCCAAAAATCCTCATGAAATTGTGAGAAAGAAATCTCTAAGACACCCTTAGTAACCAATGGAAAAAGAACAAGCATATAAAGCCTAGATTTGAAAAACTCTTGAGTGTAATTGTTGTATGAAATAGTTGAGGGATTTAATTCCTAAGAACCATTGTTTCTCTAAGAAATTAACCGACTATAGGGAAAGTAAGTACAACATCAATATAGAAATTGTGTAGAATACAAAGTTGCATAGTAAACCTCAATAAAAGAAACCTTCACTAGAGTTGCAAAGCTCTTAGTTTGCTAAATCAATAGTGAAAATGACAAAGTGACCAGGGAAGCTAGGCCTAGTAACCCTCATTCCAGATGCATCCAAATTGTCCCCAATCAAACCATCATGTGGGCAGGCCCAAATGTCACGATATGGAGCAAGCCTCATAAATCGAATCACATGGATCAACGTTGTAGAGTTGTGAAATAATTAAATTTAAAACATAAGGAAGTGGTGTAACATAATGGTAAGTAAAATCATTGCCACTTTTATGGTAATGAGTTCCAAATGCCTCCAAACCTTTTAATTATGAGTCAAACCAAAAATTAGCATAATCTATGTATTGGGTCTTCAATGTTGCAACATGCTAGATTGAATAATAGCAATGCCCTTACTCTCGATTTGGTGAAGTGGCATAGCCACCCCGTTATATTTAATGCAAATATATTCAACAATAGACCATTATAAATAAAATAAAATGACCTCTAATGTAGTAATATAGAAATAGAATATACATGTGGTCAGTGCCCTTAATGTTTTTAAGCTAACAAAGGTTAAATAAATTATATACACAATTATGGTAATGAAATGAAAAGGGACGTTTATTAGCAAAATTATAAATATATATATATATATATATATATATATATATATATATATATATATATATATATATATATATATATATATATATATATATATATATCTATATCTATATATATATATAGATATATATATATATATATATATATATATATATATGGGTTTGACGTACATTACAAAAGACATGAACAATAATAACTAAAATAAATAATAATTTTTTAAGGAGATTCAAGGTGATACCATTGTCTATAGGGCTACACAGGTACATAATGGACAAAAATATATAACTCACAATAAAATTTACAGTTTTTAGAAAAATCTACTCATACTTTACATGAACTAAAAAAAATATAAACTTTTAGAGAAATGTGCGAAAAGGATTGTTGTCAAAAGATGATTTTATTATTAAGAAATGAGTACATGTTGTTTTAGTCCATTCCTAGAATAATCTCGACCAAAATTCAATTCTAAAATGTCTAATATGTAAAAGGACTCGTACATAGATATTAAAGTGACGAAAATCAAGTAAAACAATATATGCAGGCTTTGTAGAACCTATCTGATATGATAGAATCAACAAAATGTTTTACAAAAACCAAGCTAGTTAGCACTGTCACACAAACATATATTATTTGTTTCACAGTCCTAGAGACGGTTGACTACTATGTCAACACAATATTTGTATCAGGAAGATCCACTTCAAAGGATCACTACCTATTAGCTCAACCATTGCTTGACTCGAAGGTGTCGAGAGAAATGAACCCATCACCTCTCAATAGAAAATGTACTTTTAACGATGGAGACTCGACCAATTGAGCTAATCCTCGAGGCTAGAATCGACATAACAAATATTGAATATTCTATTAGCATAAAATAATGCAGGAAAATAATTGATAACCTAAGAAGATTAATAAAGAAAAATATGTGTTTTCTCTTTAGTTTTGCTGTCAACAAATAGATAAACCTTTTGTACTCCAGAAAAATATGAATCAGAGAGGAAGATGACAACTTTTTAAACTTAGAGCATACCTCTCCTCAGTATTTTTTCCATCCCCTCCTTCCTTGCCTTTTTCTAGACTTTTACTTTATTTGGAAAATTAGAAAATACAATTTCCATGGAAATTATTTAATTAATTTACTTGGTATTAGGGAAGAGGCATTTAGAAGGAGTTATAATTAATTTTTTTATTACCATTGGTAAGTGGCCCCCTCATATATCTTATAAGTTAAAAACTCATCATTGTGACTCCCATATACAGCATGTATATCCATAACATTATAAAATGAAAGCATAGATATATCAAAAATACCATGTCATCAGAGTATATATCATGTCCAAAAATTATATCATCAGAGTATATATCATGTCCAAAAATGATGTGCTATTCGAAGATAAAAGTATGTGGCAGATAAACGTAAGTTTGCATAAATTGAAATAGACAATAAAATAAAATTGTAACATTATGTTAACTCATGGCATCTACTGTAGATGGTCTCCTGATCATTTCCCTTACTCTTATATTTCCCTCATCCTTATACCCTTGGGTGCATGTATTCGAAGGAGACCTCTCTCCTCCCATTTGTCCCTCATGCATTGGTATGAGAAAGTGAAAAAGTGGCTTCTAAAGAGAAGTGTGCAAGTGTTGTAAACAAATGGAGTTTTTGTACCATTATGTGAGAAAATGAATGAAGAGGTTGGTTAGGATGCTGATACATGGCCTGCGAGAAAACTAAGGGTGCGTGATGAGTGGTGATGAGGGGAGGAACTTGGTGATATGAAAGAGAATGTTGATGTGCATGTCTAGATGATGGTTTAATGAGATTTTTATCCCATCTACAATAATGTATAGGCTGTTGTTGTGGTTATGATTTTGGAATTTATATTATGTTGGGATGAGGCAGTGGTATGTTTTGAGAGGTCAATGGGTTAGGTGGATGCGGTGGAGGGCCTCTAAGGTAAAGGTGACTAGTCTGAGTAAATTGGTCAAATTCCTCAAAATCCACATCAAAATGAATTGAGAATCTGATCTTTTTTTTCTTATTCTCTCTCGATGACATATTACCTCTTCTGCCATGTCCTCTCCTATTGTCACACGAACCTTTGGTAAAAAAAATCATTATCTATAGTAGTGAAATTTATTTATTATGCAATGTGGATCTTGAAACATGAGTGTACAAATCAACAAAGTATATCTAGTCTAAAATCACGCTTATGCAATTAATGGAGGTGTTTGATGAAACATCCAGGGGAAAAGCACCATATGCAGGGAAGGAGAGAGCTTATGCAAGAAAAACTAAAGAAATGTTAGAACAACATTATTTTTCACGATTGGAAAGAAATTTCTGAACGAAACAGAAATACTCATATGCATGGTTGAAGCATCTTAATTCTTAGAGCTTTGGAGAGAAATGAGGCATAAGTTGTATCTTGATTTTACTGAAACTGTGACTTTAGTGCAAGTGGAAGGTACGGAAGAACTGCATGATTTTGTTTGAGTGAATTAAAATAATAATAAGACCATACATCCAAAAAAATGATTCATACATGATCCAGTCTCGTATGAGATTGGGTGAAGTGTCCATGTATAAATAACTAGCTAGTCATACCGTTCTAGAAACACAATGGGATTTTTTTTGTAAAAAATCTTTGATGGAAACTAAAATGTAAATGAACAACTACATAAGTAATGAAGATAAATTTGTTATAGCATACTTCTCATTGGGTAATTCCCACAAAACTATGTGTGTACAACTATGATGATCATTTGAGGAAATACTCCCAGGTCTTATTAGGAGGTGACATATATTTTCTATACCCTTATTGTGAGCCATGGAAGAGAAATACAATAGAAAGTATGTGAAATAGGGGGTGCCATGGTGGCACTAGGTGATTTAAAGTGGTAGCATGGCAAGTGAAAAAGTCTATGTATGTATTACTTATAAAGACAAGATAAAAATGTTTATTTGAAAAACATGCATTTTCTTTGACCCATACAAAGACAACTGACTCGTTATGATTGGTCCGGAATGAGTTTCTTTTTGTAAAGAAAAAAATCAATTTTGGACATTATTTGAATTCATAGAGTGTTTCATAGAAATAACGTGATTTGTATGCATGACATGTGATATGAGATATATGGAATAGGAGGAGAATTACTTATCATTCATCTGATGGTTCACTGATAGTAATATTGATTTCTTGTTTGAACTTAGAATTGTTGGAAGTAATGCTTCTATGTCATGTGCAGTTGTCATTAGGAGTTATGAGGAGTCAATATAGAAGTTGTTGTTTCCAATGTATGAGTCATAGTCATGATCTAGATGTGTCGAAGCCAGTAAATTATGTTCTATATATTTGTACCTCTGGTGATCAATAAAAGGATCTAAGTGTGGTTTGTTGTGTGCGATCAATCACTCCCTGATCTCTTTCAATTTTTCTATCAACAATGTTATTCAATGGGATTTTTTTATTGACCAAGAAGTAATCAAAAATTGCAATGAGGGTTTAAGAGTAGTGCCACAAATGGATAATACTTGAGTTATGCATAGAGGGAATGTAGGACATTTTCACTTGTAGCCAACAAGATAATACTCCTAGGTATTAAAAAATATTAAGTCGTGAGATGTTTTACATCAATAAAGCTCCATAGGTACCTGACAAAGGAAAGGAAATGTTCGACAAATTCTCTCTTTTATTTTCTATATAGGGTTATTTTTTAATCTAAATCTGAAAATGGCAATCACTTTCTTTATTTTGAAAGGTCGTGGTAGCCACGAAGACAAGGAAAATTTGAAAAGACAATCAACTTATCAATATAATAATGCAGGGCTTCAAAAGTATGGCAAAAAAGAGGGAGTTATAACTTTAGTATTATATGAATTCAAAACATGGTTTATTTCCATAGATTGGTAATTTAGCAAGCTATCCTTTAGGAGTGCACAACAAAGTCAAAATAGGGCTAATAATAGAGTATAATGTATTAAAAATTAAACCATGTTTATATATTTATATACCATGATGCAAGGTGAAGCTTATCTGTAGATGCAAACAATCATTCTTGTATTGAGGGTGCAACCAAAAATGAGAAAAATGGATAATACTAGAAATCTATACATTTATAGGCTACAGGTGAGGCAATCAAGATAAAAAAGTTTCTTTTTGCATGCTAAAAAAAAAATTTTCAACATGGGGAAACGTTAACAAGAAAAGATGATGGAAATGGTATTAACCCATCACAAAACAATAAACAGACCAAAACACAAAAATTACATGTTAAGATGTCCATTAGTTCCCCACAATTAGAGCTATAAGTGAATAATACCTCTATATAAACACTTAAATGGTGTCAATGTGTAGTTACAAATGGTTCTTTCATCTCTTGACATGTCAAACTATGGTTCTTATCAATGCTCCAAGCTCTTACTAGGAAGTGAAGGACCAAATTATTACTATGGGATTGCAATTAGGCTTGCCAACTATCCTCACATAATTGGCAGCCTAGGGTGTGGCTTACCTTTTAGTGCACAACATATCACATAAATGATCAACTCATGACCTATGCACATTGTTTTATGGGCTAATACCATATGTTATGAAACCAGCTCAAGAAAAAGATAGAAAAGATAGATCAATGCCTTAGAATTCAGCCTCTTTGAGGGGGCAACCTCCTTTACATTACATAAATGAACAATTCTTGGATGATTCAAATGAAATAACCTCCTTTCTATATATAGGAGTCTAAGGAGTCACAATATAACCCAGCCAACCTAACAATAATAATATAAAGCCACAAAAATAACAATAGAGGGATTCTATGGGGCACAGTAATAACAATATGGGGATAATAGGGGCACAACAATATTAATAAGGGGTACAACTACAATAGTAATGGGGTAATCACTAGTATTATAGGGACCCAACATGCCCCTCTCCTTCAAAAAAGTGTTGTCCTCAACACTTGAGAAGTTCTAGATGCTTCTGTATAACATTCTCATCCTCCCATGTGGAATCTTCAGCGGATAAGTTCTTCCAGTTGATAAGATACTCCGAAATTGATCGATTTCGTAGCTGTCGTGTTCTTGTTTCTGTGACTGCTTCCAGTTCCAATATAATTTTTCCTTCCTCGTCAAGTTCTGGCAATATTGTTTGAACTGGGAGCTTGTCGCATATAACCTTCTTTAAACATGAAACATGGAAAACTGGGTGCAATCGAGAAGCTGCAGGAAGCTCCAATTTGTATGCCATAGTACCAATCTTTTGCAACACCTTGTATGGACCATAATACTTTGGTGATAATTTATTATCCTTCTTAGCTTGCTTGAGGGACATTTGCTTATATGGTTGTAGTCGTAGGAATACCCAATCACCTACATCAAAACTTCTTTCGCTACGATGTTGATTTGCCTGTTGTTTCATTCTATTCTGTGCCAACATGAGGTTATCCTTTAAGAGTTGGAGGACTTGTTGTTGATGTTCAATGTGATGTTCCACTGCTTGAACCTTAGAATTTTCTCTTAAATATGATGTGATGGATGGTGGCTGATACCCATAAAGTGCCATAAATGGGTTCATTTTTGTTGCTGTATGGAAGGAAGTGTTATACCACCATTCAGCCAGAGGCAACCATTTGACCCATTGTGTCTGTTTATCAGACAAAGCAACGAAGATATCCTTCCAAACATTTGTTTACTATCTCAGTTTGCCCATCAGATTGAGGATGATAAGATGAGCTATGAGCTAACTGAGTACCAAGACAAGAAAATAATTCTGTCCAAAAATTTCTAGTGAAAATGGGATCTCTGTCACTTACAATAATCTTTGGGTTTCCATGTAGCTTTTGAATTGTTTCCATAAATGCAGTAGAAACTGTACTGGCTTTAAATGGATGTGATAATGCACAAAAGTGTGCATACTTGGTAAGTCTGTCAACTACCACCATGATGACACTCTTTCCCTCAGACTTGGGTAAACCTGTGATAAAATCCATTGAAACCTCCTCCCAACGTTGGCTTGGAATGGATAAAGGTTGTAATAGACCTGGTGTCTTAATTGTTTCAACTTTATTTTGTTGGCAAACCAAACATTCCGCCACAAACTTTTGAATATCTGATTTAAGGCCATCCCAAAAAAATTCCTTCTTAACCCTGTGGTAAGTTTTTAAAAATCCTGAGTGCCCTCCTAAGGGAGAAGTGTGCAATTCCATAAGAATCTTTTGTTTTAGCTGGTAATTCTTACAGAGGTATAAGTGATCTTTGTACCATAACGAATCATTTTGCCAGCTAAATGTATCAGACATACTGGAATCTTGTTGTAACTTTCGAATAAGTGCCCACACTTCTTCGTCATTCTTCCATTCCTCCCTTGCTTCGTTTATCCAATCTGGTTGGATAATAGAAATGGCGCACAACAATGCTTCCACATCCTCATCCTTTCTTGAGAGTGCATCTGCCACCACATTTTGCTTCCCTTTTTTGTAGATGATTTCAAAGTCATAACCCAACATCTTTGTGACCCACTTTTGTTGCTCTTTAGAGGATAATCTTTGTTCTAAAAAGTTTTTAAGGCTATCATGATCCGTTTTTACCTTGAAGTGTCTTCCCATTAGGTAGGGTCACCATTTCTTAAGTGCATGGAGTATTGCCAACATTTCCTTCTCATAAATAGCTTTGTGTAAAAACTTTCCCTTGATTGGACGACTTTCAAAAGCAATGGGTCTTTCATCTTGCATTAAAACAGCACCAATTCCATTTCCTGAAGCATCACATTCCACAATAAAGGTTTTTGTGAAGTCCGGTGTAGCTAAGACCGGTGCTTGGCACATTGCCTCTTTAAGATGTTTGAAGGCCTTTGTTGCTTCTGGAGTCCATGAAAATGCATCTTTCTTCAATAATGTTGTTAGAGGTGCTGCTATTCTCCCATAATTCTTAAAAACTTGCGATAATACCCTGTCAACCCAAGAAATCCTCGCAGATGCTTTATGGATGTGGGAATTTTCCATTCCTTAATGGCTTTAATTTTGCTAGGGTCTACCTTAACTCCTTCATGAGATACAATATGACCCAGATATTCCACCTCTTGTACTCCAAAGAAACATTTGGATCTTTTTGCATATAATTGTTTCTCCTCCAATAGTTGTAGCACCTTGTCAACATGTTCAACATGATCCTTCCAAGACTTGCTGTAGATTAGTATATCATCAAAAAATACTAACACAATTTTTCTAAGGAATGGTTTGAAAATTGAATTCATCAAACCTTGAAATGTTGAAGGTGCATTGGTAAGGCCAAAAGGCATGACCAAAAATTCATAATGACCCTCATGAGTTCTAAATGCTGTTTTTGGAATGTCTTCAATCTTCATTCTGATTTGATGATATCCTGAATGAAGATCCAACTTGGTGAAGTAAATTGATCCATGCAATTCATCCAGTAATTCATCAATGACAGGAATGGGAAACTTATCTTTAATAGTGAGCTTGTTGAGCTCCCTATAATCCGGACACATGCATCATGATCCATCCTTCTTGTGCACCAATACTACTGGAGTAGAGAAAGAACTTTGACTTGGTTGAATTATACCAGCCTCTAGCATTTCTACAACCATACGTTCAATTTCACTCTTTTGGGCATAGGGATATCTGTATGGCCTGATGTTTGGAGGAACACTTCCTGGAATCAAATGAATAGCATGATCATGATCACGAGTAGGTGGGAGACCTTTGGGAGTCTCAAATACCTTGGAATGATTGTCCAAGACTTTTTGGAGATTTGGAGAAATAGATGATTCCACTGTGGACACATCTAGCGAACATAATTGTGCAATTACACCTCTTTGTTCCTTTTTTAGAAGCTTTGTCATACCGTTAGAGCTGATTATCTTTCTCGGTTTCCCTGCAATACCCCTTAATTCAACTTCCTTTCCTTCCACAGAAAATTTCATGAAAAGTTCTTGAAAATTAAAAACTATTGTACCCAAGGATTGTAGCCATTGGACTCCTAGTACAACATCATCACCTCCCATTGGAATGGAAAGCATTGGGCTAGTCAATACATATTATCCCATGGATAGCTTGATATTATGGCACTTTCTCGAGCAATTTATTGTTCCTCCATTTGCAACCATCACTTGACACTCTCATGCTGGATATAAGAAGCAATTCAATTCTCTTGCTACCTTACAATGAATAAAATTGTGGGTACTTCCTGAATCAATCAACACTATTACCTTTTTCTTCTTGATTTGTCCTTCTATCTTGATGGTTTGAGGAGTGGTAATTCCCGCCAATGCATTATAAGATATGGTCGGATTCATTTCTTCTTTATCTAGGCTTTGTTCCTGGAGTATATCCTCTTCTTTTGACCTTTCTTGCTCCTTTTCTTCTTCCTCTTCACAATCTATGTAGAATAATTTCTTCTTAGCACACTTATGACCTTTAGTGTATTTGCTATCACAACTGTAACAAAGCCCTTTTTCTCTTTTTTCTTCCAATTGTTGTGGTGTCAAACTTATAGGTTGTGGAAGACTAGCGGCAACAACACTTTTGTCTTTATAGTTGTGAGTGGTATGCTTCCTGGTTGCCATAATTTTGCTTTCCATTTTTCTTGCTAACCTGAATGCCTTCTCTAATGAATCAGGTTCTCAAAGGTGAACATCATGTTGGATATTATCCTTTAAAGACCCTATGAACACATCAATCCTATGCTCCTCTGGAATATCTTTTACCCTTATGTTCAATTTTTGGAACTCCTCAATGTGCTCCATTATTGAACCCTTTTGTTTGAGACTTATCAATTGGCTAAAAAAAGTGTTGCTTTTTGTATCCTCATAATGTGCTATCAATTCTTCTGTAAAAATTGTCCAAGTTATAAATTGTTTACGAGAGCAAATCCATTGATACCATACAAACTGATTTGGTTCCAAATATAAAGTTGCAATACGTACCTTTTGTGTGTTTTGCACATTATTGAGATCAAAAAATTGCTCCATCTGTAATATCCATGTTGCGGGATCCTTGCCATCAAACTTCCTCATATTGATTTTTGGAATATGGTGGGTCTTTGATCCAACATTAGAGTCTATGGAATCATTATTAATATTTCTTTTGTTCTCATCATGAGTTTCCTTTACTACCCTTTCACCATTAGTGGCCCTTTCTTGTAGCAACTTATTCATATTTATCTTCAATTCTTCCATGTCTGTCTTCAAATCTATCTTCAAATAATCCATCTAAGCTTCCACGTCATTCATCTTAGCTTCTACACCTTTATTTAAGCAATCCATCTTATCTTCTACTCCTTTCTTTAAACCATCCATCTTATATTCTGTTCCTTTTTGTGCAAGGGACAGTTGTTGCACTTGGTCTTGTAATTTTGATATATCATGTTGCATTTCTTCCTCTTCTTCATGAGTCATGCTAGAGCTTTCAGGTTCCTTACTAGGTGTTTGCATTTTCTTTCCTCGGGGCATCAGTTACCGATAATAATGCTCTATTATGCCCTTTGAATTCATTGAAAATAAATTTTCAAACCAAGCTTAAGCAAAAATTTAAGAAAATCTACACACCTTGTTTCACTTTGTAGGAGCTTGATATTGCCTCTGACGTATCTCTGTACTTTCCAATCATCTAGATCTGAATTTGTGATATGTAGTAGCCCTCTATGTCCTCTTTCCAATGCCACAAGTCTGACCCAAATTAGATTCTCCAAGGAAGAGTTATGCGAAATATCCCAGAGTGACTTGATTAAAGACTAGTTTAGTAGAGCGAACTTGTACGACGTGCCACGAGTCACTGTTTCGACCTTTGGATCTAAAAAATGCATACAAGAAACTAAATTCTGTCCTCTTTCTATAACTTCTTACGAAATTTCAATCTGATCCCCAAAGAGAAAGTTATGACGCTTTTCCCCAGGTCACCTGTTTGGAATGTAATTCAGGAGTCTGCAAAAGGACCAACTTCCTCAGATCATATCTCCGCAAATATAGCACGAATAGCTCTAAAATTCGGACTCGAGGTTCAGCGTGATTTCTTCTCAAATGGGTTTTTTTTGCAACTTTTGAAACATTGCAGAAAAAAGTTATAGCGAAAATTCCACGATGACCTATTTGGAGCAGCGAAACCCTAGAATCCAAAGCTCTGATACCAAATGTTATGAAACCAGCTCAAGAAAAAGATATAAAGATAGATCAAAGCCTTAGAATTCAGCCTCTTCGAGGGGGAAACCTCCTTTACATTACATAAATGAACAATTCTTGGATGATTCAAATGACAAAACCTCCTTTCTATATATAGGAGTCTAAGGAGTCACAATATAACCCAGCCGACCTAACAATAATAATATAAAGCCACAAAAATAACAATAGAGGGATTCTGTGGGGCACAGTAATAACAATATGGGGATAATAGGGGCACAACAATATTAATAAGGGGTACAACTACAATAGTAATGGGGTAATCACTAGTATTATAGGGACCCAACACCATAAGTGTTGTATGGTTTCACAAATGTTTATTATATGTAAACTCATGTTACCATAACAAATATGATATCATATTTAAATATTATATTGTGTTAAATATCAAACACCACTATACCACCTTTTCCATGTGTACAAAGGTTACAATTCATACATTGTAGTATATATTCTTGGTATATAATGAGCTTGAGGTTGACCATTCCATAACCAATATAAATCTTCAAAAAATGTGGATGGCATGGCCACCAAGACCTTTTGGACTCCAAAATTTATAATTTACATCTTATGTCATTCATTGTCATCATGTGATGTCATTAATTAGTCAAAGGCTTCCCTATTTCAAACTGGGGTGTAAGAGCCAACGTAGAAATTTTTAAATAAAAAAAATTGAACGATCAAGATTAAATCTAGAGAGGATATGCCTAGAATATGCTTTGTCTGAGAAGCATATCTATGGTTCTACTGTGAGGGAGTGTGAAACGAACTGCAGAAAAAATTAAAAAGTGCAATTGAAAAATAATCGTCACTTCCTTGCATGTCACCTGTAGCCAGGAATATTTTCATTACCACCTGTCCTAGGTATGCGTCCACTCAACTCCTCCATTATAAAATATTTTAATTATCGTGTATCTATATGTGAACCACCAAAGAATTTAATCTTGACGATATTTAATTTTACATTTTTCAATTACAAGCTTACCATAACTACAAAATCTCTCCCTGGATCAATAAATATATCTAACTCTCCTAATAGTTTCGTCCCCATATTATGTCAATTGCATCATTGTTTTAAGATGTATCAAAGTTATGGCCTATTATGATGATTTGAAACTTTTATATTGGAGGTCAACATCCTTTCTGTTAATTTTTCATATACATCCAGTTTCATTGCAGGATTTTTAGTAAGGTTAATGATATGATACTCAACCTTAGTGTTATCGGGAAAACTAGTGTCTATTCAGAGCTACTAGTACCATGAAGATGGGTAGCTATCTTAGAAACAAACAAACCAAAGTCACTTGTGTTTTCCTTTATGAGAGATAGATGAGAGAGAAGCAGAGAGTACCAACCTCAGTCTTTCACCAGTCTCCTTGCTTGTTTCCTCTCTCCTTTGATAGAACTTTCGCCACTCCTTTCTCACTTGTCCCGCTTCAAAGAACACCTGTAGAGTCAAAGCAGCAAAATACCATCAAAGCATAGAGATCTATAACCATAAACAATATAGGATCAGATGTACATTAACCATACAAATGCATATACAAATACAAGATTCAAAGATATACAAGTATATGGAGGAAAACTCAAATAGCTTTATTGATAAAAGTAGTAGAAGAGAGGATTACAACCAAGCGCTCTGATCCAGCATCATCCTCCCAACATGAAAGCCCTCTTCACCTCATAAAAAGCAAGATCACCCAACAATACAATGTCTCAAAGAGAAACCAACAACACTTCCTTACAAATTACAAAATTCCAGCCTCTGGATCTCTAGGATGAGGGATCCATATATAGATGTTTGCAGGAGAGTGAGTCAGCTTCTGGGATTTTGATTAGTGCCATTTCACTGATAGTTCTTGGTTCCACTTGGAGATTTCATGATCTCTTACTCATCCCTGGGCGAATTCAGAGAGGTAAGTGTCATATGAGCAGTTTCTAGAAGATTCTTTGAGTTTCCACCTAGCAAACTGCCTCTTCCATTTGTCTGCTCTTGCTCATCACACCCTACAGAAGGGCTTTTCAGTATGCATCGCACCCTTTGTGTGTAGTAGGTGAGATGCATCGCACCCTCAGCATGGAGCAGTCTATATGGTCTAGTTTTGACCAGTTCTGAGCAGTTTTTCAGAGAGAGCTTCTGGGAAATTATGTAATCAAATAACCTTGTTCCTTTAGGGTATGAAACAACACTTTTAGGGGTTTAGAAGCCCTTAGTTTATGGACATATGTGATTGGGGTTGCAGTGCCTAAATATGTCTATAACAGTTGCCCCCTAAAGCATGAGGTCGTAAATCTTCTAATGTCGGGTGAAATGCTTTATCATGAGGATCCGAGGTTTTTCGAACTGGAAGGTGACCTGTAATAAGATACAATACAATACGTTATCTTCATAATATTTTCATGATCTAGCTGAGGCAGGCATTCCCATGCTCAGCTTTATAAATTTATTTTCACGTACATAGGACAGACAACCGTCTCTGTGGCAGACTGATGATTCTGGTAGAGCCATCATCACTTAGCTTGGATTATTATCTGTGCAGCAATGATGTACATTTGATGTCTTTATTTTCTTGTATATATCGCAGCCCAGATGGATGAAACTAGATCCAGGGTCTTCAAACGCATTCAATCTTCGCCCCAAGTACAAGTCGATCCATGTGAAAAGATGTTCTGATGTCGAACATGGAAAGACATCACCTTATTACCAGCCAATGATGTAAGCTGTTAATAGGCATGAGAGGAATCACCGATAATGAGGATGACCCTCAAGGTACTACAGTACAATTCACGTGGTGCGAATACATGAGTCGATGTCGAACACCACGCAAAATCTTTCGGTCGAAGGCCATTGATGTAAACCTGTTGCCGGAAGTGAGAAACTTTCCATTGAGTCATGCAAGCTTCAAAGTACTGAAAGGGTTGTTCCTAAGTCAACTTCTTGGATAATGAGCTGATGTCGAAAAGAAGTGACCCGTCGTAGGAGGGCCTTAATGAATCCCACATCTATGACACAGAACAGAGCAAATGATTTTGTGGAGGTGAAAATGATCTGATGATACAAGGTTCAGGGTGGCGGTCATGAAAGAATGAAGCATGAAGGTATTGTAGCAGATGAGGTGTTAGCTGGGTTGGTGAATTCTCTGATCGAATTCTCTTGAACACATCGGCGACACTGGAATGGATTGGTAGCGTTAACCCCAAAATGGATGGTACGAAGGACCAATGGTGATATGACCGGTGAACGGAATAACCCAACCCAACTCAATCATGGTGATGGAGTGAAAGTGTCGTGTTCAAGAGCGACTTGCTACCAATGAAGTTCTTCAAGTTTTCTTCCCATTTTTCCCAGTCATTGCTGACGAGTACCTCTTTATTTTTGTCAAGCTTGAGGAGGATAACATATTCTTGTTCTATAATTTTCCCTTCAGGCAAACCTTTCTCTATGTTTTAACGAGCCTAGTGATAGTGAAACTTGCTCTTGTCTGCATGGACAAGTATGTCACTATTGTTTTAACGAGTTTAACGACAAAGATAACTCAGTCCTTTTCAATTTTATGGAGTTTGAAAAGAGACGGAAAGGAAATTCCAGTAGTCCTTTTTTGTAGTATAATCCCTTAAGTCTGAAAAAAGTATAAAATAATACGAAAGGGATGAATTTTTGATAGTTTTAACGAGCCGAACAAGACAAGCGCTCGATCTTTTTGTGTAATGATTCCTCAGGTTCAAAAAGATTAAAATATAGAGGAGGGATGGCACTTCCAATCACTTTAACGAGTTGGAGAGGCCAATTGCTCGACAATTGTTTTATATTTTACGAGTCTAAAAAGAGCTTAAAAGAGACTCGTTTCTGAGGAACGAGTGATGTTTTCAGGTAGCAGCTGGTTCCAGGTAAGGTTTGGAACTTTTCAATCACGGCAGTGTAAAGAAGATGGCTAATAGTATCACTCGTCGTAGCTATTTCTCAAAAGGGTAAACAATCAAATGGAGGCGTATGATCAGCTAAAAAAGAGTGGAGGTGATGGTAAGAACACGACCAAGGTTCAAAAGCTGATAGCTATGCGATCGCAAAGGTAATTTACCGAAGCCGGGTTCATTTCTTAATGAGCTTGAACTCCGGGCGAACATATGCTCATTGCTAGGTTTATCTTTTAACGAGCTTGAACTTTGTGTAAACTTGCTCATGCCAGTCGTATAATAAGGATGTCTATCATTGGTAGGTTCATTTTTTAGGGAGCTTGCCCCATGCGAAACTTTGCTTTGAAGCCTTTTGTATCTAAGCTAGGAACGATCGAGCTACGAGGTTAAAGGGTTGAGAACCTACAAACTAAGAAAATAAAAGGTCATTTTTCACTTGCCATACGGAAGTTCTTGCATTAGCAAGAATGTTTCGTCCGCATTTTTAGACAAAACACTTCCTTGGCTCTGTCCAAAATAGACAAAGGTGAATGGTGAGAATTTCCAATCACATAACCTTTGACGGGGGAATCCTTTTCCAGTCTCATCCCATTTTCCTAAATGGACGGGTGTGTCAAACTAGTCATATATCCTACGCAGAAACACATCTTATATCTAGGGTTTTTCTTGCAGAAGCAGACCAGGGCGCATGCCCCCTGGGTTAGTCACATTCATCGAATCACTCACGCTTATCAGGTGGATGGACTGGAGGTTGATAAGACATTCCTTGTGCAAAAATACCATTTAGAGATGGAATTTGACTAGTATATGTGTTTGAACTAGAGAATGAAAGCTGGTCAACTAGTTGGACCATTCTGCCTTCATACGGAAAACACATCACTCGAAAGAGTGAGGAAATAATAGCTCCCATGCCATAAATGTAGTCACACCCAAGAAGTAGATTGTAATCTAGAGGTCCTTAGACTACCATCACGTTTAGATGAATGGCTTTCCTTCTCAAAGTTATAGGCAAATTTGAAAGGATCCCTAACGGTCGACTGGTTCCTTTATTGAAGCCTGCAGTATGTGGATTTTCGCTAGACGATGCATGATTTCCCCCTTTCACCGTTGGCTTCTTCTTCTTCTTCTCCTTCCCTTTCTTCTTCTTCTCAGTTACTTGGTTTTTAGTGTTACTAGCTTCACCAAGCGAAGAGGAAGAAGGAGAGGGAGAAATAAATGAAGTAGAAGGTGGGGGAGTGACTTCAGTATCATCTGGTTGCTGATTTGATTGCTGAGGAATTATGGTGTTTTGAACGATAGAGGTCGAGAAAAGCCATACTGGCAGGCCAATTGTGAGTCCTGGAAGGGACAATGTAGCCATGTGTGGAGCACCAACATCTCCCCAAGAAGAGAAAGGACTAGGATTCCCCCCAAGGGGAAATCCTTGATTGGTGGACTCCATTTTCTCAACCTAAGACCAATGAGGGAATAGTGATGTTATTCCGATTTAAATAAATTTTATGACACTTTGACACAACTTGCTTTTTCAATTTTTAAGAGTCGAGAAAAAGCTAAAGATGACTCTAGTCGCCTTCGATTTTTAATGAGCCTAAAGTGACAAGTGCTCAGATGGACCTTTTCTTTTAAGGATTCTAAAAAGGAACTAAAGTGACTGCTCTGGAAATCTAGACAGAGGGATTACCAAACCAATCACAAAACTGCAGAATACTTTTTAAGGTACGACAGTCAATCTTCCCGAATGTTGTGTTCAGTGCATTGCGATCGATAGGGCGGCAGACACAGCTTCCTAGGGATAAAGGATATCAGCCTATTGTGGTCTCCCAATATATACTCGATGGTACATGAGAGCACAAGTCCGTACTGGCACTTGTTGTATCAAAGAGGAGGAATCACCTAACCTACTATGAAAACGATAGTTACCAGGCTTTACGACGCCAGAATATGTCTCTAGCCTAGACTTCTAGATGTTGTGCATTAGGTTCCAAAGCGTTTTTATGTTCATTGAGGTTTATTTGACAGTTGATCTTTCTTAAGAAGTTTCCTTTAAGGTTCACCACGTGATGTAGATATACAATTCCTAAATATGCAATCTAAGATGATAAACAGTCGTTTACTTTCTTTTAGCAATGAAAATCCTAGCTACTAAGGAAAGAGAAATAAAATTCTTTCAACATAGAGCAGAGAGAACACACTAGATGCACTTTTCCTAAATCAATTTTTGCATGCAATCTAAATGCAAATGCACATGCATGTATTTGTTTTTCAGTTTCCTTAATGTGAGAATGACAAAAAGAAAACTAAGTATAGATCTGAACTATTTTCTTTCAAAGCAACAGTACTAACAATTTTCTCTTTTCGAAACTAAAGGAAGACTGAGACGACACTTTGCGATTTCGAATTTAAAACTGCTTTCGACACTTGAAATACTAATAATTTCAAAATCAAGTACAATGGAAAAAGTGCAATCGGCTATATAAAAGAGGAAGACTTTACGACACTCTTTTTCTTCACTGAAAACGACAGTTGCGACACTTTCAAATCAAAAGACGACAGTTCGATTAAGCTACTTTTTGCAAAGGAGATCTGTAAATGATGAAAAATACATAAAAACATTCACAATTCTTTATCAATGGAGGCTGAACAGTGCAAAGGAAGAAGGTTTCAACAGTGATATAATGATCATAGACAACAAAACTACTGAATCAGACAATGAAGAAAAAACCAAAATCTGGAGGCAGAAACAGTCTCACTCAATCATCACACCTGTAACACAGGGAAACATGGATGCATCTCACCTGCAACACACGGGAGGTGTGATGCATCCAGGTTGCCAATGAGAGATAGTGCGATGGTCCAAGGACGAGACTGAGCTTGGTTTTCACTCACAGTTTGTAGCTAAGTTCAAGGGTTTAGGCTGAGCTTTTGATAGGCAGTAAACACAAAGTATAGGGACTGATCTAATGAGGTTATTTGAGCTACCACCAGGGCACTTAGGATGTTTGCAAGTCAGATGTTCAGTTCATAAACCAACCCGGAGATTAACTGAAGTAGCGTTGATCTACTTTGCAGTTGCATAACAAAAGCAGTTCGAAGGCTAGCTGGCTTAACTTCAGGCTCCATCTGTAGTTTATAAAGCAAACAATAGTAACAAAACAAACAAACTATTCGTTCCCTAGTGGAGTCACCATTTTGTTATCGGGAAAACTAGTGTCCATTCAGAGCTGCTAGTCCCACTAAGACGGGTAGCTATCTTAGAAACAAACAAAACAAAGTCACTTGTGTTTTTCTTTATGAGAGATAGATGAGAGAGAAGCATAGAGTACCAACCTCAGTCTTTCGCTAGTCTCCTTGCTTGTTTCCTCTCTCCTTTGATAGAACTTTCGCCACTCCTTTCTCACTTGTCCCGCTTCATAGAACACCTGTAGAGTCAAAGCAGCAAAATACCATCAAAACATAGAGATCTATAACCATAAACAATATAGGATCAGATGTACATTAACCATACAAATGCATATACAAATACAAGATTCAGAGATATACAAGTATATGGAGGAAAACTCAAATAGCTTTATTGATAAAAGTAGTAGAAGAGAGGATTACAACCAAGCTATCTGATCCAGCATCAATCTCCCAGCATGAAAGCCCTCTTCACCTCATAAAAAGCAAGATCACCCAACAATACAATGTCTCAAAGAGAAACCAACAACACTTCCTTACAAATTACAAAATTCCAACCTCTGGATCTCTAGGATGAGGGATCCATATATAGATGTTACAGGAGAGTGAGTCCGTTTTTGGGATTTTGATTAGTGTCATTTCACTGATAGTTCTTGGGTCCACTTGGATATTTCATGATCACTTACTCATCCCTGGGCGAATTCAAAGATGCAAGTGTCATATGATCAGTTTCTAGAAGATTCTTTGAGTTTCCACCTAGCAAACTGCCTCTTCCATTTGTCTACTCTCGCTCATCGCACCCTATAGAAGGGATTTTCAGTATGCATCGCACCCTTTGTGTGTAGCAGGTGGGATGCATCACACCCTCAGCATGGAGTAGTCTGTATGGTTCAGTTTTGACCAGTTCTGAGCAGTTTTTCAGGGAGAACTTCTGGGAAATGATGTAATCAGCTGACCTTGTTACTTTAGGGTGTGAAACAACACTTTTAGGGGTTTAGAAGCCCTTGGTTTGTGGACATTTGTGATTGGGATTGCAGTGCCCAAATATGTCTATAACACTTAGTGATAAGATGTTAATCAGCATTGTGATAATCAAGATTTTAGCGATTGCAAATCAACTTTGGTTTAAAAAACACAATCATGTAATTTCTGTATTTAAATAAATTTTCAAATGTAACTTGGTAGCTCTTTCTTCCAATAAAATAAATATATTTTGTTATGAAACCAGCTCACAAAAAGATAGAAAAGATAGATGAACGCCTTAGAAATAAGCCTCTTTGAGGGGGCAACCTCCTTTACATTACACAAATGAACAATTATTGAATGATACAAATGACAAGATCTCCTTTCTATATATAGGAGTCTAAGGGGTCATAATATAATCAGAGTTGACATAACAATAATAATGTAAGGGCACAATAATAATAATAATAGTGGGCTTCTATGGGTCACAATAATAACAATATGGAGACTAAATGGGCACAACAATATAATAAGGGGATTGTACTAATAACAATAAGGGGTTACACTAGTAGTGTAGGGACCTAACATGCCCCTCTCCTTCAAAAAGTGTTGTCCTTAATGCTTGAGTAGTTCTTGACGCTTCTGTACAAAATTCTTGTCCTCCCATGTGGAATCTTCAGTGGGCAAGTTCTTCCACTTGATGAGATACTCTGAAATTGATCGATTTCGTAGCTATCAGGTTCTTGTTTATGAGACTACTCTAGGTTCCAATCTTATTTTTCCTACCTTGTCAAGTTCTAACAATATTGTTTGAACTGGGATCTACTGCAACTTTTGAATGAGTGGCCACACTTCTTCGTCCTTCTTCCATTCATCCTTCCTTTGTTTATCCAATCTAGTTGGATAATATAAATAACACAAAACAGTGCTTCCACATCCTCATCCTTTCTTGAGAGTGCATCTGCAACAACATTTTTCTTCCCTTTTTTGTAGATGATTTCAAAGTAATAACCCGACATATTTGTGACCCATTTTTTCTGTTCTTCTAAAGATAATATTTGTTCTAAAAAGTATTTAAGACTATCATGATCCATTTTTACCTTGAAGTGTCTTCCCATTAGGTAAGGTCACCATTTCTTAAGTGCATGTAGTATTTCATACATTTCCTTCTCATAAATAGCTTGCTTGAGATGTTGTCGTAAAAATACCCAATCGCCTACATCAAAACTTCTTTCACTACGATGTTGATCTGCCTGTTGTTTCATTTGATTCTGCACCAAAGTGGCGTTATCCTTTAAAAGTTGGAGAAATTGTTGTTGATGCTTGATGTGATCTTTCACTGCTTGAATATTTTTCTTCTTGATATGTCCTTCTATCTTGAGAGTTTGAGGATTGGTAATTTTTCCAATACATTACAATATATGGTCGGATTCATTTCTTGATGCTCGATGTAATCTTTCACTCCTTGAACATTTTTCTTCTTGATATGTCCTTCTATCCTGATAGTTTGAGGAGTGGTAATTCTGGCCAATGAATTACAATATATGGTCAGATTCATTTCTTCTTTCTCGATGTGATCTTTCACTTCTTGAACCTTTTTCTTCTTAATATGTCCTTCTATCTTGAGAGTTTGAGGAGTGGTAATTCCTGCCATTACAATACAAGATATGGTCGGATTCATTTGTTCTTTCGGGTTGGTTCCCAGTGTATATCCTCTTCTTTTGATGTTTCTTTATCCTTTTCGTCATTAGGAGGCCTTCTTGTAGCATCTTTGTCCCACCTTCCTTCAAATCTTCCATGCCTTTCTTCCAATATTCTTTCATACCATCAATATCATCTTTCATGGCATAGATAAAACTATTTATCTTTTTCTTCTCTAGAATATCATTTACCCTTATATTCAATTTTTGAAAGTCCTCAATATGCTCTGCCATTGAACCCTTTTGTTTTACATTTATCGATTGGCTAAAGAAGGTGTTTCTCTTTGTATCCTCATAATGTGCTATCATTTCCTCCGTGAAAATTAACCATGTAACAAGTGGTTTATGAGAACAAAGCCCTTTATATCATAAAAATTGATTTGGTTCTAAATATGAAGATGCAATACATACCTTTTGTAACAGTGGTACACCATGTAGATCAAAATATTTCTCCATCTATAGTATCCAATTTACCAGATCCTTGCCATCAAACTTCCTCATCTCGCTTTTTATTGATTTTAGGAGCTCAATCTTGAAACAACTGTAACTTTGTACTTTCAGATCTTTAAGTTCTGAAATTGCGATATGTAGTATCCCTCTGCATCCTCTTTCCAATGCCGCCAATCTGATCGAAATTGGATTCTCCAAGGAAGAGTTATGCACAATCTCCCAAGATGACCTGATTATATACATTTTCAGAAGAGTAAACGTGTATGAAGTTCCATGTGTCACAGTTTTGACCTTCGGATCTGAAAACTATACACAGAAAACTAAAGTCCATCCTCTTTATGAGACTTCTTATGAAATTTCAATCTGATGCTCAGAGAGAAAGTAATAACAATTTTCCCAAGGTCACCTGTTTAAAATGTAATTTGGGAGTTTTCAAAAACCCTAAATTCTTTAGATCATATATCTGAAAATATAGCGAGACAATATCTGATTCGGACCTGAAGTTCAAACCACTTTCTTCTCAAATGGGTTTTTCTTTTACGTTCTGAAACATCGTAGCGAAAATGTTATAGCGAAAATTTCATGATGACCTTTTTTAGATGAAATTCTAGAGCTTACAAACCCCTAACTTATTCAGATCACATCTCCAATAATATAGCAACACAAGATCTGAAATTCAGACCCGAGGTTTAGCGCGATTCGTCTCAAATGGCTTTTTTTTTAGCTTCTGAAACATCCCATAAAAAATGTTATAGAGAAAATTCCACGATGACCTGTTTGGAGCAACGAAACCCTAGAATCCATAGCTCTGATACCAAATGTTATGAAACCAGCTCACAAAAAGATAGAAAAGATAGATGAACGCCTTAGAAATAAGCCTCTTCGAGGGGGCGACCTCCTTTACATTACACAAATGAAAAATTCTTGGATGATACAAATGACAAGACCTCCTTTCTATTTATAGGAGTCTAAGGGGTCATAATATAATCAGAGTCGACATAAAAATAATAATGTAAGGGCACAATAGTAACAATAGTGGGCTTCTATGGGTCACAATAATAACAATATGGGGACTAAACGGGCACAACAATATAATAAGGGGATTGTACTAATAACAATAAGGGGTTACACTAGTAGTATAGGGACCTAACATATTTATTTTGATCAATTTCATAAACATGCTTTGACCAAAAAAGTTTTATGTTTTGATTGTAATGATTCAGGTCTAGCTTTTGATAAATATGAGAGGTTTATGTTCTTATCATAATCGTCCAAATATTGATTCTGATTGATTTCATAACGATGTTTAAACTGAAATATGTTCACATTTTAATAGTCTATTGTAATGTTTATTCTGATTTTAACATAATTATCTAGATTTTTAGAAGTAAATATTTTATTGTAATTATTATTATTTTATAGAAAAATGTCATGTGGATTAATTACATTTTCAAGATTGGGTCGATGTTTTAAACTAACTAATGTGGTTCATCCTCATGACAAGGTGGAAAAAATCATACAATCTTCGTGAATAAATAGGAAGGATGCATCATTGTCCAGGGTTAAAACTAGTTGTTGAAAACTAGTAATTGAAAACTAGCCATTTAGAACTAGTCGTTGGAGGTTAGGTAGCTCAAAAACCTAAAAGGGAATTATTTAATATTTATTAGTTATAAATTCTATTTAATAAAATAAATATAGTTATAAGATATTATAAATATAATTATAAAAGAATTTGGGTTTACTAATATTAATAATAAGATTAGGAAAATTTAAAAAGGATAGAAAATTCAATAAGGGAGACAAAAAAAGCCTTAAATAAAAATAAATATTAAATTATAATAAATTATAAGAAACATGGTACTAAAATTAAACCTAAAAGGGGTTAAAAAAATAAAATAAAAATTATTAATTAAATTAAAGTTAAGGAAAACAAAGGAGCACAATAAAAGTAAGAGAGTAATACAGAAAACCAAACGTAGGAAGAAAGAGGGGAGAGGAAGGAAAAACAAAGGGGGGAGACAAGAGAATCATAAGGAGAGGGTCAGAATCTAGCTCTTTCTCAACTTCCAACCATCATCTCTGTTGAGATTTCTGACATGCCTCTCAATCTCGATAGCCTCCCTAAGTTTCCTATGGTGGAAATGATCAACCCTAGCAATGAATTTGGAATCCCCAACACAGACATGATGTTTAATTTTCTCTACATGCTCAGCTAGGGCCGATCAGTGGGAATGATTGTGCCTTATGTCTGCAGTGTGCTCATGGATCCTCTGGTTAAATGAACGACCTGTTTCTCCAATATATGGAATATCGCAGGAACATGGAATCAAGTAAACACCTTTCATGTCCTTTGGGTCTATAGGGTCCTTAACCAAACTAAGAGAATTTCTGATGGCTCTAAGAGGTTTGAACGAAAATGAAACATTATTCCTCCGAAGGATATGGGAGATCCTATCAGTGGTCCCTTCAATAAACGGGAGATGAACCTTGGGGAGAGAATCAAAATGCGTAGCTTTAAATCTTGGTCCTTTACAGGCTTTTCAAAAGGCCTTGAGGCTCTGAGTTCTACTATACCCATTACTTTTTAAAACCTCAAGGAGGTTATATTTCTCCTGCTCCAAGTGGTTTTCATTAGAGATTCTCAGAGCACGGGTAGCAAGGGTGCTGAGGACACTGAATTTATGAGCAGGAAAATGATGAGAACTAGCATGAAGATATTGTTCTGTGTGAGTTTTTTCGTGAAAAACTTGGTGAGAAACAAAACCATCATCCATTCAAGAAAGGAGAATGTCAAGGAAAGGAAGGCAACTGTCCACCTCAACTTCCATCATAAACTTGATAGATTCAAATTGGGGATTAAGGTGGTTCAAAAACAGCTCTAATTTCTCATGGCCATGGGGCCAAATGATGTAAGTGTCATAGACAAAACTCTTCCATTTATTCAAGCGAAATTGAGCTGGGGCTAAGGCCCTAGTCTCAAAATCTTCCATAAAGAAGTTAGCGACAATAGGGGAAAGAGGTGATCCCATCGCAACCCCACGAGTTTGCTAATAGAATTCACCTTGGAAACTGAAAAAGGTCGAGGTGAGGCAGAGGCCAACTAATTTGGCAGTGTTTTGGTCAGTGATCCGCCTTATGACATCAATGGCCTCTTGTTTGGGAATTTTGGAATAAAGGGATACAACGTCAAAACTAACAAGCAGATCCCCAGGGTCGAGCCTCGCATCACTCAATTATTTAACAAAGGAGGGAGAGTCCTCAAAAAAGGAATGAGTGGGACCCACTAGGGGCTTAAGGTTAAGAGCTAAGAATTTAGCAAGAAGATAAGTAGGTTGACCTATTGTGTTAACAATAAGTCTTAGGGGGGCCCCAGGTTTATGGATCTTAGGAAGGCCATAGATTCTAGGGGGGATGGGCTTGCTCTCAAGGAGCGTTTTGGAAAGAGGATTGAGAGACGGATCTGACTTGATGGCTGTGGATACACTCTTAGAGACAGACTTCAAGGGATTCTTTTTGTTAGGTCCCTATACTACTAGTGTAACCCCTTATTGTTATTAGTACAACCCCCTTATTATATTGTTGTGCCCATGTAGTCCCCATATTGTTATTATTGTGCCCCATAGAAGCCCACTATTGTTATTATTGTGCCCTTACATTATTATTGTTATGTCGGCTCTTATTATATTATGACCCCTTAGACTCCTATATATAGAAAGGAGGTCTTGTCATTTGTATCATCCAAGAATTGTTCATTTGTGTAATGTAAAGGAGGTTGCCCCCTCGAAGAGGCTGAATTATAAGGCATTTATCTTTCTTTTCTATCTTTTTGAGAGCTGGTTTCATAACACTTTTTAAGCTTTATGTAACAGCCACTATTAGAGAGGTGGTCGATCATTTTCATGATATAGTCAGACCTATCCAAAACGACAACGGCCCCACCTTTGTCTATGTTAGTGTCAGTATCTTCACACTTCCATCAGTGATCAAATTGCTCTTTACTTTTCCTCATGACATTCACTTGCTAACCTATTCACACTTTTTTTAAGTCATTTAATGTCATCCCGTTTCATTTCATTTATAAAAATCAAGTTTTAGGGTTTCAGTCTCATTAGGTATTAGGGTTTCACCATGTCAAATGTCCAAAAAATCATTGATGAATAATGGTCAGCAGACACTTGAGGAAGACAATAATTATCAAAAAGCTTTAAATTTCATAATTTGTAAATTTAATAAGTTTTTCACCTCAAACTCAGTTTGAGGTGAAAACAGAGCATTGGTTTACTATTTGTAAATTTTATGTAATTTTATGGTTCCTATATGTAATAAGTGTTCATAAGCTACTCCTGGTCACATTGCCAACTCCTGCCACTGCAAAGTCAAAGCATTCAAAACATCAGTCTATCAGATTTCAAGGAAAAAGGGTCAAGCATCCACAACTAAAAAACAGAGCATTTGACAAAGCCCAAGAACTTTATAAAGTGGGTTTTGATTAATGAAAAATCAAAAAAGTAAAAGCTATAAAAAGGTCATCCATGTGTTATCTCACTTCATTGTTGAATTTGTAAGTGCTAAGGAGAGCAAAAAACACGATTTTGAGTGTTATTGGGCTAAGGGAAGAAATTATAGCAGTTTGTGGAAAAACAAAAGGCGCTATGCACCTGGAAGCTGGCGCTGCACATACAAAGAGCGCTGCGCACCTGTAGAGTTCTCACAGTTGAAGATTGAATGGGCGTTGCGCATACAAAGAGCGTTGTGCACCTGAGAGGCAGCGTTGCGCACCTATCCACTGAGCTTCAAAATGACTCAAGTCACCCTAATTCACTTCAAATTCCTTAATTGGCCTCTCATCAAGTAAGTAAAGCTTCCCACCTAGTTTAGCAATGGTTTTTCATCAATTGTGGTGATTTTCATATCTCAAAAAACTAAACCCTAGCTATCCTCCAAACTGTCTCATAGATTTGCAAAGGGTACTTGTTTTCTGCTGTTTCTATTCCCTTAATCTATTTTCCCTAAACCCCATTCCCTTAATCTATTTTCCCTAAACCCCATTCCCTTAATCTATTTTCCCTAAACCCTAACCCTCCACATATAAACCCTTCTACATACTATTCCTAGAGCCCTATACCCTATTCCCAAACCCTAACTCCCACATCCTATTCCTTCACTACATTCACTTCATTATCAAACCCCTCATTCCACATTCATAATACCATCCACTCCCCTCATTTCCCAAAAGAAAACCTTCCTCCTAGCATTCACTTCCTTATACACACTACTTACCTCATATTTCAAAATCTCTTCATACTCATCTACTTTCACTTCAAATTCATAAGCATGGAGACAGATTCAGCCGATGAGAGGGAAGAGGCAACTCAATGATTCTTCTAGATAAGCTCATGTACCAAGAAAGCCACACAAAGGGGGAAAGATCATCCAGGAGGAGCCCACCATTCTTACAGAATTACTTGCTTGCCCTTTTATTGTAACTAGCTTTAAACACAATCTTGTTATCAGTTTTGTGAAATGGTAGAGAGGGTGAAATTTCATCATCAGCTTGCTAGGTTGTTTGTTCTTCATCTCCACAATGGCCAGGTGAACCTTGCTGGTGTATCTTTCACCTTGACACCTGCCACCATTTCAGCAGCAACAAGCATCCCTAATGTAGGCGAACAGTGGAATAAGGGGCAACATGTGGGAAGAGAACATTATGAGCCTTACATTAAGGCTGGATATCACAGGCAAAGTAGCATGGTTTTTCCTTTCAAATACTTGTAGAACCCTTATGCTTCTCTCATGAAACTCATCATCAATTATTTCACCTCTGAAGGAAGGTTTTCCCAACTATGTACATATCATGTCAGATTGTTGATGCATTTCACAAGAGTAAGGATGATGAACCTCCCATACTTTATATGCAAGAATATTGAGAAGATGTATCTCTATGTGAAAAGGAAACCTTTTCCTCAGCAATTCAATAGCATTTACCACTTCTCACTGATTAAAATTTTTGTTTTGCATCAACTAAGCTTGTTGAACATACCATGGGATACCTTTATTTCCCATGAGATTTTCAAAGGCCCTCAGGTGATTCCATCAGTGCCTCAAGAGGAAGGAGGGCCATCAGGATAGCTAGATGTTCATGAGACTGAAACTACAGGTGTGCCAGTGTTTGTCACCTATGAGAGAGGCACCGGGAGGCTTTTTGCTACTACCAAGCGAGTACTATCTCCACCAGGGGTGGAAGGGGTTTTGTTTTCTTCACCAGACCATAGGCAAATGTTATCTTCATCGGGGCCGAAAGGGGCCTTGCCTTATTCTCCAGCTATACAAGTTGGCCAACAATCAAAGAGTAAAGATAAAGGGAAACAAAAGATGCATGAGGAGGTCCTTCCTGAAGGGAAAGACAAAGATTTTGTTTTGATTGAGGAGGATGTCACTTATTTGGGCTCTCAAAGCTCAAAACTCAAAGACATGATTATCAAAGAGGAGGAGGCTGAAATACAATCCTTATCACTTGATCTTGAGAGGGCCAAATGGATCATCAATTTTCTTGAGTAGGAAAACAAGCAACTGATAGATAAGCAAGCTATTATGGAGCTGCAAATGATTAGGGAAAATAGGCAAATGACAAAGAAGAGAAAGATCAAGATGACCTCCCTTGAGTAAGAAATTGAGGATGACCGAGAATCATGGTTGGAGAGGGTGAACACTCACCTGGAGAAGATTCTTTAGAAAGCCAACAAAGAGAAGAAGATGTTGCGCCATATGGCCTATCACTACCTAACTTGGAACAAAATTTGCAAAACATGGGTGAAGAAGTTAAAGGCCAAGCTAAAAAGAGCTTTGAGGAGCAAAAACGAACAAGATAAACTCAAGATCTTGGCTGAAGCATCATTGGCTCATCAAAGCACTTAACAAGGATCAATCATGCCAAATTTCAGGAAATTTGGAGAATTTTTTGTCAATTTTGAAATTTTAATGTAAAAAACAGGTTTTTTCAGCAGGTGGCGCTGTGCTTTTGTTGGGGGCATCCATTTGCAAAAAAGTTTATATTTTTGGAATCAGCATGGGAATATATGAAAGCTCAGAAATGGCTGAGAATTTTGGACAAGTTCTAGGTCTCCAAAAGGGCAAAAAACACCCAAAAAGTGCCCTCTCTGGCACTTTTTTTCCACACAGGAAGCAGTCTTGGAAGAATCAATTTTTGGAGGGGAAAATAAACTCCAAATTCAGAAATTCAAGTTGTTCCAAAAAGTAGACTCATCAAGCTTTCCAATGAGCTATCCTACACCTGATTTGAACTCTGGGAAGCCTTCCAAAATTGGCCTAGAAAAAGCGTTATGCATAGGATCACTGACGCTGCACATAGTATGAATTTTGCCAGGTTTGCCTGATTTTCCAGATTTCGCCTAGTTTTCTCTATAGTTGAATTTTTCTTGTTCTCTTGGTGAAATTAGTATGGTAAAAAATGTAATTTGATGTAATTATGGATGTAAAACACTTAATAGGGTAGATACATCAAGTCAAAGGTGGTTTTGAGTTGAATGAATTGGTTTCCTTGGTTTTAGAGGCAAGTTATTCCACTGCCTATACTCTTGTTCTTAGTTTAGATATGATTGAAACCACCCCTTTTCTCATGGATTCGACCCTGATAGCTAGCTTGAGTAGTTTCCTTACCTATATCATGTACTTTTTTATTCATTTGTAAAGGTTGGACTTTGGCAGAAGTGTTGGACTCACTGAAACATTTTGTATCAGTAGTTGGCAAGGAATAAAACCAGGTTTCACAACTATTTTTGTGGGATTCTTGTGATAGTGAGTTTTATGTATTTTTTCTTCTTATTAATGAGTTTTTCTGATGTTTTATATGTATCCACATCTCTCTTTTTCTTCTAAACTAAATGAATCAAGGTGAATAGACAAAATACACAAGATTTACAGTGCTTTGTCTTAGGATTGCATTTAGTTTTCAATGTTTTCACTGTTTGAAGAGGATTCATAGTTTCTTGTGCCCTCCTCAACTCCTTAGTAGTCTTACTCTACCATCTCCATCCTTTGCTATTACATAAGCTCTTGTCTACCCTGCCCTATGGGACATGACTGTATCCCTGAGTTGATTTCCCAGATCCAATCTACCTTCTCCAATTGATCCAGCAACCAACCATCAAAATCAAACAAAATCCTCTGACCTAATATACCTAGCTTGAAATCAACATTCATTTTAGTCATCTCAAGCCCTAGTTGCCATATTCTAATTGAGATTGATAAGGAGAGAGCCCTCTCCCGACCTGGTAGGGCTAGCTACCAAGTTAAGCATGGTTTGATTTTACCCTAGACCTGCCTTCTTTAAGCCTGAGGTAGATTTAGGCCCTAAAATAGTGGCGACCACACTGGGGAAGAACTGAAAAATATTGCACCAGTGCTTTTAAAACAATTCTATACTTTTGGATGATATGTGTAGAATTCATTTGGCTGAAAAGATTGTAATGTTCATTTGAATTTTGGGGAAAAATTAACACACTGGCTTCAAGAAGATACACCAGGGCCAATCCTGATCCTGATCCTCCTCCCATGTTTGAAAATCCTAATCTCATTCCAAGAATACTCAGGCAAGAAAGTTCATTGAGTCCAAGACCGGTTTTCAGATCTCATTCATGCCCAGTCATATTTCAATATCTTGAAGATCTCCCTTTTGATGAACACTTTGATCTATCTTTGTTTGAAACTAAATCTGAAAGTGCGATTGGTGATACTATTTTAAATCCGCAATTTTTCCAATACCTTGAAACTGAAAGAGCGAATAGATCAATTGATGCTTATATTTTGAATTCACTTCAAACATCTATTGTGGCTACCAATATTCCCAAGCTCCTAGAATCAGCATCTGCTACTCTTGGTTCATCTGTTGTCTTGTCTAGTTCTGAAGTTCATTCTCAACCTCAGTTTATCCCCACCCTTCCCGTGCAACCTAGCATATCTGATCAGAGATCTACCATCTCTTCTCCTCCTTCAACACCTCAAACATCTATCATCTCTTCTCCTCCTTCGACACCTCATACACCCATCACATCGACTGCCGTTGTTGTTATAAATCCTCCTGCTTCTCCAAGGCCAGTTTCCAATCCACCTCGAGCAATGGCTGCCAGATATGCACCTCTCGTTTTTCCATAGAACTTGGATGCTATGCCTGCTAATTACCAAAGTAAAATACCATTGTTTGATGCTACCCAAGGTATCATAGCGCAACAGCATGTTGACAGGATGAACGACTTCTTTGATCTTCATGAGATAGATGAAGAGAATGTGACCATGTGATTATTTGTGCAAAGTTTTGGAGGCGAGGTTCGAAAGTGGTTCAGAGCACTTCTTGCCGGGACTATCAATACATTACCGGTTCTTCACAGACAATTTTTGGATCGTTGGGAGGTAAAGAAAAATCCACTCCGAATTCTTTCTGAGTGTGAAAATATAAAGAGGAATGCTGGTAAAAGTGTTTAGGATTACTATGTAAGATTAAATACTATCTATAATGCTATTCCATCTGACATCAAGCCTCCAATGGGGCTAGCTTTGATAAAATTCCCCGATGGTTTTGATCCCGACATGGCATACCAATTGAGAGAACGAGATCCTGCTACATTGGAGGATATGCAAAAAATTGCAGTGAGTGTGGAAGCAAATCTGCTAGCTAAGAGAGCTAGGACGAAGACCGAGAAGAAAGTGACCATAAAGGAAGAAGCTTCTTCCTCAAATCATTTGCTTCGTAAAATTGAGAAAATGTTTGATAGATTCACAATTGTAGATAAGCCCGAGGCATCAATTAGAAATCCAAATTTTCGTGGTCAATAGCAACCATAGTTCAGGATCAAACAGCGGGAGCAAAGAGCACAAGATCAATCAGCACAACAGCAAGTCAAAACACCTCTACAGTAGAACTATGTGCATGGCCTGGAGTCAGAGGATGATGAGAATCCAATAGGAGAGGAAAATCACTTTTTTACAGCAGATGGTTTGCCTATCTATATCACGGAGGATGAGGAATATTCAGAGAGCCCAGCTGTACAGAAAGATGAGGATTTTATACTAGCCAATGAAACAGTCCTAGAAGAAGAATCAGATGAATATCAGAGGGGATATATGAATGCACTGACAGTGCAGCAAAGACAGTATTCACTCAGGAGCAGGGATGTACCCATCAATCCAATTCAAAAGCGAAAGGAAGCAGCACAACCTAAGAATGATTCTCCAAATGTTCAGGAAAAAGGAAAGGAGCCAGCAGATCCTACTTCTAGCAAAGTACAATCTGCAAATGAGAAGTCAAATCAGCCAAGTACAGCAAAGGAAAAGTCTAAAAAGAAGGATTCTCCGATCAAAGAGGTAGATAAAATTACAGCCTTTAGCTTAGAGAATGAGATTGCTAAGTTAAAAGTGTCAATACCTTTGACTGAATTAATGAAGAATAACAGTTATAAGAGTCAAGTGTCAAAGATTTTGAATGTAGATCCCCTATCTGATATGGTTAATATGGAAGATGACCAACCCAAGCGTATTTTTGGTCCGGCATTAGAAGGCCAATCTGAGGATAGTGAAGTAGCCCTATTTTACATCAGCCTTAGATTGCATGAGTATGTCTTGCACAATGCCATGTTTGATTCAAGAGCATCTCACAACTTGATGCCAAAGGCAATTATGGAAAAATTGGGTCTGGACATCACTCGTAAATATCATGATCTTTATTCCTTTGATTCCGGTAGGGTCAGATGTATTGGTCTCATTAAGGATTTGGTTGTGACTTTAGATCATATTCTAGCAAAGAATGTTCTCATGGATGTAGTTGTGGCCGACATTCCCCCTAGATTTGGCATGCTTTTATCTAGGTCATGGGGTGCAAAACTGAAAGGGACATTGCAATTAGATTTCTCCTATGCCACTATTCCCGTGTTTGGTCAGCTGAGAAAATTATATAGAGAGAAGAAGATGAAGTATATGATCACAAGCAAGGAGAAACCTTTGAATCATCCAATTAACTATGTACATACAGATTTAGAATATTTTGTTCTTTATTCAAATAGTGGTTTTAATGATGTAAATAGCCAGCTAGTTGAAGTGGAAGATGTTCCAGAGATAATAGAAAATTTTAGGGCAGTACTTGATCAAGAGAGACAAAATATTGCAAGTACCGCTGAGCAGTCTACATTCCGCCAATAGTAGAAAATTGATGGACAACAGCCAAAGGTAGAAGAGCAAACAGAATTCCAGCACTTGGAGGAAGAAGCTGGTTTATGGAGTATGGATTTCGATGGAGTAGTAGGTAAGGATGGTGTAGGAATTGGGATTTGGGTACACAGGCCCGTTTTCCTACCAAATAAGGTCCCAAGCAATGTAAGAATTTGTTCATATAAATTTGCTTTTGATTGTTCCAACAACAAAGTCGAGTATGAGGCACTGATTGCAGGATTGAAGATACTAAAGAAGTTGAATGCAAAGAGAATTTCAGTTTATGGCGACTCAGAATTAGTAATCAAACAAGTCAAGGGTGAATACCAAGCCAAACATCCGCGAATGAGGGCTTACCATAATGCAATTTTAGATATTTTGAGGTTGTTTCCAGATTATACCAAGGATAATTTTAGGGGCGAATGTTCGCCCTTTGGCGAAATTAAGGGGTTTTAAATTTTTAGTGGGCGAATATTTTGTATCATAGTACATTTTTACAAATCACCTCAAATAGCCCACCTTATTTTAAGGGAGAGGGTAAAAAAGGTAAATTTAGCCCTTGAAATTAGGACTTACAACCTTCCATTCGCCCATTTTCAAGAATAGGTTTTATTTAAGTGAATCCTATGGGCCAAATACCATATTTATAAAAGAGGTATGGTAAATTAATAAAAATATAAATAAATGAGAGGTATGGTAAATAAATAAAACATTTTTTATATTTACTCCATAAGTCACCTTATATACATGTAAGGGTGTAAATAAATAAAAATATAAGTAAAGTGGAGGTATGGTAAATAAATAAAACGTTTTTTATATTTACTCCATAAGTCACCTTATATACATGTAAGGGTGTAAACAAATAAAAATATAAGTAAAGTGGAGGTATGGTAAATAAATAAAACATCTTTTTATACTTACTCAAAAGGTATGGTAAATAAATAAAAATATAAATAAACTAGACGCATCGTAAATAAATAAAACCTCTTTTTATATTTAGTCCATAACCCTTGTTCTATTTATGAAGGCTCAAGAAAGAGGTTTTATTGAAGTGAATCCTATGGGCCAAATACCATATTTGTAAAAGAGGTATGGTAAATTATTGAAAATATAAATAAATGAGAGGTATGGTAAACAAATAAAACATTTTTTTATATTTACTCCATAAGTCACCTTATATTTACGAACACTCAAAAAATGGGTTATATTTAGGTGAAACCTATGGCGAAAATACTATGGGACAAATACCATGGACTAGATTGTTATTAATACCATGCAAAAAACCATTATTAACCCTAATATTAGAATTAATAAAAACAAAAATGGCACATGGTATTGACCCATGGTATTCACCAAAATGGCACATGGTATTGACCCATGGTATTCACCTGGAATGTAGCCTATTTAAATGGGGGAATTAAACCAGCATGTAGCCTATGCTAAGATTCACTAGGACTTTACAAAGTTTTATTATTTAGTGAAAGACTCGCCAAGATCTTACAAGATTTTATAATTGAGTAAAATATTCGCCATGCCTGGTGAGAGATTCGCCAAAAAATTATATATATATATATATATATATATATATATATATATTATATTATTGATAAAATCGCCTTCCATTTTTCCTATATACCATGGAGATTCGCCCATTTATTATATTTATAAATTTAGGGGGGGTTCTTAAAATTTTCCCTGGATTATACCTCGACATCTGTGCCTCGCACACAAAATGTTATTGCAGATTCTCTTGCTACAGCTGCAAGTAACTTAAAGATCCCAATGAATTCAAACAATAAGTTTGAAATTCATGTGAAGCATCACCCAGCTATCCCTGATAATCTAAGATATTGGCAGGTGTTTCAAGATGACAAAGAAATTGATGATTTTCTGCAAAATGAAGGCCAGTATAAAGATACTTCTATAGATGCTGAGCAAGATGATGGTGAACTAGAAATAGAGGTAAATCAGATGGAAGTCTTACAGTTGAAAGATAATGTCATCCCTAAAGGCCTGATACCTTTAGAGGAATTATTTGATCAAGATGATGTAGCCCGAAAGCCAAGCTTAGTGCCGACCGAGAAGGGTGTTGAAGATGTAAATATTGGAACAACAGAGAATCCAAAGATGGTGAAGTTGTCAAAGGCATTACCTCCTCAGTAAAAGCTAAATACATTAGTTTATTGTCTTCATTTTCTAATGTATTTGCCTGGGACTATACAGATTTAAAGGAGTATGACAAAAGTATAATTCAGCATATAATTCCTATTAAGCCAAATCAAAAGCCATTTCGCCAAAAGTTAAGAAGGATAAATCTGAAGTTGCTGCCATCAATAGAAAAAGAGGTAAATCGATTGTACAAGGGTGGTATAATCATTTCGATCAGATTTTCAGATTGGATCTCCAATTTGGTTCCTGTGAGGAAGAAAACAAGTGAGATCAGATTGTGCAAAGATTTCAGAAATTTGAATAAAGTGTCATTAAAAGATAACTATCTGCTATCGAAAATGGACCACATTCTCTATAGAGTAGTTGGATCATCTCGTATGTCGTTGCTCGATGGATATTCTATCTACAATCAAATTTTGGTCCATGAAGATGACAGGGACAAGACAACATTCACCACTCCTTGGGGGAAATTCCACTATGCCAAGATGTCGTTCGATTTAAAGAATGCTGGAGCAACATTTCAGCATGCCATGGACATTGCATTTGCAAATGAAAAATATGTGTTTTTAGTAGTGTATCTTGATGATTTGACTGTCTTTTCAAATTCAGATGAAGAGCATATTTACCATCTAAAAATTGTTTTTTAGCATTGCAGAAAATATGGAATATCACTCAATCCTAAAAAGAAATTGTTTTCTATGGATGAAGGGAAGCTTCTCGGTCACATAATATCAAAGGAAGGAATCTGCATCGATCTTGCTAGGGTGGAAGCTATACAGAAGATAGATTTTCCTTGTAATAAGAAAGAGATACAAGCATTTAACGGTAAGATGAACTTCTCACGTCGTTTTGTGCCTAATCTAGCTAAACACTTAAGGGAAATTACAAATAGGTTGAAGAAGGATAGTGTGGTCAAATGGACTGAGGAAGCTATGAAGTCTTTTAACCTAGTAAAGTTGGCTCTTTCTTCAGCCCCGATTTTGATCAGTCCGGATTATTTACATGATTTCATATTATTTTCATTGACTTCTGAGCATACTATGGTAGTAGTTCTAATGCAGAAAAGAGATCAGCTAGAAAAGCCAATTGCCTTTTTTAGTAGGACAATAAGAGATGCAGCTTTGAAATATAACATCATTGAGAAGCAAGCTCTTGCCTTAGTGAAAGCTTTGAAAGATTTCCAGGTATATATTCTGCACTCTCATATCCTTGCTTACGTCCCTAACACAGCAGTTAAAGATGTTTTGGTACAAACAGATCCGAAAGGAAGGTGAGGCAAATGGATCGCAGCATTGCTAGAGTATGACTTGGAGATAAAGCCAACAAAGCTAATCAAGGGGCAGGGTCTAGCAAAGTTAATGGCAGAGTCCAATCTACATGAATTGGACATAAATCTAATTGCAGCCATGTCTGAAGAATATGAAGATAGTTCATTGATTCAGGTATCTAAAATTTTTCTCCATTCTCCTTGGTATTCAGATATTGTTTACATGCTTCAGCACCTTTCACCACCAAAATAAAGGTAGAACTCTAAAACTTAAGGCTGCTAGATTTTGTATTTTAAACAATGCACTTTATTGGAAGGATCCGGAGGCATTTTGCTGAATTGCTTGACCAAAGAGGAAGCACAACAGGTCATGAGTGATTTCCATAAGGGAGACTGTGGAGGTCACTTATTTTGGAAGACGACGGCTAACAAAATTTTGAGAGCAGGGTACTATTGGCCTACCTTGTTTGCTGATGTTTATAAAACTATCACAAGCTATCATGAATGCCAGATTTTTCAGGGAAGAAGAAAGTTGCAGCCTCTACCTCTCAAGCCAGTCGAAGTTAGTGCACCGTTTCAGCAATGGGGCCTAGATTTTATTGGAGAGATTCATCCCACATCTTCAGCTCAGCACAAGTGGACATTAACAGTGTCATATTATTTCACAAAGTGGATTGAGGCAATCCCTACTTGGTAGGCCATAGACTCGGTAATAATTCAGTTTCTTGAAACAAATATTTTGTCACATTTTGGTTGTCCTAACAAACTTATTACAGATACCGCAGCCGCTTTCAAGTCCAAAAAGATGATTGAGTTTTGCAGAAAATACAAAATTACCTTAGGAAATTCTACTACATATTATCTGCAAGGTAACGGATTGGCTGAATCTTCAAACAAATCATTGGTCAACATCATTAAAAAGCTGTTGGAAACCAATAAGAAGTGCTGGCATAAAAAATTGGTTAATGCACTATGGGTGGATAGAGTAAGCCAAAACAAGTCAATAGGAATATCTTCGTTCGACATTGTATACAGTATTGACACGGTATTCCCAACATCTCTCGCAGTCCCGGTTGTTAAACTTCTACAGGAAGCTGGCAGCGAGGAAGATCATTTTCAGTGGAGAATAAGCCAAATGATCCATTTATAGCAGACGAGAGAGGAAGTTTTTCAGAATACCTTTAGGCTGCAGGAGAGAATTAAAAAGATTTATGATTGGAAGGCAAAGGTAGACAAATTTCAGATTGAAGACATAGTGTTACGATGGGATGCTAGAAACGAGGATAAAGGCAAGCACGACAAGTTCGAGAACCTGTGGAAGGGACCATACAGAATTGCTGCATATAGAGGTCAAAATGCTTTTCTACTCAAAGAAATGAACAGGGAAGATTGTCCAGGAGGACCAGTAAATGGTCGGCTTCTGAAACGGTACTATCTCTAAGAAGTTTTCTGCCATCACATTTTGTCATTGTACATACCATTTTATTTCTTTCATTGCAAAGTTTTCACTATCACCATTCATTTAGCTTGGGGCCCAAAGTGAAGGCTATAAAGCTGAATGTCTAGCTTCAGTTTTTTATTATTTAGTGTCAGTTGTTTGAGTTAGTCTCAGTTGAGTTAGTTTAGTTATGAGTCTTGAGTCAAGGTGTTTGTTTTGGTGTTCCAAAGCTATTAACTCCATATTGCCCAATCGATGAAGGCACTAGTCTGCTTTTCCAAAGATGTGTGGTTCGTGGCACCTCCCAAGAGCTACCATCTCCATTGGAGCCAATGTTAGTGTCAATATCTTCACACTTCCATCAGTGATCAAATTTCTCTTTTGCATGCATATTAGGTGTCTCATCCGATCAACTGCATTCCATTAGGTCATGGATCATCTGATGGTAGTGGTTTCATGTCAATTTTCCTCATGACATTCACTTGCTGACCTGTTCACACATTTTTTTAGTCATTTACTGTCATCCTGTTTCATTTCATTTATAAAAATCAGGTTTTAGGGTTTCAGTCTCATTAGGTATTAGGGTTTCACCATGTCAAATGTCCAAAAAATCATTGATGAATAATGGTCAGCAAACACTTGAGGAAGACAATAATTATCAGAAAGCTTTAAATTTCATAATTTGTAAATTTAATAAGTTTTTCACCTCAAACTCAGTTTGAGGTGAAAACAGAGCATTGGTTTACTATTTGTAAATTTTATGGTTCCTATATGTAATAAGTGTTCATAAGCTGCTCCTGGTCACATTGCCAACTCCTACCACTGCAAAGTCAAAGCATTCAAAACATCAGTCTATCAGATTTCAAGGAAAAAGGGTCAAGCATCCACAACTAAAAAATAGAGCATTTGACAAAGCCCAAGAACTTTATAAAGTGGGTTTTGATTAATGAAAAATCAAAAAAGTAAAAGCTATAAAAAGGTCATCCATGTGTTATCTCACTTCATTGTTGAATTTGTAAGTGCTAAGGAGAGCAAAAAAACATGATTTTGAGTGTTATTGGGCTAAGGGAAGAAATTATAGCAGTTTGTGGAAAAACAGAAGGCACTGTGCACCTGGCAGTTGGCACTGCACATACAAAGAGCACTGCGCACCTGTAGAGTTCTCACAGTTGAAGATTGAACGGGTGTTGCACATACAAAGAGCGTTGCGCACCTGAGAGGCAGCACTGCACACCTGTCCACTGAGCTTCAAAACGACTCAAGTCACCCTAATTCACTTCAAATTCCTTAATTGGCCTCTCATCAAGTAAGTAAAGCTTCCCACCTAGTTTAGCAAGGGTTTTTCATCAATTGTGGTGATTTTCATATCTCAAAAAACTAAACCCTAGCTATCCTCCAAACTATCTCATAGATTTGTAAAGGGTACTTGTTTTCTGTTGTTTCTATTCCCTTAATCTATTTTCCCTAAACCCCATTCCCTTAATCTATTTTCCCTAAACCCCATTCCCTTAATTTATTTTCCCTAAACCCTAATCCTCCACATATAAACCCTTCTACATACTATTCCTACAGCCCTATACCCTATTCCCAAACCCTAACTCCCACATCCTATTCCTTCACTACATTCACTTCATTATCAAACCCCTCATTCCACATTCATAATACCATCCACTCCCCTCATTTCCAAAAAGAAAACCTTCCTCCTAGCATTCACTTCCTTATACACACTACTTACCTCATATTTCAAAATCTCTTCATACTCATCTGCTTTCACTTCAAATTCATAAGCATGGAGACAGATTCAGACTATGAGAGGGAAGAGGAAACTCTCAGTGATTCTTCCAGAGAAGCTCATGTACCAAGAAAGCCACACAAAGGGGAAAGATCATCCAGGAGGAGCCCACCACTCTTACAGAATTACTTGCTTGCCCTCTTGCTATAACTAGCTTTAAACACCAGTCTTGTTATCAGTTTTGTGAAATGGTAGAGAGGGTGAAATTTCATCATGAGCTTGCTAGGTTGTTTGTTCTTCATCTCCACAATGGCCAGGTGAACCTTGCTGGTGTCTCTTTCACCTTGACACCTACCACCATTTCAGTAGCAACAGGCATCCCTAATGTAGGTGAACAGTGGAATAAGGGGCAACATGTGGGTAGAGAACATTATGAGCCTTACATTAAGGCTGGATATCACAGGAAAATCAGCAGGGTTTTTCCTTTCAAATACTTGTAGAACACTTATGCTCCTCTCATGAAACTCATCATCAAGTATTTCACCTATGAAGGAAGGTTTTCCTGCCTATATACATATCATGTCAGATTGTTGATGCATTTCACAAGAGTAAGGATGATGAACCTCCCATACTTTATATGCAGGAATATTGAGAAGATGGCTCTCTATGTGCAAAGGAAACCTTTTCCTCAGCAATTTAACAGCATTTACCACTTCTCACAGATTAAAATTGTTGTTTTGGATCAGCTAAGCTTGTCGAACATACCATGGGATACCTTTATTGCCCGTGAGATTTTCAAAGGCCCTCAGGTGATTCCATCAGTGCCTCAAGAGGAAGGAGGGTCATCAGGACAACCAGATGTTCATGAGACTAAAACTACAGGTGTGCCAATGTTTGTCACCTATGAGAGAGTCACCCGGAGGTTTTTTGTTGCTGCCAGGCGAGTACTATCTCCACCAGGGGTGGAAGGGGTCTTGTTTTCTTCACCAGGCCACAGGAAAATGTTATCTTCACCAGGGGTGAAAGGGTCTTTTCCTTCTTCTCCAGTTATACAAATTGGAAAACAATCAAAGAGAAAAGACAAAGGGAAATAAAAGATGCATGAGGAGGTCCTTCCTAAAGGGCAAGACAGAGATTTTGTTTTGATTGAGGAGGATGTCACTGATTTGGGTTCTCAAAGCTCAAAACTCAAAGACATGATTATCAAAGAGAAGGAGGCTGAAATACAAGCCTTATCACTTGATCTTGAGAGGGCCAAATGGATCATAAATTTCCTTGAGCAGGGAAACAAGCAACTGACAGATAAGCAAGCTATTATGGAGCTGCAAATGATTAGGGAAAATAGGAAAATGGCAAAGAAGAGAAAGATCAAGATGACCTCCCTTGAGCAAGAAATTGAGGATGACCGAGAATCATGGTTGGAGAGGGTGAACATTCACCTGGAGAAGATGCTTGAGAAAGCCAACAAAGAGAAGAAAATGTTGCGCCATATGGCCTATCACTACCTAACCCGGAACAAAATTTGCAAAACAAGGGTGAAGAAGCTAAAGGCCAAGCTAAAAAGAGCTTTAAGGAGAAAAAAAGAGCAAGATAAACTCAAGATCTTGGCTGAAGCATCATTGGCTCATCAAAGCACTCAACAAGGGTCAATCATGCCAAATTTCAGGAAATTTGGAGAAATTTTTGTCAATTTTGAAATTTAAATGTAAAAAACAGGTTTTTTCAGCAGGTGGTGCGGTGCTTTTGTTGGGGACATCCATTTGCAAAAAAAGTTTATGTTTTTGGAATTAGCATGGAAAAATATGAAAGCTCAGAAATGGATGAGAATTTTGGACAAGTTCTAGGTCTCCAAAACGGCAATAAACACCCAAAAAGTGCCTTCTCTGCCACTTTTTTGCCACACAGGAAGCAGTCTTGGGAGAATCAATTTTTGGAGGGGAAAATGGACTCCAAATTCATAAATTCAAGTTGTTCCAGAAAGTAGACTCATCAAGCTTTCCAACGAGCTATCCTGCACCTGATTTGGACTCCAGGAAGCCTTCCAAAATTGGCCTAGAAAAAGCATTGCGCATAGGATCAGTGGCACTGCACATAGGATGAATTTTGCCAGTTTTGCCTGATTTTCCAGATTTCACCTAGTTTTCTCTACAGTTGACTTTTTCTTGTTCTCTTGGTGAAATTAGTATGGAAAATTATGTAATTTGATGTAATTATGGATGTAAAAAGCTTAATATGGTAGATACATCAAGTCAAAGGTGGTTTTGAATTGAATGAATTGGTTTCCTTGGTTTTAGAGGCAAGTTGTTCCACTGCCTATATTCCTGTTCTTAGTTTAGATATGGTTGAAACCACCCCTTTTCTCATGGATTCGACCCTGATAGCTAGCTTGAGTAGTTTCCTTGCCTATATCATGTACTTTTTGATTCATTTGTAAAGGTTGGACTTTGGCAGAAGTGTTGGACTTACTGAAACATTTTGTATCAGCAATTGGCAAGGAATAAAACCAGGTTTCAAAGCTATTTTTGTGGGATTCTTGTGACAGTGAGTTTTATGTATTGCTTCTTCTTAGTAATGAGTTTTTCTGATGTTTTATATGTATCTACATCTCTCTTTTTATTCTAAACTAAATGAATCAAGGTGAATAGACAAAATACACTAGATTTATAGTGCTTTGTCTTGGGATTGCATTTAGTTTTCAATGTTTTCACTGTTTGAAGAGGATTCATAGTTTCTTGTGCCCTCCTCAACTTCTTAGCAGTATTACTCTACCATCTCCATCCTTTGCTAGTACATAAGCTCTTGTCTACCCTGCCCACAGGACATGACTGTATCCATGAGTTGATTTCCCAGATCCAATCTGCCTTCTCTAATTGATCCAGCAACCAACCATCAAAATCAAACAAAATCATCTGACCTAATATACCTAGCCTGAAATCAGCATTCATTTCACTCATCTCAAGCCCTAGTTGCCATATTCTAATTGAGATTGACATGGAGAGAGCCCTCTCCTGACCTGGTAGGACTAGCTACCAGGTTAAGCGTGGTTTGATGTTACCCTCGACCTGCCTTCTTTCAACTTGAGGTAGATTTAGGCCCTAATAGTCTACTCTTAGAATGACAATGTCAGGGTTCTCCCTCAAGGGCTTTAAGGGCGAGAAACTCATCACGATTGAGGTTTCTTTTAGGAGGCTTAGCCTTCCTAAGAATGATAGCACAATCTTGTCTGATTGCCTCTTTCGTATTAACAGGAAAATCATTAATACCATACTCGATGTTACAAATAATATCATCCATGGGGATCTTCTTAGGGGCAAGGGAAAAATTAAGCAAAATGAGACTAAATACAGAGGAATCAAAGTTAGAAATCGAGAGGTTAATGACATTCTTATAACAAGAAAGTGAGGAAAAGATATTATTATTATTATTATTATTAAAAAGATTATTATTATTATTCTTTGAGTTAGTAATATAATTACGAAACCTAATATTATTATTATCTAGGTACATATTATGAATCAAATTTTCATCCACGTTAATGCTATAAGAATTATCTAACAAGTTCTTGTTAAGGGAATTGTTAATGGAGTGGGTATGGGTCAAAGGACGAAGGGGAATGTTGATGGTCAAAGAAGGATTGGAGGATAGAGCAGAAGCAGCAGCTGGATAGTTTGGCGAAGGTGTTAAATCTGGGAGTGAAAAGGAGAAGGAGTTAATGGGGTTGGGAAAGATAGGAGCGGGTTGGACGCTAACACGAACAGTAGAAGAGGGAGAAGAGAGGAGTGAGGAGACAAGAAAGGTGGAGAATGCGGAGGATGTAGAGGGGGATGAGAAGAGTGAGGAGACATGTGTGGCAGAGAATGCATAGGACGCAGAGGGGGAGACCTCCGCTAGCTGACTGGAGGACGAAACACAATCCAAGTGTAGAGGTGAGACGCTATCTGGCTGAGTCAGTGAGATGCATCTCGCATGAGATGACGAGTGTACACTGTCAGGGTTAGAAAGCGAGGGTTGGGAGACGCCACCAGGGATAGAAAACGTTGAATTGGGGATGCAATCATGTTGAAGATGAGAGGAGAAGACAACAACATGAAGATTCAAAGAGGGATGATTAATTGACTGAGAGAGATCATTGACCGGATGGGATGGGTTAAGCGATGGACATGATTCACAAGATGAGCTAAGGGATCGACTATGAGATGAGGAGGCATACTCTGAAGGGATATTCGAAGGGCCAAGGAAATCGGAAGGATTCAAATTCAAATCAGAACCGGAACTAGACAGCATTGAGCGATGATGAGATTGAGTCTGGTCACTGATGACCCACGCTTTAAGGGCCAAAATCTGTTGTTCTCTGATCTTGCTAGCTGTTGGAGAAGAGGAAATATGATCGCTTAACGAATGAGATACAACCTTCAACATTCTGTCGAACTTGGTAAAATGCTTCTTCTTGGATATCTCTTCCCTAAGCTGTGCCTTTGCTGCGGATCCACTTTCAATGACTCCCCAAAGAAAACTAGAGATATTATTCACAAGATCCACATGGAGAAAAAGAAGCTTACGAGAAAGAAAATCCAGATCGCTCCTTAATTTACAAATCTGAGACTTGATTAGAGAGAGGCTAGTTCTAAGAAAAATTGGCCGGTTCTTGGAATGGTTCAACGGATGAGCAATCCGAGCAAACACTGGAACTAATTATGCATCCCTACATCTTTTGAGAAACATGAGACCAAATTTCTTCTTAGCCACTTGTAGTTGAGCTCGTTCAAATTGACAAGCCTTGTTAGCCATTTCCTTTCCGTGTAGGGTAATAATGTTAGCTCTGAGACTTTTGTGATCCATAATTGTTCCTGCTCATTGGCGCTAGCTGAGCATGAAGAGAAAACTAAACATCATGTTTGTATTGAGGATTCCAAAGTCATTGCTAGGGTTGATCATTTCCACCATAGGAAACTTAGGGAGTCTATCGAGATTGAGATGCATTCCAGAAATCTCAACATAGATGATGGTTGGAAGGTGAGCAAGACCTGGATTCCAGCCCTCTCCTTATGATTCTCTTGTCTCCCCCTTTGTTTTTCCTTCCTCTCCCCTCTTTTTTCTTGTGTTTGGTTTTCTGCATTATTCTCTTTCTTTTATTATGTTCCTTTGTTTTCCTTAACTTTAATTTAATTAATAACTTTTTTTAAACCCCCTTTTAGGTTTAATTTTAGTACTATGTTTTTTATAATTTATCATAATTTAATATTTATTTTTATTTAAAGCTTAATTTTTTCCCCTTATTAAATTCTCTATCCTTTTTAATTTTTCCTTACCTTATTATTAATATTAGTAAACCCAATTTTTTTTATAACTATATTGATAATATCTTATAACTTTATTTTATAATATTTTATTAAATAGAACTTAAAACTAATAAGTAATATATTTGTAGTATCTTATAACTATATTTTATTTTATTGAATAGAATTTATAACTAATAGATACTAAATAATTCCCTTTTAGGTTTTCCAGCTACTTAACCTTCAACGGCTAGTTCTAAGCAGCTAGTCCTCAAGTTTTAACCCTAGACAATGATGCATCCTTACTATTTATTCATAAAGATTGGATGATTTTTCTCACCTTGCCCTAAGGATAAACCACATTAGTTGGTTCGAAACGTTGACCTAATTCTAAAAATGTGACTAATCTGTAAAACATTTTTCTACATTATAGATCACAAAAGTCTCAAATCTAATATTATTATTTTTTTAAATATAATTTTAATCAAAATATAATTAAATATTTAATTAAATATAAAAATATATAAATAAATTCGATACTTTTCATTATAGTTCAAAATATATTCACATTTCAATATTCAAATTTCAACCTCCATCAATTATATAATGTATATATGCATTGTTAAATATATATTATATACTCTAATAAATGTATTGTAAAAAAATCAATAAATTTGATCACTTCCAAAAAATTTATTATACTTACGAATGTATTGCCCTCTCAATATTCAACTTTCAACCTCGGTCAATTTCACATTGTAATGGTTTGGATCTTAATTTTGTCATTTTAACATTGTAACGATTGATATTTATACCTTGTCCCAAAAGGTTTATGTTTACATTGTCAATTTTGTGACGATGCTAATTCCCCTTTTTTGTTTTGGAATTTCAAGTTTAACATTTTGACAATATCGGCAAACAAATTTTTTATAATTATAGTTTTAACATAATTTTATTAAAAGAATTTTATTTAATTATTTTAATTAAAATGATGATTTTATATATGTATATTGAATTTAGATTTTAAAAAATAGGTCTTTTCTATTTATTTTAAATTAAAGGGTTTTAAAAATATTGTTCTATTTAGGTTGATGTTTGTTTTTCGAAAGCCGAATATTATCAAATTTTAAGAAATGAGTTTTGCCCGTCTATATTTAAGAAAAAAGTTACAATTAATATGGAAAAAGAAAACTCTTATCTAAATTTTAAATTTATCATAAATGTTGGGAAAAAGGAAAATTGGTACTCAGGAATTTTGATTAATAGATCTCTTCTATAAATATATGTAAATAGTTTTTGAAATATGATATTTAAAAAATCTTTTTAATTTTAAAAATACAAAATTATAATATTTATTAGAAGTTTATAGAATTTTATATTTATTTATAAGTATTTAAAAATATATTTATTATTTTTATTTCAATTATATTAATTTTATTTTTCAGTCTTAGGGTTTATATATACTTTGGGTTTATAATATTAATCCCTTGGGTTTAATATTATGCCTTTAATATGTTGTTATTTTAGTATTAATTCCTTAGGTTTATTATTTCCTTGGGTTTGTAATATCAATCCATTGGATTTATTATTCTAAGTGTTCATATTCCTAGGGTACAATATTATTCAAAGGGTTTATAATATTAATCCTGGGGTTTAATATTATTCCCTTGGATTTATATTCCCTTGCCATTTTAATATTAATCCCTTAGGTTTATAATATCAATCCCTTGGTTTATAATATCGAAATCAACCATGGTCCACCATTGCATTATGACAAACATTGCCTCAATATCAGAATCAACCATAGTCAACCATGGTACAATGTCGCACTATAACAAACACTGTTTAAATATGAAAATTAATCATGGTCAACCATGGTCCAACATCACATTGTGACAAATATTGTGTCAATATGAATGTCAATCATGGTCAACCATGGTCTACTTTTTTTATTTTAGAGTTTATAATATTTATCATAGGATTTATATACCTTAAGCTTATAATATTAATCCCTTGCATTTATAAAATCAATCATAGTTAATATTCCAAGGGTATAATATTATTCATAGGGTTTGTAATTAAGATTAATCCCTAAGGTTTAATATTATTCCCTATGGTTTATAATTCCTTGGGTTTTCAATATTAAACCTAAGGGATTATAGACCCAAAAGAATAATATTAAACCCAAGGAACTAATATTATAAACATAATGTATATAAACCGTACGATAAATATTATAAACCTTAGAATAAAGATGGTTGACCATGGTCCAACCATGGTCGAACATCGCATGGTCGCAACATTGCATGGTCTAAGGATTACCTTAAAATGAAAATTAACCATTCTTAACCATAGTCAACCATGTTTATTTTAGGGTTTATAATATTTATATTAGGGTTTGTATACCTTGGGTTTATAATATTTATCCTTAGGGTTTAATATTATTCCCTTGTGTTTATAATTCATTGGCTTTTTAGTATTAATCTCTTGGGTTAATATTATTGCCTTGGGTTTATAATACCTTGGGTTTTAGTATTAACCCATAGGTTTATAATATCAATCCCTTGGGTTTATTAATGTAAGGGTTACCATGGTCGACCATGACAATCCCTTGGGTTTAATATTATTCCATTGCGTTCATAATCCCTTGGGGTTTTAGTATTAATCCCTTCAGTTTATAATATTAATCCCTTGGATTTAATATTATTCCCTTGGGCTTAATACTATTCCCTTATGGTCAACCATGGTCCAACGTCACATTGCAACATAGATTATCACAATATGAAAATCAACCATGGTCATTCATGGGCAACCATGTTTGTTTTAAGGGCTATATAAACCCTAGGGAATATAAAACCCATTAATACCTTGGGTTTATTGTCCCTTGGATTAATATTATTCCCTTGGGTTTTAGTATTAATCCATTGGGTTTATTATTCTCTTCGGTTTATAATATAAGTTCCTTGCTTATATTAATATAAGGGTTCATCTTCTCATGGCATAATACTATTCATAGGCTTTGTAATTAATATTAATCCCTAAGGTTTAATATTATTCCCTAGGGTTTATAATTCCTTTAGTTTTTAGTATTAAACTTAAAGGATTATAAACCTAAAGGAATAATTTTAAACTCATTGAATTAATATTATAAACCCAAGGTATATAAAACCTAAGATAAATATTATAAACCCTAGAATAAGGATGGATTACCATGGTCCAACATCGCATGATCCAAGGATTGCCTCAAAATGAAAATCAATCATTCTCAACCATGGTCAACCATGTTTATTTTAGGATTTATAATATTTATCTTAGGGTTTATGTACCTTGGATTTATAATATTAATCCCTAGGGTTTAATATTATTCCCTTGGCTTTTTGGTATTAATCCCTTGGGTTTATTATCCCTTGGGTTAATATTATTGCCTTGGGTTTATAATCCCTTGGGGTTTTAGTATTAAACCCTAGGAATATGAACCCTTACATTAATAAACCCAAGGGATTGATATTATAAACGTAAGGGTTAATACTAAAACCCCAAGGGACTAATGTTATAAATCCAAGGTATATAAACCCTTGGATGACCATGACATCAATCCATAGATTAATATACCCAAGGGATTGATATTAAGAACCCGAGGGAATAATAAACACAAGGGATTAATACTAAAAACCCAAGGGAATATAAACACTTGGGTTTTTTGTATTAATGCCTCTCGTTTATTATCCCTAGGGTTAATATTATTCCTTTGGGTTTATAATCCCTTAGGGTTTTAGTATTAACCCCTCAGGTTTACTATTCTCTTGGGTTTATAATCCCTTGGGGTTTTATTATTAACCCCTTAGGTTTATAATATCAATCCCCAGGTTTTATTAATCTAAGGGCTCATATTTGTATCACATAATTTAAAATTAAATAATAATAAATAATATTTAATATTAAATAATTATTATTATATAGAAAAAATAATATTATTAATTATAATGATAATAATAATTTTTTTATTGTAATAATTTTTTTATTTTTTTTCATTTATCAATGATAGATACAAATGAAGCATTTTGCTATATCAACCACATTAATATTTTTAATGTGGTTGTGCTAGTATAAAGCCAATTATGAGCAATATGAAACTTTTTAAAGTAGTGAATAACACATCTAAGAATATCCCTTTTTCTGAAAACATTGTGACCACATGCAATTTTCAATGTCAATTTTTCATATCACTAAATGTTGAGAAGATGTATTTTTCATAAAAGCATATACAAATATAAATTGGCATAGGCAAGTAATGCTCCTTGTAGTAGAATGGAATACTTGTCTCCTTATTGCACCAAAAGGGGAGGGAACCCCACCTACCATGGTTATATTTTTAATTTAGAATATTATTATTTCTTTTTTAGGAGGAGGAATCATAGCGTGTTGCAATTGTTTGCACTCCTTTTTCTATGTGTTGTATAGGTGATTCAACATTCTGGAAACCCCATGGGGAGGGTTGTGTGTAACGAGCAAGAACTTAGAATCTCTAGGATCATTTGGTGAACAAGGCTTTTAGCAGTGAGAGAGGGTACGAAAGCTTTCATAGAGGGATAGGAAGTAAGGGATGAAAGGGGAAGGGACTAGGCATGACCTGTGGTGTTTTTTATGCATAGAAAAAGATGAGTTTATGACCAATAGCATGGCAGCAGCCTCTTGCACAACATAGAGTCATGCTAATACCGTAATTAAAAAAAAATTGCTGATAAAAGGTATTAGCATAAAAACTTGTAGAGTTAGTTCAATATTATTAAAAATGCCCTAGATTTGAAAGGGAAAACCACACTATACTCACTTTAGAGATAAATAGTATAAAAGAAAAACAACAAAAGAAAACGAAATAAAGAAACAAACTAATGCTTGAAAGAAAAAGTTATAAAGAGAAGCAACACGAGAACTTAAAAATTGAATAAGCGAAAATATGTATAGAAAATGTCAATAAAATAGATATATCATCCCTTATCCATGTAGGGGGGAGGAAAGTTGATTTTAGTACTTGTTGTGTTTGAATTATGAAAGACATTACATAAACACACCTTGTGATTCCTTTTTATTTCAAGTGTTAAATTACCGACGTATCCAAAGAATTTGATAGGAAAGGTAATCCAAGAAGGAAATGATTTTGTTGGATCATTCATAGCTTCCCTTTTAGGTGTAAAATCAACATGTTTTGGTCCTTACTTATCATTTCTTTCCTTTGGATTATCATATTGAAAATTACCAATATACTCATATGACCAAGTAATGGCATCTATAAATACTTGTAATAGATCAAAACCATTTTTTCCTTATCATCTAGACATTGGAAAGTTACTAAAAAGGTATTGGTGTCACCTAGATTTTCAATATCCAGTAGTATGGTTTCAAAGATTTTTCTTTTTGACTCCTCTTTAAATCTTTGTTTTTTATTTGATACATTACTAGGAGAAAATGATATTTTGAGAGGAGAAAACCCTTTTGAGTATTTATTGTCCTTAAGATAAATGATATCCTTCTTTCTATCAAGCTACCCCTGTATGAATAATAAATTTCTCTCATCATATGAGAATACTTGCTAATATTCTTCATTGTTAGGAAAATGAGGTCAATATAGTGATTGTAGACTGCAATTAGGCCTCTTAGATAGATGCTTCCTTTGGGGACTAGAGGCATACTCTAACAAAGCATTTAATTCACTACAAATGTGAGAGATATTAAAATTCACATTATAATTACTATAGAGATAAACAGTATAAAAGAAAAACAAAAAAATCAAATGAAATAAAGAAACTAACTTATCTGAATTGGATCCATAAAGAACAGTCAAACATCAGGTCAGGACAAGCATCAAAGAATTCAAAAATAGTGATCAAAAACACCTCAAACCAATGGTAGTGGCATCTAGCGTGGAACGACGAGGACCTCGGCCAAAGCACGCTGACCAAGGCCCATGGAGACTGCGCGGGAGGCGAAATTAGCCCCTGGGAGGTCTAGATCAGGAAATAGAGGAGGTTTTTGATGTGCGCACTAATCGCACATCACTAGGTGAAAAGACTTGAAATGGAGAAGCCCCGAGCGCTTGGTTGCGTGGAGAGCCAAAGAACCAAAGGCTAAAAGGCAAAAAAAAGGGCTAAAAGCTAAAAGGCAAGACCCGCTCCGAAACCGGCGGTATCGATTGGGGCTCCTTGAATGATAAGAGGTTTTGGATGAAAGCAAAGTGATTCCACTTAGCGATCGACGCATGGCGAGCGGAGGAGAGAGAAAACCGCCGCTCATCGGGTGCTAACGATTGAGCAAGTCAACTGCGCAAAATGAGCAGATGATGTTGGATCTAGGGGATCCAGATTGGACGACTAAGATCACGCCTGATGAGGAAGCAGAACTGATGAGGGAATAAGCTGTAGTTTGTAAATATTTGAGGTCCGCTCTGACCGCCACGGTAGAGGAAGACTCATTCCATGGCATAACCGAAGAAATGAACCGACGAAGCAGGTTGGCGCTTTACAGGAGGACATGTGGCCACTCCCTGTGAGCTTGGTGATGACGTCGAACTGTGAACTCCAAACACAGCTGCAGAAGGCAATTTGATAGAGATGGAAGAGGAACTAAACAGTCTTGAGCTCGAATGGATTAAAGCCATGAATAGAGATAGAAAACATACAGATAGAGAAAAGAGGAACCAGAACCCCAAGAGGAGAACGGGAACTTAGAGAAGAAGACAGTGAAGCAAAAGTAGAAAGAAGACAAAGGGTCGAGCTAACCAAAGGTAGCATCGAGCACCAGAGAGCTTGAGAGATTCAAGCCATCCCCGAGGGGATCTGTCACACCTGAGAGGTCAAGGAGCTGGTATGCAAAAGAGTCTGTGCACTCTAGTGGCTTGGGGAATCCAAGAACCACCCTACCAAGCAAACCTGTTTCAGGAGACTCAGATTGAGTCCCTGCATTGTAATTCTTTGCTTACGACACAATAAAATAAGGCCACCACTGAGAGTTGGGCCGGAGATGTAGCCCTAGAGAATAGGGTGAACTCCTTATTAAATTCTTGTGTTCTTGTATTTGCTTACTGTATTTCTCTGCTGTCTTTCCATTTCAAGTGTCTATGTATAATCTGATCGATCAGTTGCTTAAATAACATAGACACCCGCACCAACACATGAGTTTGTAATACCTTTATTCAATAAATCTTTAACTAAGGTCACTCATAGGGTGATTATTAGATCAAGTGGTATTAGAGCTCTAGGCTGTAAGGTTAGACAAGCTTGTGTTGGTTTAGCTATTGAATGCTCACTAGATCAAAGCTCAAATTAGGAGAAGGAGAGTTGGTGGAAACTAATCCTAAAATTGGGAGAGTCTATCCTCGGAAGACAATGTCAGAGGAAGGTTCTGTGGGGCCAGACCCTCAATTCATAGAAAGTTTCCTAGCTATAAAGTCTATGGTAGAAGAAATGTATAGGGACTTTAGAAAGCATAAGGATGAGGATTCATCAGGTTCTAAACAAGACAAAGAAGAAGATGAGTCTCATTCCCATGACCACTCCAAGGGAAAAGGGAAAGAGGAAAGCTTTCTCACACCTCCTAATAGCCTTGTGCATAATAAGAAAGCATCTTTGATCAAGCTAGATGTTAAATTTGATTTGCCTATATATGATGGAGAGCTAAATGCTGAAAAGTTGGACAATTGGATTAGACAAATTGATGTGTATTGCAGAGTATAGAACATCGACTCAGACAAGAGTAAGATTCAGCTGGCAAGCCTATGCCTAGGAGGCACTGCCTTGGTTTGGTGGGAAGGCAGAGCTCAAGCTGATATGAAAAGGCATGGTAAGACCATCTCTGTCTGGAGTGAATTTGTTTATGCAATTAAAAAGCAGTTCTATCCATTGGCCTACATGCAACAAGCCATGATGAGTTGGAAAACTCTTCGACAGTTGAAGGGGAAAAGTGTGCAAGGGTATACTCAAGAATTTAGAAAGAGAGCATTGATGCTGGGTATCTCATTAGACTCACCAGAGACTCTTTTAAAGTACATTGGTGGTCTACACAGCTACATGAGGCATACCATCCTCATGTTTAATCCCACTACTACAGATGAGGTATCTATACAAGCTACTCATCTAGAAGCTAGAGGAAAGTATGGAAATCCAGAAGTTGGGGGACCATCCCAACCCACTACAAGCAAGAGCAAGGAGAAAAGAAAGTAGAAGTGGAAAGCAAGGAAGGCTAACACTGCATAGAAAAGCAAAGCTTCATGCACTCACTGTAAAAAGGATGGGCATGACGATGAACATTGTTGGATCTGCATCCAGATCTGAGACATAAGAAGTCTGAGGGCAAGAAGAAGAAGATTGTCACAACTATTTAGAAAGATTTGGGGTAAAACTCAGGAGATGAAACAACTATTGCAGCCACAGGTATAAAATGTAAGAATTCATAAGCATCTACTAGTAATTCTGCTCAATCTGCTATTGATGAAGAAAATGAGAGAAAAAGACATGAGCTTTTCCATATTCAAGTTGTTTCCAAAAATCAAAATATTGATACTTTGTTTGATAATGGCTCACAAGTAAATCTAATTTCTGAAGCAATTGTAAAGAAATTGGGATTAGCAACTACACCTCACAAGAAACCATACCCATTAGGATGGTTGAATGATAAAGCACAACTACAAGTGACTAGACAGTGCAAACTCAAGTTTTCTTTTGGGTCAGCATTTGTAGATGAGGTGGAGTTAGACATAATTCCTTTGGATATATGTGGAATTGTTTTAGGAAGTCCTTACTTGTATGATAGAAAGGCTATTTTCTATAGAGCTGAGAACAAGTATCTACTTGTTAAAGATGGAATTGAATACTTTGTAAGAGCTCATAAGCTCAAGAATAATTATACTCTCGTAAACTCAGGGCAGATGAAAAGAATGATAAATTCATGCAAACAATTCTTGTTGATGGTTGTAAAGGAAAAGAAACCTGATAAAACCTATGCATTTGAGGGCTGTAATGCTGAACAGCAAGCTGATATAGAAAAGGTTGTTTCAGAGTATGATGTCTTATTTCAATAACCTAAGGTTCTGCCACCCAAAAAGGGAATAGTACATGATATTATTTTACAGCAAGATGTTCCATTGCCTGACATTGGGATGTACAGGTTGTCTGCTTTAGAGAATGCTGAAATCAAGAAGCAGGTGTAGGAGTTGCTTAAGAAGGGATTCATTAGGCCTATCACATCGCTATGTGGGTCACCAATCGTTTTGGTGAGAAAGAAAGATGGCTCGTGGAGAATGTGAATTGATTATCGAGCACTAAATAAGATAGCAATCAAAAATTGTTATCCCCTTCCTCGCATAGATGATATTTTAGATCAATTAAAGGAAGCTGTTTATTTCACCAAGCTGGATTTACACAGTGGATACCATCAGGTCAGGGTTGCAGAGAAAGTTGCATGGAAGACTGCTTTCAAAACAAAGCAGGGATTGTATGAATGGCTAGTTATGCCTTTTGGCTTGACCAATGCTCCTACTACTTTCATGAGATTAATGAATGATGTACTCAGACCTTTTCTTGATGATTTTGTTATTGTGTACCTGGATGACATTTTGACTTTTAGTAAAATGTGGGAATAACATTTAAAGCATGTTAAGCAGACATTAGATGTTTTGAAAAGAGAAAAATTTATGTTAAACTCTCAAAATGTGAATTTGGCAAAACATCTCTAAACTACTTAGGTCATATAGTAGGGGGAGGTGAATTGAAAATAGATCCCTCTAAAGTGGCAGTCATTATAAACTGGCCTAAACCCAAGTCTGTTATAGAAGTGAGAAGCTTCTTAAGAGTATCACAATATTGGAGGAAGTTCATTTCTAACTTTTCCTCAATTGCAGCTCCCTTACATGCTTTAACAGGATTGAACAAGGTGTTTCAGTGGGGAGGCAAAAATTAGAAAGCCTTCGACACCTTGAAGGAAAAGATTAGTACAACACCTGTACTATCACTGTCAGATATGCAAAGACCATTTGAGATCCAAACTGATGCCACTGACTATGCCATGGGAGCAGTGTTGGCACAACACAGTAAACCCATATGTTATCATTCTGAGACTTTTAATCATGCAGAAGTTAACTATCCTACATATGATAAATAATTGTATGCATTATTTCAAAGTGTGAAAAAGTGGAAACATTACTTGATGGGAAAAGAGACAGTAATACATACTAATCATCAACCACTTCAATATCTACACTCCCAAACTAAGTTGCAGTAATCAAGAAATTATAGATGGATAGGTTTTCTGCAACAGTTTCATTTAGTCATCAGATATAAAAAGGGCATACATAACAAAGTTGCAGACATGTTGTCTAGACCCATTATAAATGCATCTACCATACTTAAGCATAATTTTGTACTACATTAAAGCTACATTGAAAAATATGCTCGGGATATGGACTTTAAAGATGTATATGCAACTTTGAGTCAAGGCAAAAGAGTAGAAGAATTAGACTATCATGTGAAGGACCGACTCTTATATCATTGTGGGAAACTCTGCATTCCACAAACCGAGAGAGTAAAGATAATTAGGGAAGCACACACTTCTCTGATATCAGGTCACTTTGGGGTAAGTAAAACAGTTGCACAACTGCAAAGGTTTTGTTATTGACCAAAAATGAATGAGAAAGTTTATAGATATGTAAGAGGGTGTGATATGTGTGCTAAAAGCAAGCCCAACAACAAAAAACTAGGCTTGTACACTCCCTTACCAGTACCTTCTCACCCTTGGGAAAGTGTTTCCATGGATTTTGTTGGAGTACTGCCTAAATCTAGGAAAGGACGTGATTATCTATATGTTGTTGTGGATAGGTTCAACAAAATGTGTATTTTGATACCTTGTAATAAACAGATTACAGCTGAAAAGACTGCAAAATTATTCTTTGAACACATATGGGTTCATTTTGGATTACCCACTTCCATTGTATCTGATCGAGAAACTCGATTTGTGGGGAAGTTTTGGTCAAGTCTGTGGGAACTGATGGACACCAAACTAAAGAAAAGCACAGCTTTTCATCCACAAACTGATGGCCAGACAAAAGTAGTTAACAGGACAGTGATCCAATTACTGAGAGGATATTGCAGCAAACATCCTAAGCTTTGGGATGAACACCTATGTTATGTGCATCATGCTTACACAAGAGAAAAGCATTCTTCTACACAAAGATCTCCTTTTGAGACCTGTTTTGGTTTCACATCAAGGTATCCTTTGGATTTTGTCTTTGGTAAAGATACCATGGTTGATGAACACAATGATGTGGATAGGGCAACTAGGTTCATTGATCAGATCCATGATATCCACCAGGCAGTATAGGAACAGGTGGAAAGAGCCAAGCCAAATACAAGGTTAGGCATGACAAGCATCGGATGGAGCATAATTTTCAAGTTGGTGACCAGGTTTGGCTGTATATCAGCAAGGACAGGATGCAAGGTGAAGGTAAGAAGCTAAAGCCTATCAGGTATGGACCATTTAGGATACTTGAGAAGATTGGTGAAAATGCTTTTCGCCTTGATCTACCAACTTACATCCACATCTACTCAGTTGTAAATGCAGATTGCTTGAGATTGTTTGAACCTTCAATGATTGAGGACCCTAAAGAGCAAAGTCAATTGCTTTCTATTGATGACCTGCTACCTGGATATCTTAATGAATTGCGGGAAGACACCGTATTGGACAGGAGGGTGAGGACAACGTGCAGGGGAGATGTGGAGTACCTCAGGATTGGGCTCAAAGGTTCAAAGCCAAGTAGTGCAAAGTGGATTGAGATTGGACAAGTGAGATAGTAGTATCCTCACTTAGTCAATGCTTGAAAACCAACTTTTGGTGGCCCAAAAGCTTTTTCAGTGGGAAGGTCGTGATCTGAATTAGATCCATAAAGAACTGTCAAAAGAACCATGACTGCATCAGGTCGGGACAAGCATCAAAGAATTCAAAAACAGTGATCAAAAACACCTCAAACCAGTGGTAGTGGCATCCAGCGTGGAACGACGAGGACCTCGGTCAAAGCGCACTGATCGAGGCCCATGGAGACTGCGCGAGAGGCGAAATTAGCCCTTGACAGGCTCAGATCGGGAAACAGAGGAGGTTTTTGATGCACGATTAGCACCTAGCACTAATCGCGCATCGCTAGGTGAAAAGACTTGAAATGGAGAAGCCCCGAGCGCTTGGTCGCATGGAGAGCGGGAGAACTGAAGGCCGAAAGGCAAAAAAAAGGGCTAAAAGCTAAAAGGCGAGACCCACTCCTGCAGTATTGATCGAGGGCTCCTTGAACGGTAAGTAATTTTGGATGAAAACTGAGTGATTCCACTCAGCGATCGACGTGTGGCGAGAGGAGGAGATAGAAAACTGCCGCTCATCGCACGCTAACGGTTGAGCAAGTCAACCGCGCGAAATGAGTGGACGGCGTTGGATTTGGGGGATCTAGATCAGACGATTAGATCATGACTGATGGGGAAGCAGAACCGATGAGGGAATAAGCCGCAGTTTGTAAAGATTTGAGGTCTACTCTGACCGCCATGGTGGAGGAAGACTCATTCCATGACGTAACTGAAGAAATGAACCGATGAAGCAGGCTGGCGCTTTACAGGAGGACATGTGGCCACTCCCTGTGAGATTGATGATGACTCCGAATAGGGAACTCCAAACGCAGCTCCAGAAGGCGATTCGACGAAGGTGGAAGAGGAATTGAACAGTCTTGAGCTCGAAAGGCTTAAAGCCATGAACAGAGACAAAAAACGTATAGAGAGAGAAAAGAGGAACCAGAACCCCGAGAGGAGGACGGGAACTCAGAGAAGAAGACAGTGAAGCAAAAGCAGAAAGAAGACAAAGGGCCGAGCTGACCAAAGGTAGCATCGAGCACTAGAGAGCTTGAGAGATTCAAGCCATCCCTGAGAGGATCTGTCAGACCTGAGAGGTCAAGGAGCTGGTAGGCAGAAGAGTTTGTGCACTCCATGTAGAGCCTTGAACCTGTACCTCCTTACACACCCTCTCAGCCTTCTTTTCCCATTCATTTCCTCCTTTTTCCCACTCATTTCATCCACCAAGTTGATTAAATCATTGTATTTTAGGACTTTTTACATGGTTTTCTAACTACGCCGATGACTGTTGTTTGGTTTAGAATTTTGGTTTAGAGTGCTGCGTTTCCATAGCCAACACAGGTTTCCGCAGCTGATCCAGGTTTCTGTAGCCAGCACAGGATTCCGCAGCTGTTTTATTAAATTATATGTTACAGGTGTCCTCCGAGAAGATGAGCCACATGGGCAAGTTCCAGGAGTCAAGGACATGGGACGTGTCCCTCTAGATCACCCAGAATAGCCATAAAAGCCCGCGGTCAATGAGGAGGCAAATACCGGTCAACAGAAGTGTTCAGCGGTGGCACGGCTCTGCGTTGCTCTGTTTTTGGGCACATGAAGCTAGGTGGCATCATCCTCAGCCACGGAGACAATCTAGAAGCATGAATCCAACAACCATACTCTCCAGATTGAATGAACACGATGACAGTTACCTAGATCTGGGGACGCAGAGGATTCACGTGTTTTTAAACAGCTGGTTGAATAGCATAGATCTCGTTAAAGTAGTTTGCTTTCTCCTTATAAATAAAGCGTCCTTGAACACTGTAGAGTTAATCTTTTTGTAATCGTTTTTAATGTAATTTTGAGCTCCCCACTGTACTTTTACATTTGCTGTCAATACATGAGAAGACTGTTTTGCATTTAAGCGTATAACTGCTCCTTGAACCGGCTGAAGTAGGCAGAGGGCCCCTGTTTGCTGAAGCCCTGTACAGTAACCTTTAATTTCTTGCATTTCTTTTTCTTGTTTCATGTATATTAGCTGTACAGATGTCTTTTAAATTGCTGCGTTTTTATTTCTTTTCAACATGTATATTAGCTGTACATAAACTTTGATTTCTGTTGATTTACATTTCTGCACTTTTATGTTCATGACTGATCAGTGTGTTATGCAGGTTTCTTAGCCAAGCCTGGGGCAGTTTTCCTTCTTTTCTTTTCATAACTAGTGGCATGCGTGATCATCTTGTCTATGTTGCTGACCTTCATTGTTTTGCAGTTTTGATTTTCCTTACTGTCATTTCTTTAACTTGCATATTTACTTTCTTCTCTTAGATATCAAGTTGTTCATCTATTGATGGTTCCTTTTCCATAATCAAATAACTTTATTGGGAGCCAAAATATCACTTAGTATAGCTTGATTTAGTTGCTTTAGAACTCACATTACTTGACTTATTCATAACTGTTTCTTACATGACAAATTCAGCTTAAAGGCAAAAGGTTAAGAGAAAGTTAAAGTATGGTGACTAGTCTCTTTTATGTAGTTTCACTTAGATTTCACATTGCTTAACATTTCATGATATCTTTTCATAGAGAAGATTAAGTTGAAGAGTTGAAATAGTGTGAGATAGTTGTTCTTAATTTTAGTTGGATTTAATATAGATTTCATTTTCATTTTCATTCAGCAGTAGAGATACTGGGCCGATGTCATTAGTCCTTTATTTGATGTCTTTATTTTCCTTTAAGAGTTGATTTTATTGCAGTTTTTGTTCAAGCTTTCTTGTAGAATACTTTTTAAGTTTTGAGAAATCACTTAGAGATCACCACAATCATCCACATTTCACTTGCTTTATTACATTTCCATCACATCACAGTAGGAAAGATACATTCGAAAACAAACTTAAAAAAAGCTAAAAATGACAAAAGACTAAGAAAACGATTACCTAAGTACATATAGTACACCTCACTTCATCAGCTTACGAGCCCCGGGTTGACATTTAAAAGTTGCAATTTAGACATCACTAAATTGACCAAACACTCCAGTGGCTTGGGGAATCCAAGAACCATCCTGCCAAGCAAACCTGTTTTAGGAGACTTAGATTGAGTCCTTGCATTGTAATTCTCTGCTTAAGACACAATAAAATAAGGCCACCACTGAGAGTTGGGCCGGAGATGTAGCCCTGGAGAATAGGTGAACTCCTTATTAAATTCTTGTGTTCTTGTATTTGCTTACTATATTTCTCTGCTATCTTTCCATTTCAAGTGTCCGTGTATTGGCAATTTGATCGATTTGTTGCTTAAATAACATAGACACCCACACTAGCACATGAGTCTGTAATATCTTTATTCAATAAATCTTTAACTGAGGTCACTCATAGGGTGATTATCAGATCACTAACCAATGCTTGAAAGAAAAAGTTACAAAGAGCAGTAATAGGAAAGCTTAAAAATTGCAGAAGAGAAAATATGTGTAAAAAAATATCAACAAAATAGGTATATCATCACTTATCGATGTAGGGGGAAGGAAAGTTGGTTTCAGTACTTGTTATGTTTTAAGTATGCAATTCATTACATAAACGCACTTTGTGATTCCTTTTTCTGATAAGTGTGAAATTAGCGATGTATCCCAAGAATTTGATAGGAAGGGTGATCCAAAAAGGGAATTATTCTCTTGGGTCATTCATAGTTTCAATTTTAGTTGTAAAATAAACATGTTTTGGTCCTTAATTATCATTTCTTTCATTTGGATTATCACATTGAAAATTATCATGACACTCATATGATCAAGCAATGACATCTCTAAATTCATGTAATAGATCAAAAACTTTGATTCTTATCATCTAGACATTGGAAAGTTACTCATAAGGCCTTGGGGTCACTTGGATTTCCAATATCCAGTAGTATGGTTTAAATATTTTTGCTTTTTACTCCTCTCTAAATCTCTCTTTGTTATTTGATACATTACTGGGAGGAAAATAGTTCTCGAGAGTAGAAATCCCTTTTGGGTATTTATTTTCCTTAAGAGAAATAATCTCCATCTTTCCATCAGGCTACCATTGTATGAATGAGAAAATCATCTCATCATCTAAGAATACTTTCCAGTATTCTTCATTGTTAGGAAAATGAAGCTGAAATAGTGTTTTAGAATTCAATTAGGCCTCTTAGATAGATGCTTCCTTTGGGGACTAGAGGCATACACAACCAAGAAATCTAACAAAGCATTTAATTCACTATGAATGTGAGTGATATTAAAAGTGAGTAATTTAGATATTTTTTTTAGGTATCTTTAGTATATCTCTTAATTAATTTGTTAGAAGGACAATATACCCTTTTTGTCAGGTTGAAAATGAGACGGGAGTCACCAAAAGAGGTCAAATTCTTACAACCCAGTTTGAGGGCTTGCTTTATGCCTAGAAGTAGAGATTCAAATTCAGTGGCATTATTTATGTATTTGAATTCAAGCCTGAAGGAAAGATGGTTTATCTTACCAAGAAGTGAGTATAGAACAACACCAACCCCATTTCATTCATTAGAGGATGCACAATCTAAGTGCATATGCCATAATTGATCATTTTGTTTGAAAGGGGAAGGAGGAGTAGATTCGTATTCGGTAAAAAGAGAATAAACACTCAAATCTTCTTCTATATCGTTAACATGAGGCTACAAAAATTTTTCAATATATGGTGAGATTATCCCTTCCTTTGAGATAATGATGTTCTTGATTTCTTTAGGAATAGTCATGTGTGTTCCATGTAATGACAAGTATAAACATGTTCTTGTCTACGAGTCTCTAACAAGAATAATCGAATAATTACTTATTGGCATATCCATAACTTGGATGTTACAAGTCGTGGAAATTTCAGGATGATCACAATATAGTACAAATGTAACATCTTTAATCTCACCTAATTTTTATTGTTGAGAATTATTCTAAGCCACCATTATCTTGGGTTTATCATCAAAACATTGTAGACATAACTCCTCCATAATTACTTTAGGCATGACATTTAGTGTTGACCCATCATTAGGCAAACAATAATGAGTGATTTTATCGCAAACCTTCATCTAAACATAAAAGGGAGGTTTTTTAATAAAATTTTGAGAATTATTTACATTGAAAATTTTATTCTTTGGAGGATCCTACTTAGGATGTTTCTCAAGGAAATTAATAGGAGCGGTTATTTTCCCTTTAAAAAAAAAAAATCAAGTGTTGTTGTTGTTAATGAATTCGTCCATATAAATTAATGTAGCATCAACTGTGATGTTGGACATCTTCTTTAAAATATTAAATCGAGAAACAATTGAAGAGGTAGGGGTGGAATAATTTACATTTATATGTGATGAGGTGGCATCGAAGGTATTTTGGCTATTAGCCTCCCAGATGGTTTATTTCTGGCATTATGAGCTTTGAAAGTGCTCATGGTTTCAGCCATCATGACTTTATTGTCATCTTGCAAATCCAAGTTGCAACCATATGATCCATCCTTCTCACAAATATTCTCTCCTGCACACTCTTCTTAACCTCATAGGTCTTTTCTTCATGGTACTCTTCACAGAAGTTGCACCACGACTGTGAAATAAGGGAACTAGGTTGATATGTTAGGTCCCTATACTACTAGTGTAGCCCCATAGAAGCCCATTATTGTTATAGGTGTGCCCTTACATTAATATTGTTATGTCAGCTCAAATGGGTTTTAATTTCATCTTCTAAAACTTCATAGAAAAAAGGTGATAGCGAAAATGCCACAATGACCCACTTGAAGAAGAAAAACCCTAGAATCCAAAGCTCTGATACCAAATGTTATGCAACCAACTCACAAAATAGAATAAGAGATAGATAAATGACTTTAGAATAAGCCTCTTTGAGGGTGAAACCTCCTTTACATTACACAAATGAAAAATTCATGGATGATACAAATGACAAGACCTCCTTTCTATATATAAGAGTCTAAGGAGTCATAATATAATTAGAGCCGACATAACAATAATAATGTAAGGGCACAACAATAAAAATAGTGGGCGTCTATGGGGAACAATAATAACAATATGGGGACTACATGAGCACAACAATATAATAATGGGGTTTCACCAATAACAATATGGGCCTAAACTAGTAGCATAGGGACCTAACATGAGGACAAGCATTAAGGACAACACTTTTTGAAGGAAAGTGGCATCTTAGGTCCCTATACTACTAGGTTAGCCCCATATTGTTATTAGTGAAACCCCCTTATTGTATTTTTGTGCTCATATAGTACCCATATTGTTATTATTGCGCCCCATAGAAGCCCACTATTTTTATTGTTGTTCCCTTACATTATTATTGTTATGTCAGCTTTGATTATATTGTGACCCCTTAAACTCCTATATATAGAAATGAGGTCTTATCATTTGTATCATCCAAGAATTGTTGATTTGTGTAATGTAAAGGAGGTTACCCCCTCGAAGAGGATTATTCTGAAGTCATTGATCTATCTCTTATTCTATTTTGTGAGCTGGTTGCACAACATGATATGCTTGGGAGGGGTTTCTAATAGGCGCTAAAGTATAAGCTTCAACATGTGGTTTCAAAATGACATTCTTATCTAAAGAAATCAATTTATTACTCCTGTCATGCATGAGTTAGAAAATGGAAGATATATAAGATTGATTTGTTGAATCTTCCCGTAGAAGACTAGCGTGATGTAATTTCTCTTCATATTCTAAGCATATCCATAACGAAGATACTAGCTTATCAACATTCTTCCCCTCTAACTTGTCATGGTAAGTGAGAGGCAAGGTGTTATAATAATGCATCATGACCACTTGGTTTTGTGGCTTGGTGATACACATGATATAATAATATAATTTAATGAAACAAAGGTTAAAAGTTTTAATGGTTTCAGCTTTTGCATAAGCAACATTATCATATTCATTAAGGAGATCCAGATGGCTTTGTATCTAGCCATAAGTGGACTTAAATCCGTAGAAAAGCTTTGTTTAGGTGGAGAATTATTTGGGTGGGAGTCAAAAAAATCGGCTTCCACTCTTCTTTTTAAGGAATTCACAAACAACCACATGCATGTTTCACTATTGTTGACACCAATGTTGTTGCATGCATTGGAAAATTTAATTAGGTGCTCATTAGCCGTGATAGTTCCATTCGCTAAAAACTTAGGGAGGTTATATTTAAATTTGGATAAAGGAGTATTTGTTGGTATTATATTTAGGGGAGAAGCCACATGAAAAGGAATGGCATTCAGGTCCTCCTTGAATTTAAAGAACCCATATTTTCTGGATTATTTTGGCAGGATTTGTTGTGGATTGACCTACATTAAATGAAGAGTAAATACTTCCAATCTGAATAGATGATGGCATAGTTAAAAAATGTATAATTCATTTTATGTTCACTTGACATGTTTTATATATATATATATATATATATAACAAAAAGATTAGTGATAGTTCTAAATCAAATATTTTAATGTCCATATCAAATAGCATAATTTTATAACAAATTTCTATAGAGAAAAAAAAAGTAATTCAAAATAAAATAATTTTATATTTCTAACTTTCCATTGGAAGGGATATTTGTAATTTATTTCATTTCTAATATGGACTTGATATATAATATTTAAAAAATATCAATAAAAAAAATGAATGTGGGTCATAAATCAAACATTTCAATATGCATATTGAATAAAAAATTTCAACTTCAAAAATATAGAGAGATAAGTGTAAAGTTTAGGTGTAAGACAGATTTGTAATTCCTTTGCATCTAATGTGTAACATTTTAAAAAACATCAATAATTTTTTTTCCATATATATGTAAAGAGAGAGAGATTGATTATATCCTACGGAGATATGAGAGGGCATGTATTAAATTTTAATGTCGAAAATGTGAATCATAAATAAAATATTTCAATGTCAAGTATATATATCTTATATAAAACAAGTGAAAACAAAAGAGAATTTATAGTTAAAACATTTTATTAGTGTTTTGCTTAAAACCAACATAGATCCATCTTAACTCTAAATCTACCAAGAGCCAAGAGGAATCAGGTCTCTTGAGGTGCAAATATATCCTCAAGTTTTGCACCCAAAATGAGGTTTAAATAATAACATAGCACTCACATTAACAAATTAAAAAATAATAACAACAAAAAAATTCAGTCTCTCGAGGTGCAAATCTTTCCTCAAGTTTTGCACCCAAAATGAGGTTTAAATCATAATATGGTACTCACATTAACAAATTAAAAACTAATAACAACAAAAAATCCAATATTGGCTATAAATAAAATATTTCAATTTCCACCTTAATTTTACATCAACTTTATATATAAAAAGTTAAAGTAAGTGAAAATTAAATAAAATATTAATTTTTAGCATTAGGGAAAATGTAAAAATAATATTATTGATATTATATGATGTGTAATTTACTTTGTATTGAGTTGGCATTATATATATATATATATATATATATATATATATATATATATATATATATATATATATATAGTCATAAATAAAATATTTTAATGTCCATGTTAAATAACATGATTAAATATATCAACTTTATATTGCAAAATATAAAGTAATCTAAATTAAAAAAAATGTTATATTTCCACCATTTCAAGGGAGATTCATAATTTATTTTATTTTCAATATGGATTTGATATTTAATATTTAAAAATTATTAATGTATATAAAAAAAATGTAAGTTATAAATCAAATATTTCAATATATATGTTGATTAAAAGATTCTAATGCCAAATATATAGAGAGAGATATGAGTGTTAATTCGAGATCTAAGAGAGTTTTGAAATTCGTTTGGATTTGACATGCAACATTTAAAAAATATTAATAACAAAAATAATTGTGTGTGTCTTTGTGTTTGTGTGTATATAGGCAAATATGTAACATTTTAGAAAATAATGATAAAAGAATAATTTATTGTATGTTTGTCTCTGTGTGTGTGTGTGTGTGTGGAGAGAGAGAGAGAGAGAGAGAGAGAATATATTAACATTCTAATGTGAAGAATATGAATCGCAAATAAATGTGACTATAAATCAATGTCCAATATGTATATATTATAAAGTCAAGTGAAAAATAAAAAATCATTATAGTTAAAACATTTTTTAGTGTTTTATTTAAAACTAACTCTTGTAGTTGCTACAACCACCCTCCAATTTTTTTCTCATGCTTCGATTTTGGAGCCTCCCTTTTATCCACGTGAGCTTATCTTTGACTAATGACAAGTATTCATGCTATCGTAATGACTTGTTTTTTCATGCTATGTGTTATCTCAAAATCAGGCCCTGGAAGGCTGCAGACCAGGAAGACTTCAAGTAACTATTTCAAACCGACTTTAGGCTGAGGCTTAGCCTCCTCAACCCGAGAGGGCTCTCTCTTGATGGATTAATGATTTTGATTAAAGATAAGATGGCTAACTCTTATAGAACAACTGTGAAAAATATGAATGGTGGAAACACATTAAACAAAACTATCCATTGGGCTTATGGAGTCAACAACACCTAAATATAACAATGAACTCAACCCTACATGGAAGTCAGGGCATTTAGCATTTAAACATTCAGAACATAAACTCATATGGGACCACACAGTTTATAAATGTATACAGGAAGTCAAAGCACATTCAGTGAATTCTGAGTGATTATACATGCATACCACTGTAAGAATTAAGAAAAGGACAACATCACATATTCTGAACATAAAAAATCCTTCATGAATCCTGAGAAGTAAAGTCAAGCATGTATTACTGAAAATGAGTCTTACATAGGCTAAATACAAGCTTTTCCATAAATTTTCCAACCCCGATTACATTGTTGTTTCAGCTATATATAGAGCTCTTATTCTAACTGATCGAGATTCCTCCTCAAGCATGAGGGGAATTCGAAAACTACTTCTATTACTGACAACTCTTAAACTCTAACTACTTAATAAATACAACAAAGTGTTGACTGGAGTTCTTTAGAGATCTAAATCAACTATGATTCTAACTCCATATTACATGCATGATGGCTTTAATTAAGATGATTCCTTTCTATGACATCTGGTTCTCTTTCAGTTTGGCTGAGATGGGTGTTTAATGCTCCATGTTAACCTTTGGATGCGGTATCTTCTTCACTGTCCAGAAAAATTAGGAGACTATCCTTGCTTCTCGGCTGTATGATCTTCGAATCTTCATAAGTCGGTTTTTTAATTGTTGTCCCTCAAAATATGACGGTGGCCACGTTTTGATGTGCTGTCCACTGTTATGAAACCTGATTTGATGATGTGTCATCCACTGTTTCGAAAACAAAAAGGAAAACGTATTCAAGCTGTCTGATACATGCTTCAATTTCCTTATGATATGACAAAATGCCACTTTTTGATTCAAACTATTTATTTCCACTTGTGCTAGTCTGATTGCCTGTTGTAACTTCAGGTGTTCTCGTTGTATACAACTGTCCTTCAAGGTTTTCCCGCTTCAACTTCAAAACTGCTTGATTTATGTTGAAATCATCACTTTCAGCAGTTTCATAGCGCGCTACGAAACTGCTGAGTTATTTAAAACAACTTGTTTTTAACCTGAGACCTTTATTAACCGAGTGCTTGATTGCCAAAAACTTCTTTAGACTTTCCAAAGGCCGAATAGGGATTTAGATTTCTTCAGAAAGATAAGATCAAGCAAACTTATCAAAATTTTGAAATAGAATCTTACTTGAAATGAAAACTCATTTAGCAGGTCCTTTAAGCTGGCTTAGCTGTGCCTTCAGATCTTCAATTTGTTTCTTCATAACCTCATTCCCAGCTCTCAGTTGCATATTGATCCTTCTGATGTACTTGGCTTCTTTGATTGCTGGTACTGTCCAGGTGTGAAATTGTGAATGGCCATCAACCACTGAATTCATCCGGGCTTCTACAGTTGCATTCCCTTCCCATAGAGTTTTATAATAGTTTGCTTGTATGACTGCATGTCTTCTAGCAGCTTTCTTCAATTTGGCAATCTCATGCTTAGCTGATTCTAATTGGCTCTTCAGGTCTGCTATATTGTCTTCTTTAGATGTGATGATTGTTTTTCCTGTGTTTTTCTTTAGCCAACGTTGTGTCCCTTCCCCTGTTTCCTCTGTTCTTGACAGTGCTTCCTGTACTTGCTGGAATCTCCTTGTCATAGGTCTTCTAGGTTTAAAAACAAACTCTTCAGCTGGCTCATCAAATTTAAGCCTTTTTGAGGCCTTTACTTTCTTGGTGCTTTCTTGTTCTGACTGTATCAACTCAATTTGAACTGGTAGAGACTGCTCAAAGTCAATAGCCTGTAATAAGGCATTTAAACTTCCCTTGGACACTGGACTTTCTTCGACTGCTACAGCTTTACCTTTTTCCTTATTCATCTGGCTTCTTGTTCTTATCCTTGAGACTACTTCAGATGTGCTTGTTTCAGGTACAGTCTTTTTACCATGAGCTTTTTCCTTTGTCTTACAAAAATGGTCCATCAAATCACAATATGTAGCTACAGCAGTTTCGTAGTGCACTACGAAACTGTTGTGCATTAGGCATCACTTACAGCAGTTTCGTAGCGCGCTACGAAACTGCTGTGTAATTTCAAAAACACAGCTTACATGCCAAATTTGACTGTCTTGAGCTTCTTTATCTTGAAATGTCCTTCTCATCTGCCTTGAAACTTGCTTGCCTTGCTTGAGCCTTCAAAGAACTTTTATGTATGCTGACCCTGAGTTTGCCAAGTGCTTCTTATGCATGAAAGGAGCATGACAATAAGCAAGACCAAATCTTTCTTACCTTACCCTTTTCCTTTGAAATTTGTTTAGTGATAACACTATGCTTGTGCTTTCATGTTTTGATCCTGAACCAAATCGTTCAAGTCACAAGCAAGTTTATGCCCAAGCCTTGTAGCATTGTTGATATTGCCTCTAGAAAATGCACAATCTTGGAAGGCAGGCCAACCTTGCCTCCAGAAATTGCACAATCCTTATTAGAAGGCCAAGCTTGAAAATGAAAACTGTGAAATTTTGGATAACAACCTAGCCTTGAGCTCAAAACTATGCAAAGAATCTCTTGAGCTTAAAAAAATGTGCAATGCGTTAAGTTAAGAAATTGCCCATTCCTTGGGAACTGTGCAATCCTTCATGGTAGTGTGAATGGCCATTTTCTAGAAAAATAAAAAAGAATCCCTAGAAAATAGGGAGTCATCATTAGTTTCCCGAAGGATGGCACAATTTCTATTTTTAGACTTTTCAATAAGTGTCACTATTTTGATTTTAGGCATGCACGTCATAAACCCTAACTAACCTAGATATATATAATAGATGCCCCTAGATCTCATTTTCACATTCGATCATGGATCTCTAACATTACTAATGAGATCAAGGAGCCTTTTTTGGAGTTTGCGGCGCTTTTCTGGGTGAATTTTGCTTTTGTCATATTTTATCACTTTTTATGTTGTTTTTTGTCGTTTCACTTCTATGAGTGTTGTTTTTCTTATTTATTTTCATGGTTGTTGTCGTTTTAGATTATATTAGATTGTAGAAGTGTTAGTTTGGTCTGTCATTTACCTTTTACAAGTGTCGCCTTAGTTTTGATGTTTTTTCCTATTAACGATTGTCATTTTAGCAACTCTCAATGCATATTTGTTTTTCCTTTTGTATGTTGATCTTGTGAACTTGTTTTGCACTAATATATCTATCATTAGTTACACCTGCACTCTAAATTTCACAATCACTTAGATCTACCAGTTTCCCACACCCTTTCCCGACAAATTTTCCCTTCCCTTTGCTAGTAAATGCCTTGTCTAACTGGGCATTGTGCAAGTCCAAGGCTCAAGCTTGATGATTGGCCTCTAATAATGTTGAATACACAATATATAGCTAGCCAAAATACACATTTTGTAGTTCTAGGGCTCAATCCCATCCCTTGGCCACTAAGACTACACAATGCGCAGTTCAGGCAGCCAGTCTCCCTCCTTCACCTCAAGAATTGAGAAAATTTCCTTATCAGTGCAATGGTTACAATTTTGATCTTGCTTTGTGAGTCAATGTGTTGAAGCTAATTTATATTTTCCATGAGTGCATTTTCCTCCTACAATTTTTGCAGTTGTTGAGCACTTCTCTTTATCAGTCATTGACATCATAGCACCCAAGAGATTTGCTCCAAAGCATACCACTGAGTGCAGTACAAGGGATGCAATTGAGAGCAGACAAGTGAACTTTCCATTTTACTGAGAAACTCAATTGTTCATAGAAAAGGAATCAGATATCACATGCCAGAAAGTGATTGAAGCATTCTCAGTAAGAATCTTCAAAGCAAATCTGGAAGACCAACAAGTGTATATCAATTTTCAATGGTTAATATTACATAAGGTTGCATGTAGGTACCTAGAATTCCCATGTGTAGACATTCTCAACCAGATATTGTCTCATGCAGATTCAAAGACTATGACTCTAAACAATGGTAGCGGAAAAAGGATTGATTCTTTCTGGCACCATATTATCATCTCATGTATCATTTTCTAGAGCAGGAATCACTCATGGACTTTTATTTACATGTGACCACCAACTACTTGGGCATGATGGATAATGTAAAAAGTTGAGCGAAAGAGATATCAAAATTCCATCAAACACCCACCAACACCTACAAGACAATGTCGCTCTGGAGGGTCTATCATCTCTTGATAGTTTTATGCTGCAAAATCTATGGTTAGCATAGCACTGAGACCTTCCGCGAAGGGTGGGAATTCTTACTCAACCAGGTTGTGAATGAAGGAAGACCATTCAATTGGTTAGACTTGTTGGTTCAGTAGCTGAAGATCCATGTAGCCAATTCCATAAATCCTCTAAAAGTCAAGTAAGCTAGATTTTACATGCATGCCTATCTACTGGATGCAATCTATGCTCACAATTCATTTCATGGCATGAATTAGAATTGGACACCATGAGATTTTGCACACACATTTACTGTAAGTTTCTTTTAGAGTGAAACCATATAGGAGTAAGGGAGAATCTGATTGATTACTTCCTCATTCTATTTTATAAGTCGATATATTAGGAAGAACCACCTTGCATATCACTTGGGGGAATGGAAGCAGTGTTAGAGATAGCATATTGGTTTTCCTAACCCGATGGCACATTCCTCTGAATGTTTGGTGAAAAGAAATCTCTGCATATTTTAGTGAGGTATGCCACCAATAATTTATTCATACAAAAAGTTGTGTATCATCTCTCCACAGGGTTATTAGCATCTTTTCACATGAAGAAGAAAGCACCTTGGCATGTTCTTCCTTTGTAGATTGGATTGTATGAGATCAAGAACTTGAAAGTAGAAGACATCAAAGGCAAGGCAATAGAGAAATTTGCATTCAGTAGTTTCAACTTCAATCCATATGATCCTCAGAATATTTGCAGAGACCATTGTGAAAGGATTCATTTCTAGTGGTTAAGCAGGACATTCTACGGGCCAGAGGAGGAAGAGATGAAGAACTGTTATAGTTCCTCCAAGTCCCATGAACCTGTCAGCTTCATACAAACATCACAAGTTACTCCGTCAAAGGGAAGTCACTCCAGATGTAGTACCAACAAAAAATCACAACCCAACAGGTGAAAAGGGAAAGAGGAAGGTTTCATATAGCCCAAGGGCAGAGAAAAACCACAAGATGAAAGTGGATCTAGTCATTCTAAAAGAACCTATAGCAACAGAGAAGAAGAGGAAACACAAGATATAGGAAGTAGAACAGAAGAAAAGGGAAGAACAAGAGTAGAGAATACTGGAAGAAGGAGAAATGAAGAAGCAGGAAGAAGAAAAAAGGCAAAGAATGGAAGAAGAAGAAACAACACGAAAAGAAGCCAAGGGACAAGAATAGAACCAATAACTAGAGGAGTAGAGAAAACAGATGTAAGATAAGGAGCTCACTCAAGAGATTGAGGATGTGATTGAGATTTAGGACATGGAGGTGGAGATGGAACTGTGGAATCAAGATGTTGGTTTGATGTCGAGCACTCACGAGGTCACCATTTAATCTCCTTCCCCTGTCGTAGCAGAGAAAGCTCCAAGCGAGGAAGAAGAAATTGTTCCTCTTGATGATGGTTCAATCATGGACATATGCAATATGACTTATGACAAGCTGTAGAAAACGATTTTATAAGAAAGAAGGAAACATTTTTAGAATGATCTCGCTTCTCCTACATTTATCAAAGAAAGGGTGATTGTGACATACACCAGAATAAATCCAAATCCCATTTTCACAGCCAACTTGGCCTTCACAGGTGCAGCAAAGTAAAATACGGAATATATGGTAGGTGAGAAAAAGTATATGGAAAAGAACCTACAGGTTGAGAGAATTTTTTTTAAATAAATTCAAGCAGAACTTCAGAACGCAACTCCCATACAAGTGCATCTGGAATAAATTAAGGTAGCCATACTTGGAGAACTATCAACGTTGGGAGATACAATGCATTTATGAGGAGCTTGTCACCATGGATAAGATAGTTTTCCACTTTCATGCCCTACATTAGAAGTGTAAGGATTTTGTTAAAACTCTTAAGGATGTACTATTACATACTTCTAAGGGGCCCACTCATTTTCCCCTGATTGTGTTTGAACCTTTCATGCAATACACTTGACCCTTTGTAGAGTCAGAAACTGGTTCCCACCAAAGTCACACATACACCACTCTATGTGTTTTGCAACCAAGGCACATCATTAAAACCCACTTTTTCGACAACCAGACCGTATTTCAGATGGGGCTCCCACACCAAATAGTGTGAGGTCTAATTGGGACTTCATATTGGGGAGACCCCTGAATGTTGGGGGGTCAATCACTGTCAACATTTCAGGTGCTAGAAGGATGGCTAGATAACAATATAAGTTTTGAAGTCTGTTTGAATTTTCCTCATCCTTAATGGCTTCTTCCCATATCTTAATGCCGACATGTTTTTCCAAAACTATTAATCTAAAAGTGCCCGTGGGGATAATTAATGACTTGTCACATATGAAGTTTGATGGAAAGGATGTAGCAACCATTCTCGAGCACACCACTCGCTTCTTTGATTTTTTCACTAAACACAATATTCACTGTGACAATACTATGTGCAAGTTGTTCGTTCCCACATTCGAAGCGCACGTAAAGGAATGGTGTTACACATTGTCAACCGCTTCGATTCACTCTTTAAAACATCTTATCAAGAAGTTTTACCACACCTTTGATAGGTATGATTATAAATCTATTTTCATGAAAATTGTGCCTTTAAGAAAAGAACCTGATGAATCTCATAAATATTTTCACGATCGTTTTATTCATTTCTTTTATGAATTTTCTAAAGATGATATTAATTGGCCTTTAATGAAAGAGAAATTCAAATTTCTTGTTCACTTTTCGATGAATAAAAAATAATATGAATCTTTCAAAAGTCCCAACATACACTCGTTATGGAGCTTCTAAATTTGTGACGAAGGAAGTTGCTTCTCCAAGTGACTCTCTGTCTTCCCCTCATCAAACAACTCCATTTATGCAGGTTAAGATTGGAGAATTTAAGAATTCATTTGTTTATCTACCACCATATTCTTGTAGAAAATTTGTGTAGGTTAACTCAATAATGCAATATAAATCAAAGCAGAATACTATAACCTACTTCTACTATCAATTTGTGGAAGCTTAAAGATCAAGCTGAACAATATAACCAGAAGAAGAAGAATCAATGGCACAATACACATGAAAATACTTTGGGGAAAGCCTCAGCTAAAAACCCCACACTATTGTACTATCATACATGGTGGAAATACATAGGAATTATACAAAGCCTTAGCTCTGACAGCTAGCCAACTCTCAGTACAATCCTCACAGATGCTCACAGGCAATCTTTGCTTCTCTCCAAACTTCCTCTCTGCCCTCCAAGCTCCTATTTCCTCGCATTGTTCCTTGAGGATGATTTGCCTTTACCAAGTGGAAAACCAATCCTTCAAAACTGCACAATCCTCAAGGATAAATCCTTGACCGCATGCATGAGTTTTCTCCATGAGAAAACACATGCAACTGATAGTACACTGTCCTTGAACATTAATCTCAACTAGATCTTTCTCAGAATAGACATGCACGAGTTTCTGATGAGGGAATCTTCAATTAACTGGAGTAGCACTAGTTGAGTACATTAATGCATCAACTGACTATTAACTCACTATTAGTTCCTCAAATAGTTTGGAACTAATTTAATTGGACTTAACTCAGTAAACTAAGTTAACTAATTACAACTAAAATATAACTCAATCTTATCTCCTTAATTTAAGGGATAACTCTTGCATGACTTCAGAAATACTTCTAACTTGAATTTCTCCAACTAATTAATTTAAAATAAATTAATTAATCATTTCCAAGTAGCTGTTAAGACTAAATTCGATTTTAATTCACAATTTAATTCAAGGAAAAATTAAATTGGAATATTCTTGTTGCCATATTTCAACACTTCTCCCATCTCACATACTCAGAATTCCAATGCAAGTTTGGACTGTGAATCTGGTTTTTCCAGTGATGTTCCTTCTCCTTTCCCTCCATCCATTGGCTCTATTGATCCTCTCGATTGAGAGTTCTTGTGTTCACTGATCTCAATCATTTCTTTTGATTTTCATGAGGAAGAAACTTAGGATGGAGTTAGTGTTGACCAACCAACTTGCATTATCATTTATGATGATTAAGTGTGTGACTCAATTTCTGAACAATAATCTATGATGAAATTTTATCTTTCTCCTTCTTCCCCTCTCCCTCATTATCCTAACACTTTCCATGATTCTATCATTCCTGTTGAATCTTTCGAAGAAATTGTTTTTTATTATGAGAATTATAATCACACTTAGAGTTTGTGGAATGTCAATTTTGCATCTGAACTTGGAGAGGAAAAATATTCTCTTCTTGAGCCCTCCAATCTGTCATGCCATCTTTCTGAAGAAACAAAGGGTGAAATTTCCTATTTTCAATCTTCCCCTCTCTACGATTCATTAGATCATCAAGATTCCTTTGTTTTCGATGATAAACTTTATAATCATGGATATTGTGATCTATTCATCAATTCATCTAGTCACGACTCTGATTTTTCTATTGTTGATCTTTCTAAGCCACTGGTTTTTTCTAATGTATTGGCAACACTACAAACTGTCGAGGCACTTCAGCCCGAGTTGATGGTTATGTCAGGTTCTCGCTATCTTGCGAATGGTTCCAATCATGATCAGGAAAGTATTTTATCTTTCAAGGATCCTCATTACTCGATTGCACAAATTGAAAATCAGCCTTGTTCACAATCTTCGCATCCTCCTTCTGTTTTTCATGATCCAATCTCTCAATCATTGGATAAATCATACTTGGCATGCTCTGTTGCAAAACGTATGTTTTCCACCTTCTTTATGTTTTCCGAGTTAAGAAGTTCGAAGTATTTCTCTTGCATGTCTTGTTGTTGTGATGTGCACAAGCACCAACATGCATCTGCAGAGTGTTTTGCATGTGCTTTCTTTTTCTATTTTTCTGTGTGCACTTTCACTCTTCGAATGTTTAGGCATGTATCAGTTTATCACTCTTGTCTTCTATTACACTTTAATATATTTCTTGGTATGGATTCCGTTGCCTTTATAGGTTAGCATATACATCGGTGGTTACACTAGAAGTTTCATTTTACGTGAGTCTAGCCTATCTTCAGTTAGGTTAGGAGTAGGAGTAGTTGTTTTTTTGCTTCCTTGTTTTGTTTTTTTTTGTTTTACTTTCTGTCCTGCCCTTTTCATTCCCTTTATTTCCATTGCTTGATAGCTTTTGCATGAGATCGTGTTTGGTTTCCAAAGAAAGCATGGTGAAGTTCAAAAGGAATTTGTGCTTCTATCAATTCTTGGTTATCTATTTATTCCCTCCCTTTACGTGGATCTTGCACTTTTAGTCTATGATACATGGATAGAAAATATGTTCTTTAGAGAAAACCATAGTGGAATCATTATGCTTAAATCTATAACTAGCACCACCTACTTTAATTGGTTTCTATGATTGTTAGGTTGTGTCTCATCAATTGAGTCTATTGGACTAAGGAGCGGAGGAAACTTTAACAAGTGAACTATATTTAAAAGGTGCATAAATAACCTTCTCTGAAGGGATAACCTATTATTCTCTCAATAATTCGGGCTCCCTCTTCCGCCTCATGAAATTAATAAGTTCCTATGCAAAATTCCATAAAGAAATAAAAAAATAGTAATAAAGGTGAAAGAAGAGAAAGGCTTCCTATGTGGGGAGGTGAATAAAACATCTTCGTTGAGGTACTGTCTAGGCTCACTGGCAGCAGAGCAATGTTTGTGCCCCTGAAGTGACTCCGTCGAGGTACTATCTAGGACTACTTGCAACATAGCAACACCAGAGATGAAAACTAAGACTCTGATAATCCTTTTCACTTTTAAATCTATATACTCCCCATCCCCAATTGAAACAACTAAGTTCGACTTGTCTTTGCTAGTGGGTTTCCAATGAAGAGAATGGTAGGGGCTATATATTTAATTTAATCTAGTGAAGGAAGCTATGGAAATCAATGAAATGAACAATAATTCCTTAGGAGTTACACTATCTTACACGAAGTAAGGCCCATACAAAGAGTTGGAGTTCTACCAATGTGTCACCAAGTGTTGTAGTTGCTACAACCAACCTCTAAACGTTTTCCCATGCTTTGATTTTGGATCCTCCCTTCTGTGCACATGAACTTATCTTTGACTAAAGACAAGTATTCATGTTATTTTAATGACTTACCTTTTCATGATATTCTTATCTTTTCTTGTTTTGATCTCAATGAAAATATTTCAAGCCACAAGAAAGTTTCTCCCCGAGCCTTGCAACATTGTTGGGCTTGCCTCTGGAAACTATGCAATCTTAGAAGGAAGGCTGACCTTTCCTCTAGAAATTGTGAAATCCTTCTTATTAGGCCACCTTGAGCATGAAAACTATGCAATTTTGGATGGCAACCCAAACTTGAAACAATAAACTACACAAATCATCTCTTGAGCTCAAAACAATGCGCAATGCACTGAGCCAAGTAGTTTCCCAGTCCTTGGGAATTGTGCAATCCTTCTTGGTAGTGTGAATTGATAGTTTCCTAAAAAAGAAAAGGACATCCCTATAAAAGAGAGATTCATTATTAGTTTCCCTAAGAATTTCACAATTGTTATTTTTAGACTTTTTGCCAAGTGTCACTTTTTCCTTATATTTAGGCATGCATGTCATAAACCCTAACTAGACTATATATATATATATAATAGACACCCCTAGATCTCATTTTCACATTTGACCTGGAGCTCTAGCATTCCCAAGGACATCAAGAAGCCTTCGTTGGAGTTTGCAATGCTTTTCCGAGTGATTTTTTCTTTTGTCATCTTTTACCACCTTTTCTATCACTTTTGTTGTTTTTCTTCAATGAGTGTTGTTTTTCTTGTTTATTTTCATGGTTGTTGGAGTTTTAACTTACATTATATTATACAAGTGTTTGTTTGATATGTCATTCTCCTTTTACAAATGTCGCCTCAGTTTTATTGTTTTTCCCTATTAGATATCACCGTTTCAGTGACTCTCCATGCATGCTTGTTTTTCCTTTTGCATGTTGATATTATTCACTTTTTTCTTACTAATCTATCTATCCTTATTCATATCTATACTCTAACTTACACAATCACTCAATTTTTCCAGTTTCCCACACCCTTTCCTGGCAGTTCTACCCTTCCCTTGGCCATCAATTGCCTTCTATAACTTGGCATTACATGAGTCTAAGGCTCAAGATTGATGCTTGACATCTAGGATTTCACAATGCATAGTACCTGGCTAGCCCAACTGTACATTGCATAGTTCCAGGGCTCAAGTCCATACCTTGGTGACTGAAAGTGTGCAATGCCTAGTCTCTCCCTCAATCTTCCCAAGTTGAACTACACATTACACAATTTATAGCCTCAAACTGCTCCTGTGGCTACTAAGACTATGAAATCTACAGTATAGGAAACCAATATCCCTCCTTCACCTCAAGAATTGCACAATTTTCCTTGTAAGTCTAATGGTTTTTGTTGTGATCTTTCTTTGTGAGTCAATTTGTTGAATCTAATTTATATTTTCCATGAGTGCATTTTCCTCCTACAGGTATTATAGTTGTTGAAAACTTCTGTTTATCAGTCATTGACATGGCACCCAAGAGATCTAGTTCAAAGGATACCACTAAGAGAAGTACTGGGGAGGTAGTTAAGAGTATGCCAATGAACTTGCCAGATTACTAAGATACTCAATTGTTCATAGAAAAGGAATCAAATATCACATGGTGGAAAGTGAATGAAGAATTCTCAAGAAGAAGCTTTAAAGAAGATCTAGAAGAGCGATAGGTGTATATCAATGTTCAACGGTCAAGATTACATGAGGTTACATGTAGGTACCCAACATTCCCATGTGCATACGTTATCAGCTAGATATTATCACATACATATTCAAAAACTATGACTCTAAATAGGGCCAACGAACAAAGGATTGCTTCTTTTTCTGGCACCATATTTTCATCTCATGTATCATTTTCCAGAGCCATAATCGCTCATGGAATCTTATTTCAATGTCACCACCAGCTACTTGAGCATGAAGGACAATGTCAAAATCTAGGTGAGAGACAACAAAGTTCTATAAGACACCCACCAAAACCTACAAGAAAAATTATCTTGGGAGGGTCTATCAACTCTTGATAGTTTTATCTTATAGAATATATGTTCAACATATCACTGAGACTTTCCCCAAAGGGTGGCTATTCTTATTGAACTAGGTTGTGAACGAAGGAAGACCATTCAACTAGCCAGAATTATTGGCTCAATAGCTGAAGATCCATAGTTGATGCCCTAAATCCTCCAAAGGGAAAGCAAGCCAGATTTTACATGTTTTCCTATCTACTGAATTCAATCTGCATTCACAATTCATTCCCTAGCATGAATTTGACTTGGACACCATCAGAGCCTACCGTGCACATTTATTGCAAGCTACTTTCAAAGTGAATCCATATATGAGTAATGGAGATTCTGACTGAGCACTTCCTCATTTTATTGTATAAGTTGATATTTGAGGGAGAACGACCTTGCATGCCACTTGGGGCAATGGAAGCAGTGTCAAAGATAGAAAATTGGTTTGCCTCACCTAATGGCCCTTTTCTTTGAATATTTGGCAGACAAAAGTCTCCACATATTTTACCAAGGTATGCCACCGATAAGTTAGTCATGCAAGAAGTTGTGTATCATCTCTCAATAGGGTTATTAGTATTTTTGCACAAGAAGAAGAAAGCGCCATGGCATGTTCTTCCTTTGGAGATTGGATTGTACGAGATCAAGAAATTGAAAGTAGTAAGCACTAAAGGCAAGGCAATAGAGAAATTATCATTTTTTAGTTTGGACTTCAATCCGTATGATCCTAAGAATATTTTTAGAGACCACAATGCAAGGATTCATTTCCAGTGGTTAAGTAGGACATTTTATAGGCATGAGGAGGAAGAGATGAAGAACTATTATAATTCCTCTAAGTGCCGTGAACCAGTAAGCTTCGCAGGAACATTATAGGGTACTTTGTCAAAGGAAGTCACTCCAGTGGAAGTACGGTCAAAGAGCACAACCCAACACCTGAAAAGGGTAAGAGGAAGTTTTCATATATCCTAGGGGGAGAAAAAATCCACAAGATGAAATAGGTTCCAATCATTTTGAAAGCATCTATAGCAGAAGTGAAGAATATGAAACAAAGGATACAGGAAGTATAACAAAAGCACAGGGAATAACAAGAGAAAATGATATTGGAAGAAGAATACCGGAAGAAGTAGGAAGAAGAAGAAATTCAAAGAATGGAAGAATAAGAAGCAACACGAAAACAAGGTGAGGAATAAGAACAGAACCTACAACTAGAGGAACAAAGCAAACATATGCAAGGAAAGGAGCTCCCTCAAGAGATTGAGGATGTGACTGAGATTCAAGACATGGAGGTGGAGTCGAAGATGCGGAACCAAGATGTTGATCTTATCTCGAGAACTCACCAGGTCACCATTAAGTCTCCTTCCTCTTCAGCAACAGAGAAAGCTCTAGGCAAGGAAGAAGAAATTGTTCCTCTTGATGATGGTCTAGTGATGGACATGTACAATCTAACTTATGACAAGCTACAGAAAAATATTGTACAAGAAAGGAGGAAACATTTTCCAGATGATCTTGCTTCTCTTGCATTTATCGAAAAAAGTGTGATTGCGACAGACACCATCAGGAATCCAATTTCGATTGTTGTAACCAACTTGGCCTTCGCAGGTGCAACAAAGTCAAATAGGGGATAAATGACAGTTGAGAATAAGCAAATAAAAAAGAAACTACATGATGCGAGACAAGAAATTGAACAGTTCCGAGTGAAACTTCAGGACAAAACTCTTGCAGACGTGTATCTGGAAGAAGATAAGACAACCATACTTGGAGAAGTATCAACATTGGGAGATATAATGCGGAATTTTTATAAGGAGCTTGTCACCATTCATAAGGAAGATTTCCACTTTCATGGCCTGCAATAGAAGTGTAAATATTTTGTTAAAAATCTTAAGGTTGTACAAACAACTATCACTGTTGTGCATGAATGGTCAATGCAATACAAAGGGGCATCACTTGAATTTGGAAAGAAAACAAGGTAACATAAGGAGTTGGAGAAAGAATAGGTTTATATGCTCATGCATAATAACAAAAAAAATTCCTTGTTCATTTACACCATTCAAGCCTCATATAGATGATTGTACAACAATGTGGAATTCATTGTCAAAGCACACAAGACTCCATTAGTTGACTCACACACTGAATCCAAACCTAGGAATTAGGATAGGTAGGATATTGAAGAATACTTGGATCAAATTGTGCAGATTGCTACCAAGGAGGATCTTGAAGTGAACAAGAGAAATATGTAGAATTGCATCTGTGAACCTATCCCAATCAATATGATGTTGCTCCTACTAAAGAAGGAAACTCAAACCAGTTCCAGATTAGTGTACCTTGATGCCATGGAGGCTAGAGTACACTTCCAACCTGACACCATCACACAGTTTGGGGATGTCATCGCACAATATAGAGCTTGGCAACATTATGTCCCCAAGAAACATCAAGTGAGAGTTTCTGAGCTAGAGTTTTCCCAAACACAAGCTTAATGAATTTTGTCTTATTATGATGTCTAGTTGTCTCTACCCAATTTTTCCCTATATTGGTATGAGTGTATTGTGATATTATTTTGTAATTATTTTGTAAGTTAAATTCCAAGTGTCAACTATGGAATATACAGAGTCATCTTGTAATAAAATGAAGAGTTGTCTTCTAAAGAAGATGAAGAGTCATGAGGGGAGTCTAAGAGTCACAAAGGGAGATGAATAGTCACCCCCTTTATTATAGATATGTCCTCATAACTCATGTAACAATATTTTGGAGATCCAAGATTTTGGCTAGGAATTTTGCTTAGAATCAAGAGCTTAAGAGTTTGTTAAGACCCTTGGCTTCTCTGTAGCATAGAGGGAGTATCTTTCTTTGGAGGAGCAGGTGTAGAATTCATGTTCCACTATTGGGGCTAGAGGTTAGTCAATGATATATGTATGCTTGAAACTTTCACTTTAATAAAAGCTTAGAGCCGACACATTTTCATGCATATGTTGTGAATATAGTAGGATTATTCTTGTTATATTTGTAATGTATGTTGTTTAACTTACACTAACAATTATGAACTATTTTGTTAGCATTAACATGAATCTTGTTGAATGCATGTTGTTGGATCCTTTTGTCATGAATAACCTGTGAAATTTTTTGCAGCCTAACTTCTAATGTATTTTATCCTCTTGTGTTCCTTTCAAGCTGCATACCATTACAAGATTCTAAGGGGCCCACTCATTTTCCCCTCATTTTGTTAGAACCTTTCATGCAATACACTTGACCCTCTACAAAGTCATACACTTGTTTCCACCAAAGTCACACATACACCACTTTATGTGTCTAGCAGCCAAGGCACATCATTAAAAGCCACATCTTCGGCAACCGAGTCCTATTCCGAATAAAACTCCTATTGGGTTGTGTTTTATTCTTTCCATGACTAGCCCACGTAGTTAACCGGGGGTTAGAGGGGGGGAGGTCACAGGGGGTTTGAGGTGTACCCATAACCCCACTTTATGGGGTCCGGGGCAACGCCCAAGAAAATTTTGGTTTTGTATCCTATGTTAGGTTGGGCGGACCCACCTATGGTTTTGTGCATGATTTTTGCACATGTTTTTGGACGCGATGGTTTTCGTTCCATGGTTTTGGATGCGACGGTTTTCGGTCCATGGTATTGGATGCTTCAGCATGTATAAATATGTATTGTAACATTAAAAGGAATATAATGAAAAATCATGTTGGTAGTCCCGGTTTTGGAATCCAGGGGAAAATCTATGTGTATATGAGTTTTATGTGTTATGCTCTTGCATTATTTATTTTATGTGTTTTATAATTTGTATTTAGGTAATCTCTGTACGGGTTTAAAACCTACATTTGGTATCGGAGTAGTTTTGGCTTCAAGGGGACACCTTTGTTGCTGAGGGATTTCGCTTGGGCCTGTGGTAGACCCTGTTCAGTGGGAGATCTGCTAGATCGATTATGTTGGTGAAAGAAGATGGCGAGCAGTGGAAAGATAAAGATCGAGAAATTTAATGGTCAAAGTTTTGAGTTGTGGAAACTCAAGATGGAGGATCTGTTGGTGGATAAAGATCAGTGGATCATGGTAGATCTGGGTATTAAACCAACGGGAGTGTCCGATGAAGAATGGAAGAAGTTGGATCGAAAGGAAAAGAGCACAATACGATTGTGTGTCTCAGATTCAGTATTGTTGAATGTATTAGGGGAAGCTACGGTGAAGGCTTTGTGGGACAAGTTAGGGACTTTGTACCAATCTAAGTCTCTGGTGAATAAACTGTTCCTACGGAAAAAGATGTATAACCTAAGGATGAAAGATGGAGACTCGGTGATAGAGCATCTGAATGCATTTAATACTATGGTAAGTCAATTAGTATCTGTTGATAATAAAATTTCATATGAAGATAAGCGCATCAGTTTTTTGTGTTCTCTACCAGATTCGTGGGATAGTCTGGTTATTGAAATAGGTAGCAATGCAACTGCCTTGCAGTTTGATGAAATAGTCTCAGCCTTGCTGACGAAGAATATGAGATGGAAAAATACGGAGATCCAGAATGGTGATGCCTTGTCTGTACGAGGACGGTCCTAGAATAGAAACAAAAGTAAGTCATCAAGTGGGAGATCTAAATCTAGAGGGACATCTAAATATCCAAGAAAACCTGTAAAGGTGGTGTGCTAGAAATGTGGAAAGGAAGGGCACTACAAAAGGGAATGTAAATCTAAAGCTCCTGATAAAGGAAAGGGATCTGATGATTCTCCTTCTGCAGAGGCGAAAACCACCTCAGATGAAGGTGGGGATGTGTACTTGGCTTCTTCAAGTACACATGTAGATCATGAGGCATGGTTGATTGACTCATGTGCATCCTTTCACTTCACTCCCCATAGAGAGTGGTTCTGCGAGTATGAGAAATATGATGGTGGTGATGTCTTCTTGGGGGATGAAAAGAAGGCTAGAATCATTGGTCATGGAAAAGTAAAGTTGAAGCTACAAGGTGGAAGGGTTAGAACACTTTCGGGTGTTCTTCATATTCTTGCATTGGCCAGAAATCCAATTTCTATAAGCAAGTTGGATGATGCAGGTGTAAAAATAGTGTTCGAGAAGGATACCTACAAGATGGTTCGAGGAGCACTGGTATTGATGTGGGGAGTTCAGATTGGAACTCTGTACAACTTGCAAGGTATCATTGTTGTTGATGGGTGCAACAGTTCTATGGTTCCTGAAAGTGGAGCAGAAAATCTAGTGGTCTCTGGAGAGAAGACCATGTTGTGGCATCAAAGGCTTGGACATATTGGAGAGAAAGGTCTTTGAATACTTCATGGTAAAGGTCTGATAGAAGGTATGAGTAATAGCTCTCTTGATTTTGATTTCTGTGAAAATTGTGTATATGGGAAGCAGAATCGGGTGAGTTTCCCCTCTGGTAGTAAGAGGGCGAAACAGATATTAGAACTTGTGCACAGTGATGTGTTTGGACCTGTGAAGGTTCCATCACTGGGTAAGTCTATGTACTATATATCATTTATATATGACTTCTCAAGGAATATATGGATATATTTACTTAAGAATAAATTTGAAGCCTTTGACAGGTTTAAATAATTTAAGGCTCTCGTGGAAAATAAGACAGAGAAGAAGATAAAGGTGTTGAGGACAGATAATGGTGGAGAGTTTTGCAGCAAGGAATTTGAAGAATTCTGTAAGAAGTGTGGTATAGCACGATAGAAGACTACTCCATATACACCTAAACAAAATGGAGTTGTAGAAAGAATGAATAAGAAGTTGATGGAAAGGGAAACAAGCATGCTCAGTGGTGCTAGGTTAGGAAAGGAATTCTGGGCAGAGGCAGTGGATACTGCATGTTACCTGGTCAACAAGTCACCTTCATCAATGTTGGAGGATAAGACTCCACAAGAGGTATAGACTGGTAAGAAACCTTATCTTTCACATCTGAGGGTATTTGGATGTGATGCATATGTACATGTTCCGAAGGAGAAACGAACCAAGTTGGATAGTAAATCTGAAAAGTGCATCTTTATTGGGTATAAGGATGGTTTAAAGGGTTATAAGCTTTGGAACCCAATCACACGGAAGGTTATGTACAGCCAAGATGTAGTGTTCAGAGAGGTAAAAGATGTTATTAAACATGAAGTCCAATGAAAGGAACCTGAGAAGATAGAGTTTGAGCTTAAGGACGAAGAATCGGACTCTATAGCAGAGGAGGAATTAGAAGATGAAGAGCCACAAACTCCAGGTGTGAGAAGATCAGTTCGAGAAAGAAGGCAACCAGAAAGGTATAGTCTATCTGCTTTCTGTTCAAATTTTGATTTATCTATTATTGACAATGATCCTAGAATTGTGAAGGAAGTAGTAGATTCAGAGGATGACAAACTCTGGAAAGAGGCCATGGTTCATGATATGGAATCTTTGCACAAAAATGAAGCTTGGGATCTGGTGGAGTTGCCGGCTGGAAGGAAACCCATTGGCAGCAAATGGGTGTTCAAGAAGAAGACAAATGCAGAAGGAAAGGTGGGGAAATACAAAGCTCGGTTGATAGCAAAAGGTTATTCCCAGGTGTCAGGAATTGATTATGGTGATATTTTTTCTCCTGTTGCCAAGGTAACTTCTATTAGATTACTTTTATCTGTTGTTGCTGATTTTGATTTTGAGGTAGAACAGATGGATGTGAAGACAACATTTCTTCATGAGGATCTAGAAGAGGAAATATACATGAAGCAACCTGAAGGCTTTGCGGTGAAGGGTAGAAAAGAACTGGTATGCAAGTTAAAGAAGTCTCTGTATGGGTTAAAACAATCACCAAGGATGTGGTATCAGAAATTTGATACATTTATACGGGGACTTGAATTCACCAGAAGAAAAGCAGATCACTGTGTGTATTTTAAATTAATTGGTGACCGTGTTATTTATCTGGTTTTGTATGTGGATGATATGTTGCTGGTTGGAAATGACAAAGAAATTATCTAGAATTTGAAGACCCAATTTTCCTTCAAATTCGACATGAAAGATCTTGGTGCTACAAACTATATTTTGGGCATGGAAATTAAAAGAGACTGGCCAAAGAGGAAGCTCTAGTTAAACCAGAGGAAGTATGTCGAGACAATACTACAAAGGTTTAATATGCAGGATAGTAAATCGGTGAATGTTCCTATTCCTGTAGGTGTGAGGTTATCTGTTGAACAGTGTCCCAAGACACGAGAAGAGGAAAGGACATGTCCCGTGTTCCATATGCAAGTGCAGTCGGTAGCCTGATGTATGCAATGGTCTGTACTAGACTATACATTGCACATGCGGTGGGAGTATTGAGCAGGTTTATGTCAAAACCAGGAAAGGATCATTGGACAATAATGAAGCGGGTTTTCAGGTATTTGTGTGGCACTAGTGATTATGGTTTGTGCTACCAAGGAAGACCAGGATTGGACAGAGTGTTGGATATTCGTGGCTTTGTTGATGCATACTGGGCTGGAGATCTGGATCAGAGAAGATCTACAAGTGGGTATGTGTTTAACCTATTTGGAGGTGCAGTCAGTTGGATGAGTAAGAAACAATCTGTAGTGGCACTATCAACTACAAAGGTAGAATACATGGCAGCCACTCATGCAAGCAAGGAAGCAGTTTGGTTGCAGAGATTGTGTCAAGTATGGGGTTAGTACATGAAGCTATAAGGATAGACTATGACAGCCAAAGTGCAATTTTCTTGGAAAAGAACCCTACATATCATTCAAAGACAAAGCACATTGATGTTCAGTATCACTTTGTGAGGGATATGATAGAAGACAAAAAGGTGTTGCTGGTAAAGGTGGACACTTTGAAGAATATTACAGATGCATTGACAAAATCTATGAGCTCTGAGAATTTCTCTTAGTGTAGAGAAACAATGGGAATTTCAGGGCTGGATAAATGACGAAGCTCTCTTGTGGCCCCCTATGGAAAGAAAACAACAAGTGGGAGAATGTTGGGTGGTGTTATATTCTTTCCACGACTAGCCCATGTAGTTAATTGGAGGTTAGAGGGGGGAGGTCACAAGGGGTTTGAGGTGTACCCATAACCCCACTTTATGGGGTCCGGGGCAACCCCCTAGAAAATTTTGGTTTTGGACCCTATGTTAGGTTGGGCGGACCCACCTATGGTTTTATGCATGATTTTCGCACATGTTTTTGGATGCAATGGTTTTCTGTCCATGGTTTTGGACGCGACGCTTTTCGGTCCATTGTATTGGATGCTTCGGCATGGATAAATATGTATTGTAACATTGAAAGGAATATAATGAAAAATCAAGCTAGTAGTCCCAGTTTCGGGATCTAGGGGAAAATCTCTGTGTATATGTGTTTTATGTGTTATGCTCTCGCATTGTTTATTTTCTGTGCTTTAGAATTCGTATGCAGGTAATTTCTGTACGGGGTTAAAACCTACAACTCCTACGCTAAAAGGTATCGGGACTTCATATCAAAAAGACCTCTAAATGTCCCATGGGGCTTTGGATTGATGGTGAATGGGTGCGCTGTTAAGGCACTCCTTGCAATAGGTCACCGGTTCAATTCCCCATCGGTACTTAGTTTAGTCTTAACATATAAAAAAAAACCCCTAAATGTTGGTAAGTCTAGCACCGTAAACTCTAACATAGATCTATTTTAACTATAGACTTACCAAGAACCAAAAAAAAATGAAATCTTTATTCTATTATATTATATTATAATCAAACCACTTTACATCGTTATTTCATTACAAAAACATTTAACCAATATTTATTTTAATATATATATATATATATATAGATATATATATATAATTCTTGGTCAATGAATAAAGCATAATTTTATTGTCTTTGTATTGAACTGTTCGCATTGCCCTTTTTAACCTTTAGGACCGTTTTGCCCTTAATAAAAGATTGAGATGAACAATGTTCATAATAATGAGTTTTCCATTTTGTAGGTACGTTTTATTTAATTAATGATTACTAATAAATTTTATATTATTTACAAATTTATAATATTATTTTTCTTTCCATTTTAACAAAAAAATTTGTATGTTTTAGTTGCTACAAAAGTTATAAGTTTTTATGAAATGAGGATGGAAATGAATACTATGTTTCTAATAAAGGTGGGGTACATTAACTTATTCCATCGAAATATATTTTAAGAGGACATTTTAACTATAGAAATTTTTATAATAGAATTTGATTTTTAATTTTAATCAATTTGAATAATATATTGAAGAATGAATATGTTTTCCACCGAAAAGTGTTACGTTTCTGGAAAACTAAATACTTTAATTAATTAATAGTTGTTGATCTAAAGTTTTGTTATGGATATTTTATTGGAATAATTCGTGTTAAGTTTTTTGAAAACTAAATATTTTAATTAATTAATAATGGTTGATCTAAAATTTTGTTATAGATATTTTTTTGAATAACTTATTACCATATATGGGATTAGATTACTAAATTTTTTTATTGTGGGTGTAATTTTTTTATGATTTAAGATTTTTTATTTATTGTTTTTTTTAACCGTTAAATAAATCACACACACTCCATAAAAAGAAAATGTAAATTGTTTTTTAGGAAATTTTTATGGGAGAAAATTTAATTAGAAGGTGTAGTTTCTTTGCTTTCTTTTTCTCTAGTATGGAAAACACACAAGTATAAAGGAAGAGGTACTCTCTATAGAGTTACTTGAGGCTTGTGGGCTATAAAACATTTACAAAACCATAACCCCTTATGTTTTTTTGGTACAAAATCCTACTCCTAGCTTCTCTTCTCAAGTATGGAACAAAACAAAATTGCATAGAATGAAACCCCTACGCCTCCTAACAACCTAGTTTTTAACATAGTCTGATTTCCAATAAAGGATAAGGTTTGACTCTATCAACCCTCAACTAGAGTTATGAATTTTCACCTTTTAATTCCTTCTTCAAATTCCACATGTTATCCATATATCCATGAGTAATGAGTACTGATGTGACATCCACTAATACCATGGTGCTCAACACCATAGGCCAACATGTGGAAGGCATAACTTTTACATACAAACTTTGATTGATGTAATTTTTGCATTGTTGGAAAGTTCTATAAATATATATAAACATCTCAGTGATGCTAAAGAAAAAAAAAATTACCGCGAAAAAATTTCATTTAATTCATCAAAATAGCTCTAAAATGTTTCAAACCCTAACTAGATCTAACGGATAAAAATTACGCTTAACTCCAAATTTTGTACTCTAAAATCATAAGATAAATGATAAATAATATAAGCAATCAATCCAAATCAAAAGCATTTCTATGAAAAGTTTGAGATATTATTTTTCCAAACCACATAAAAAACTATTTTTATAATACCCCTTCTGAAATCTCCTTCAAGCACATTTCATGTATCTCCAACATATCATCGTTAATTCCTTTAACATTATACTAAAATAAATAAAGTTAACACTGTTACCAGCTTTAATGAAGGGGCTAAACATCCATTAACTATCACCTTCATCCATTTTGGTGCGACTTATCCTTAAACTATGTGTCTAGGGTATAGTCATTATAAATATTACCCAACATAACATTGCCAAGAAGATAAGCCTTTGGAATTAACAACCACAAACATGTTTAGTTTAATTTTTGTAAAGATAGAAAAAGGATAAACCAAATCCAAATTTGGATTAAATTTGTAGGAAAAACATTTGTTTCCTTTCAGTAGATCTAATGTATAATCCAACCATTCATTATCATGTTTTTCTCTACGTTTTTTCACCATTATGTTTTTCATCCCCATACCAAATGCCTTGACAAAGCAATGTTACGCAACAACAATCAAGATAATGGAATGTCAGTCAATTCGCTTTTATAAATTTTTAAAAATATATAAATATTGGGAATTTTTTTAATTATAATTTTTTTTTTTTTTTTTTTTTACATTTTTAGTTTTTAGTTATTAAAATATATTATATATTTAAATTAATCTTTTTATTTTTTTATAATTATATTCGATTTTGTTACTGCTTTTATTATGAAGAAATTGTCATGAGATTATTCCCATATTTATGAATAACAGTTTTTCCCGCATTTATAAATAACATTTTAAGCAAACTCATTCATATTGAATAATGTACTTCACTTGAGGGGATTAATAAAATTAGCTAAATGGCCAAAAACTATGTAAGCCTCAATTATATATTCAAAAATAAATTATGGAATATAAAACTTAATTATATAACAAGAAAAATATTATTTTTATGGTAGATAAAGTTTTTAATTGATGATATATTATTTTCTTAATAGTAGATAAATATATATATGAGTTAATTAATAAAAAAATAAAAAATAATATTGAATATGTTAGTTTAGTTCATTTTTTTAGAAGTACATATATACAATAATATTATCTAATAGAAAAGGAAATTAAATGTTGACCACATTTAAGAAAACAAAAAGAATATAAGATTTGTTTAGCGAAAGAATATGTTTGTCAAAAAATTCAATTAAGATATATGTTTGTTTTTCAAAAATCCTTAAACTATATATATTCAGAAACATATAGTAATGAAGTAAGAATATTATGTCTTAACTTTGGACAACAAACTCACCTAACTATAAAACTTCCCAACACCTTGTTCCTCGTTCTCCTTTGTTTTGATCCCTCTCTGAGAATTATAAAGAAGATATTACATTAGGCTTTACCTTGTAATGTAATAAATCTTACAAGATAATTTGTCAAACCTTGAAATTGATTAAGCATAGGTCAGCTTTTATTACATGTAAAATGTTGTAAGAAATTGGAATACTCACAAAAGTATAATTCCACTCTTAGTACGTGTAAAATGTCCCATAAAATTAGAAGAGTTACAAAACTAAAATGTTGCTTGAAATAATTAATTTGGTGTGAGATAAATTTTATCAAAGTTAAAGAGAATTAATGTTTCGTAGATATAAATTTAGTAAATTGATATCATACTTAAAAACATTTTTGTGTGAGCTAAATTATCTCAAAGTCAAAAAAAATTTGTATTGTCGATATATAAACCAATATAGATCCATCTTAACTTTCGATCTACCAAGTGCTCAGAGGGATCAAATAGCTTAAGATGCAAAAGGATGCAAAACTTGATCAAAGATGAAGATATTTGATCGCTCTCGACATTGAATCTATGCTGGTAGATAATAAAATAATTGTATTGAGAGGGGCTCTGCAATTCAACATGTCATGTTATATTTTATAATAATAAAAAAATACATACATTAACCAATTAAAAAATAATAACAAAAAAAAGAATCAATTGCCAACTACAAATAAAATATTTAAATTTTCACTTGAATTTTACATCAACTTTATATATAGAAAGATAAAGTAATTAAAAATTGAAAGAAAAAATAATTTATTTTTTAGTATGAAGGGAGATCTGTAATCTCTATTGGGTTGTGTTATATTCTTTCCATGACTGGACCACGTAGTTAACCGGAGGGTTAGAGGGAGGGCAAAGCCCCCCCTTTGTTGCGTCGATTGTGTAGTGGGGGGGTCACAGGGGGTTTGAGGGGTGCAGGTAACCCCCGTCTATGGGGTCTCGGGCAGCGCCCTGGAAAATTTTGTTTTTTGGACCCTATATTAGGTTGGGCGGACCTACCTATGATTTTGTGAATGTTTTTCGCACATGGTTTTGGACGCGATGGTTTCGGTCCATGGTTTTGGACGCGATGGTTTTTAGATGCGATGGTTTTCGGTCCATGGTATTGGATGCTTCGGCATGTATAAATATATATTGTAACATTGAAAGGAAAATAATGAAAAATCAAGCTGGTAGTCCCGGTTTTGGGATCTAGGGGAAAATCTCTATGTATATGTGTTTTATGTGTTATGCTCTCACATTTAGAATTTGTATGCAGGTAATTTGTGTACAAGGTTAAAACCTACCTTTGGTATCAAAGTTGTTTTGGCTTCAAGGGGACGCCTTCGTTACTGAGGGGTTTCGCTCAGGCCTATGGTATACCCTGTTCAGTGGGAGATCTGCGAGATCAATTTTGGTGGTGAAAGAAGATGGCGAGCAGTGGAAAGCTAGAGATCGAGAAATTTAATGGTTAGAGTTTTGAGTTGTGGAAACTCAAGATGGAGGATCTATTGGTAGATAAAGATTAATGGATCGTGGTAGATCCGAGTACTAAACCAACGGGAGTGTCTGATGAAGAATGGAAGAAGTTGGATCGAAAGGCAAAGAACACAATATGATTGTGTATCTCAGATTCAGTATTGTTGAATATATCAGGGGAAGCTACGACGAAGGCTTTGTGGGACAACTTAGGGACTTTGTACCAATCTAAGTCTCTGGTGAATAAATTGTTCCTGCGAAAAAAGTTGTATAACCTAAGGATGAAAGATGGAGACTCAGTGACAGAGCATCTGAATGCATTTAATACTATGGCAAGTCAGTTATTATCTATTGATATTAAAATTTTAGATGAAGATAAGTGCATCAGTTTGTTGTGTTCTCTACAAAATTCGTGGGATAGTCTGGTTATTGCAATAGGTAGCAATATAACTGCCTTGTAGTTTGATGAAATAGTCTCATCCTTGCTGACGGAGGAGATGAGACAGAAAAATATGGAGAGCCTGAATGGTGATGCCTTGTCTGTAAGAGGATGTTCCCAAAACATAAACAAAAATAAGTCATCGAGTGGGAGATCTAAATCTAGAGGGAGATCTAAATCTCCAGGAAAACCTGTAAAGGTGGTGTGCTAGAAATGTGGAAAGGAAGGGCACTACAAAAGGGACTGTAAATATAAAGCTCCTGAAAAAAGAAAGGGATTTGATGATGCTCCTTCTACAGAGGAAAAAACCACCTCAAATGAAGGTGGGGATATGTACTTGGCTTCTTCAAGTACACATGTAGATCATGAAGCATGGTTGATTGACTCCGGTGCGTCCTTTCACTTCACTCCCCATAGAGAGTGGTTCTGCGAGTATGAGAAATATGATGGTGGTGATGTCTTCTTGGGGGATGATAGGCAGGCTTGAATCATTGATCGTGGAAAATTAAAGTTGAAGTTGCAAGGCGAAAGGGTTAGAACACTTCCAGGTGTTCTGTATATTCTTGAATTAACCAGAAATCTAATTTCTGTAACCAAGTTGGATGATGCAGATGTAAAAACAGTGTTTGAGAAGGATACCTGCAAGACGGTTTGGGGGGCATTGGTATTGATGCAGGGAGTTCAAATTGGAACTCTGTACAAGCTGCAAGGTAGCACTGTTGTTGATGGGTGCAACAGTGCTGTGGTTCCTGAAAGTGGATTAGAAAATCTAGTGGTCTATGGAGAGAAGACCATGTTGTGGCATCAAAGGCTTGGACATATTGGACAGAAGGGCCTTCGAATACTTCATGGTAAAGGTATAGTAGAAGGTATGAGTAATAGCTCTTTGCATTTTGATTTCTGTGAAAATTGTGTATATGGGCAGCAAAATCGGTTGATTTTCCCCTCTAGTGGTAAAAGGGCGAAACATATATTAGAACTTGTCCACAGTGATGTGTTTGGACCTGTGAACGTTCTATCATTGGGTAAGTCTGTGTACTATGTATCATTTATAAATGAATTCTCAAGGAATGCATGGATATATTTCCTTAAGAATAAATCTGAAGTCTTTGACAAGTTTAAAGAATTTAAGGCTCTGGTGGAAAACCAGACAGAGAAGAAGATAAAGGTGTTGAGGACAGATAACGGTGGAGAATTTTGCAGCAAGGAATTTCAAGAATTCTGTAAGAAGTGTGGTATATCACGGCAGAATACTACTCCATACACACTTGAGCAAAATGGAGTTGCAGAAAGAATGAACAAGACATTGGTGGAAAGGGCAAGAAGCATTCTCAGTGGTGCTGGGTTAGGACAGGAATTCTAGGCAGAGGTGATTGAGACAGCATGTTACTTGCTCAATAGATCACCTTCATCAACATTGGAGGATAAGACTCCATAAGAGGTATGAACTGGGAAGAAACCCTCTCTTTTACATCTGAGGGTATTTGGATGTGATGCATATGTACATGTTCCAAAGGAGAAACAAACCAAGTTGGATAGTAAATCTGAAAAGTGCTTCTTTATTAGGTATAAGGATGGTTTAAAGGGTTATAAGCTTTGGAACCCAGTAACAAGGAAGGTTGTGTACAGCCGAGATGTGGTGTTCAGAGAGATAAAAGATGTTATTAATCATGAAGTCCAACCAAAGGAATCTGAGAAGATAGAGTTTGAGCTTAAGGAGGAAGAATCAGACTCTACGACAAAGGAGGAATCAGAAGATGAAGAGACACAAACTCCGGGTGTGAGAAGATAAGTTCAAGAAAGAAGGCAGCCGGAAAGGTATAGTCTATCTGCTTTCTATTCAAATTTTTCTTTATCTATTACTAATGATGCTCCCAGAACTCTGAAGGAAGCAGTATATTCAGAGGATGGAAAACTCTGGAAAGAGGCCATGGTTGATGAAATGGCATCTTTGCATAAAAATGAAGCTTGGGATCTGGTGGAGTTGTTGGCTGGAAGGAAACCCATTGGCAGCAAATGGGTGTTCAATAAGAAGACAAATGCGGAAGGAAAGGTGGAGAAATACAAAGCTTGGTTGGTAGCAAAAGGTTATTCCCAGGTGCGAAGAATTGATTTTGGTGATATTTTTTCTCCTATTGCCAAGGTAGCTTATATTAGATTACTTTTATATGTTGCTGTTGCTTTTGATTTTGAGGTAGAACAGATGGATGTGAAGACGACATTTCTTCACGGGATTCGGAAGAGGAGATCTACATGAAGCAACCTGAAGGTTTTCAGTGAAGGGTAAGAAAGAAATGTTATGCAAGTTAAAGAAGTCTCTGTATGGGTTAAAACAGTCACCAAGGATGTGGTATCAAAAATTTGATACATTTATACAGGGACTTGGCTTCGCCAAATCAAAGGAGATCATTGTGTGTATTTTAAATTAATTGGTGACCGTGTTATTTATCTGGTCTTGTATGTGGATGATATGTTGCTGGTTGGAAATGACAAAGAAATTATCCAGGATCTGAAAACCCAATTGTCCTCCAAATTTGACATGAAAGATCTTGGTGCTGCAAACTATATTTTGGGCATGGAAATTAAAAGGTTGGGAAAAGAGGAAGCTCTGGTTAAACCAGAGGAAGTATGTCGATACAATACTGCAGAGGTTTAATATGCAGGATAGTAAACTGGTGAAGGTTCCTATTCTTGTAGGTGTGAGGTTATCTACTGAACAGTGTCCCAAGACATAAGAAGAGGAAGAGGACATGTCTCGTGTTCCATATGCAAGTGCAGTCAGTAGCCTGATGTATGCAATGGTCTGTACTAGACCAGACATTGCACATGTAATGGGAGTATTGAGCAGGTTTATGTCAAAACCAGGGAAGGAGCACTGGACAGCAGTGAAGCAAGTTTTTTAAGTATTTGCGTGGCACTAGTGATTATGGTCTTTGCTACCAAGGAAGAACAAGATTGGACAAAGTGTTGGATATTTGTGGCTTTTTTGATGCAGACTGGGTTGGAGATCTGGATCAGAGAAGATCTATAAATGGGTATGTGTTTAACCTATTTGGAGGTGTAGTCAGTTGGATGAGTAAGAAACAATCTGTAGTGGCACTATCAACTACAGAGGCAGAATACATGGAAGCCACTCATGCAAGCAAGGAAGAAGTTTGGTTGCATAGATTGTGTTCAAGTATGGGGTTAGTACAGGGAGCTATAAGGATAGACTGTGACAGCCAAAGTGCAATTTTTTTGGCAAAGAACCCCGCATATCATTCAAAGACAAAGCACATTGATGTTCAATATCACTTTGTGAGGGATATGATAGAAGACAAAAAGGTGTTGCTGGTAAAGGTGGAAACTTTGAAGAATATTGTAGATGTATTGACAAAATCTATGAGCTCTAAGAAGTTCTCATGGTGTAGAGAAACAATGGGCATTGCAGGGCTGGATAAATGACTAAGCTCTCTTGTGGCCCCCTATGGAATGAAAATAACAATGGTAGAATGTTGGGTTGTGTTATATTCTTTCCACGACTAGCCCATGTAGTTAACCAGGGGGTTAGAGGGGGGGCGAAGCCCCCCCTTCGTTGCGCCAATTGCATAGTGGGGGGGTCACAGGGGGTTTGAGGGGTGCAAGTAACCCCCCTCTATGGGGTCCGGGGTAGCGCCCCAGAAAATTTTGTTTTTTGGACCCTATATTAGGTTGGTCGGACCTACCCATGGCTTTGTGCATGTTTTTCAAACATGGTTTTGGACGCGATGGTTTTCGTTCCATGGTATTGCATGCTTCGGCATGTATAAATAAGTATTGTAACATTGAAAGGAACATAATCAAAAATCAAGCTGGCAGTCCCAGTTTTGGGATCCAGGGGAAAATCTCTATGTATATGTGTTTTATGTGTTATGCTCTCACATTGTTTATTTTCTGTGTTTTAGAATTCGTATGCAGGTAATTTCTATACAGGGTTAAAATCTACAATCTCCTCACTTCTTAATATAGATTTGACAACTGACATGTAAAAATAATATTATTCATATTATATGATGTGTAATCCATTTTATGTTCACTTCACACACACATATACATTATATTTTAATGGTCATATTGAATCAAATAATTTTATATCAACTTAATGTATTGAAAATAAAGTAATTTTAATTAAAAAACTTGTTATATTTTCATTTTTACATTACAATATATATTTTTAGTTTGTTTCATTTTTAATATGGATTTGATATATAATACTTAAAAACATATTCATAACGAAAAAACAATTAATGTGGGTAATAAATTAAACATTTAAACACCAGATATAAATAAAAAGAGACAAGTGTTAATTCTAGGGTACGATAGATTTGTAATTCCTTTGGATTTGACATGCAACATTTTAAAAAATATTAGTAAAAAAATAATTCTAATTATAAGCCCTAAGGATTAGCTAAATTGGTTGAGTTCTCATTGCTAAGTACCTCGCCGATTGGGAGGTCACGAGGGAAATTCTCCTTGACACCCTTGGGGTTAGGCCCTGCTTGTTTGGCTCCCTTCAGGTTGATCTGATCATATTTTCCATCATGGAAAAAAACTCTAATAATATATATATAGACACACACACAAACAGCACCATGCATTAACATTTTAATTTGGAGAATTTGAATCATACATAGAATATTTCAATGTTAGGTATGTATATACTGTATAAAACAAATGAAAAAAATTATAGTTAAAAGATTTTGTAAGTGTTTAGTTCAGACTAGTTTAGATCCATTTTAATTCTATACCTACCAAGAGTTTGGAATTAAATCTCTAGAGATGTATAATTTTTTTTTCAAATTTTGCTCTCAAAAATAAGTTTACACTATGAGACATTAAAAATATTAAAATAACACTTACATTATCAAATTGAAAAAAATAACAAAACTAAAATCAATGTTAGCTACAAATAAAATATTTAAGTTTCGAGTGTAATTTTACATGAACTTATGTAACGAAAGATAAAATAATTGAAAATAAAACAACAATAATTTACTTTTTAGTATGAGGTAGATATTTAATTTCTTCACATCATATAGAGTTGACAAAGATATTTAATTTCTTCACATCATATAGAGTTGACAAATAACATGTAAAAGAATCTTATTGATATTATATGATTTTGGATAATTCTTTACATGTTGTCATTTTACTATAAGATATTACACAATCTAAATTTAAATATTTTATTTGATGCCTCTAAATTTCTTCGATTCATATGTTAATCCTTATTTTAATCATTTCCCATTGTAAGCTTGTTTCCCTTAATATTTCTAATTTCTTCTTTTTATTATATGAGACCCTTATTCTAGACCAATAGTATGGGGAAATTTTGAAAAGGTTTGGATTTTGTGTGTTTGTATTGACCCCCCTTGGTATCATATAAATTATACATGTTAAAAAACGGGACAATACTGAGAGGGGGTGAATCACTATTATAGGAATTTTACAACTTTCTTTTACTTGCACAAGATATTAGGCACCAATTAATAATTCAACAACTAATTCAGATGAGCATGGTAAGAATGAACATAAAACACACAAGATATCACACATAAATTCTTTAAAAAAATTCTTAAATCTCTTCACAAGGAAAGCTACTACTCGATGTTACAAAGTTATCTAGCTAAAACCAACAAGAAACTACTACTCCTTGATTTATCAACTACATCTGAAAAAGGCTCCAACCCCTAAGTTTATCAGCTACCATTGAAAGTAGCTCAAATCCATAACTTTTATCAGCAACTACCGAAAGGGGCTACAACCATTTCCTTACAAGCCACAACTTGCTTAGCCCTAATGATTCATATTTCATACCATTTTCATACTCAAATCATGAAGCCATTCCTTTTACAAAGTACATAAGTTTCTCTCTTCAAACACTCATCAAAACCACCATAAAACCTCCTTCAACAATCTATGATCACTCAACAAAACACCAACAGGATCAATCCATCTCACATACTCACAACCAACCGGGGAAAATTTTAAGGATACAAATTTATTTTAAAGTTTAGAAACCTTATCAAATCTTACTAGTCGCTAACAGGCAAAGTATAAAATGTTTGAAGATGCTTTTGTAAAAATATTTAAATTTATAATGATTTTATATAGTCTTTGTAAAATTTTGGCAATTTTTAAGGTAAAATAATTTTATGCTATAGAATTTGGGCAAATAATTTTTAGAAAAAAATGGAAATTGACAAATATGTTTTTTGGAAAAAAAAATGGAAAATTAGCCCACTTGTGAATATTAACCCCTAAAATTTTCCCTGCAACCAACACAATTAATCACATCTTGCAAATTTGATTATGCTTTAAAAAAATTTGAACTAATATTTGTAGTTCTTTTCTCTTTAGTTAACTTGTACATTAATGCTTGCATGAATATTTATTTTTCCTTTGTCTTGCTTTTGTCAAGTCATATTGAAAAAATGAGCTCAATTGCTCAATTTTGTTATTCTGTTGTTTTTCATAATTTAGCTATGTCTTTCTAAATTTTCTGCATTGTTAAGCTTAGCCAAACTGCCAAATTTTCTTCCAAAGTTGTTCATGCCACTATTCTTGCTACTAACTCATTCATTCCTATTTATTATTAATTTTTAGTGTTGCGCTTTATTTGGCACTGACACCAAATATCAATACGAAATCTTATATTGTCGACTGATTCATGTTTTAAGCCTTCAAACATAGCCAAAGCGCTTAAATACCACCAAATGTAAAATCTTCAAACTCATTACACCTTTAAGACCTGAGGGATTATTTCCTTTTACATTTATCCATGCCCTTGGTCTTCAACTCTGCACATAACCTTGTCTTGGCCTTTAAGTTTGGCCCCCGACTCTATTTCCTTGGTACAATTTTATAAACACCTCTATGATTGTAGGTCTGGGGTTATGTGTCAAGTGGGCCCATCTTCGCACATTCTATCATTGATACCGCCCTCCAATTTGTACGTCATTTTATTCTACACCTATCCCAGAGTTGAATCAACCTGAAGCATCCTCCTTTATGCTCAGTTGAAATTTTTCTAGGTTCGGAGGCCAAGATAAGGTCTCTCAGTGGGTAGCACTACCACATTGTGAACCAATCAACAACTAGCCAAGGTGATTTGTCTCTCATAGCTGCCACATATGCTCGGTGCCTAGTCAGCCCAAATATTTTTGCTTGTCGCAATTTATTTCCTTTGAGGGCCAACCATCTGGGGTGATGACATGCTTACATTACCAATGCCACGTAGTGTCATCTGAGTGGTGACACATGTCACTCATATTTGGCCCCTTCGACCACCTGAAAATGCCAAAAGGGCATGTCACATGTTCGCTATAACGACATCATTCTGATGTCATCCTTAGCAAGTAAAATACCACCATGCATCATTCAAAATGAAGAGAGAAAGGATCTTGGGCCTTTGGTTTTGCAAAAATATTTTATATTAAAATTAAAGTGGTTGGACCTTTGGTTTTGCTACAACACCTCACCTCACACCACATTACTTGACCGTACATCATCCCAGGATTTAAATTCTTTGTGCATGCCTTAGCACCTCTAAGGAAAGCCTCCACGGTGATATGGCTTTGGGGACTACCCATTGTAGAAATCCACCAATGAGAGCCTTTATCATCCCTATGAGGACTATCCACCTCTGCTCAGGATTATGTCACCCCAGTTGTTCCCTTTTTTAACACAACTTTGATACCATCCAGGGGACATCCACCTAGGTGAGCTACATAGTGGTTCTGTCGTTGGGCTAATAAACTCTTCATCCACCGCTCCATTGTCATGCCATGTTGACCTAGAAATTCACTTAGTTGCTTTGCTAATAGCTATGTTAGGGTTTAGAAAAAGCACCATACTTAACTTTCTCCAAATGATCCTCCAACAACTTAGCTTTGAAATTTTGACTTTTAGGGTACTTAAACTTTGACTGCCAATAACTTATAATCGAGAAGAGAAGTTTTGAACTTTCATATACCACTAAAAACCTCTTTCAGAGCTCTATCCATATAGGTGGGTCCCAAGTCCACTTTAGCTCATCTATTAAGATGAAAATGGCTTTAAAGTCACTGCACCTTCACCATCTTTTCCTTTCATGTATATTGAGTTGATCTTCATACTTATTGCAATCATATCTTATTTTTTATTCATCCTCATCACCTTTACTATCAATTATAAGACATTTCTAACATTCTCCCCCTTTGGTGTTAATGGTAAAATCACGATTAAATAAAATTAGTACCATAAAAGAAATAAAAGTGAAGTGTGCTTCTTATTTCTCCTTCTCTTTTATATTCACCTCCTTTGGATGCTACTCCTTCTATGATGAACTTATCCTTTGTGTGTTGCATCTATGGTCTACTTTTGCTAGTGTACTTCTCCTTTTGTGGTGTTACCTCTCTCGCTTTATTTTGTTTGAGGTAATTCTCCCTTTGACTTTGAGATCCTTCTCCTTCTTTTGTTTGATCACCAATACTTCTCCCCCTTTGACATCAATGCCAAATATACCAACATGCTACCCTTGCCAACAATCTCCCCTTGTCTTGTTGATCCCGTGGACCTATTATAGCTGCTACAACCACCCTCCAACATTTTGCCTATGATTTGATTTTGGAGCCTTCAATTTTGTCCGCGGGAGCTTATCTTTGATTGTCGTCAAGTATTCGTGTTTTGATTGAGACTTAGCTTTCCATGATGTGCTTGTGTTTTGTTGTTTTTCTACTTATCTGATCTTTTTGAGTCACAAGAAAGCCTTTTGACTTGACCTTGCAGCATTCCTGGACTTTCCTCCCAAAAGTACGCAATCTTGGAAGGCAAGACAACCTTGATGATAGAAACTACGCAATCCAGAATGACAGCTCAACCTTGAGCTTGAAAAGTGCACAATCATGGATTGCAGCCCAACGCTAAGATTAAAAACTACGCAATCCATCCCTTGTGCTCAGAAACTGTGCAAAGCATTGAGCCGGGAAGTTTCCGAGTTCCCCATAATTATGCAATCCTTCTTAGTAATATGCATGGAAATTTTCCTAGAAAGGAAAAAAAGAAAAAAAAGAAAAAAGGGAAAAGAAATCCCTAGAAAATAGAGAGTCATTATTAGTTTCCTGAAGGTGGCATAATCGCTATTTTTAGAAATTTATGCCAAGTGTCGCTTTTTCCTTGATTTTAGGCATGCATGTCATAAACCCTAATAAACCCAAATATATTTAATTGGCACCTCTAGAGCTCATGTGTACATTCAATCTTGGACCTCTAACATTCCCAAATCAAGAAGCCTTTGGTGGAGTTTGTGTCGGTTTTCCGGGTGGGTTTTGCTTTTGTCATCTTTTGTTGCATTTTGTGTCTCTTTTTTTCATTCCATTTTTGTGAGTGTTTTTTTGCTTGCTTCTCTTCATGCTTGTTGGTGTTTTAAGTCATATTAGTTTTTAGAAGTGTTGATTCAGTTTTTCATTCACCTTGCATAAGTGTCGCATCATTTTTCTTGTTTTTTCACTCTGGGGATCATCATTTCGATGACTCCCCTTGCACATTTATTTTTCCTTATATTTGTTGAGTTTCATCACTTAATTCACATTGATACATCCATACTTAGTCATATCTTCACTTTAAATTGCATTATCACTTAGATCTACTTGTTTCCTACACCTTGATCGAGAAAATTTGTACTTCACTTGGCCATGGACTACCTTGCCCAGCCAAGCATTGCACAAGTCCAAGGCTCAAGTTGAGAGCTTGGCCTCTGAGACTACACAATGCAAAGTACAAGTTGTTCCAACAACGCATTGCACAGTCATAGGGCTTAGTCATGCCACCTTGGCCACTAAGACTACACAATGCGCAATCTCTCCCTGTCACTGCCCAAGATGAACTGCACATTACACAGTCTCAAGCCCTAGGTTGCATCACTGGCTATTGAGACTATGAATGCATAGTTCCCTCAGCTAGTCTACCTCCCTTGATCATGAGAATTGTGAAATTTCTCTCATTAGTCCGTGTGTTTTCTGCTTGATATTGCTTTGAAAGTTTGTTTACAAAAGCTAATGTAATCTTTCCGTGAGTGCCTTTTCCTCCTGTAGGTATCAAATCTATTGAGTACTTCTCTCTAGCAGTCATTGTTATCATGGCACACAAGAGAGATACTTCAAAAGACACCACAAAAAGTAGTATCAGGGAAGCAGTTGATAGTATGCCAGTAAACTTACCATTATATTTAGACACTCAATTGTTTGTGAAAAAGGAATCAGATCTTACATGGCAGAAAGTGAACGAATCTTTTTCAGCAAAGATCTTCTTTGAAGAAGATCTAGAGGAATGACAAGTATACATTAATGTCCAGAAATTACGGTTACACATGGTTGCATGCAAATATCCAGCCTTCACATGTGAAAATTTTATCCATTGGATTGTTTCACATATTGATGTAAATAATATGACTTTTAACAATGCCCCTAGAGAGACGCTTGCTACGTTTCTTGCAGAAGATTACTGTCTTATATACCATTTTATTGAGTCATAAACACTCATGGATTCATAATTATATTCTACCAACAACTATGTGGGCACGAAGGACATTGTTAAAGGCTGGGTGAAAGAGCCAGCAAAGTTCCGATAGACACCCACCAACATATACAAGACAAAATATCTTAGGAGGGCCTATCAGTTGTTAATCATCCTAGCTTGCAGAATCTACGGTCAGTAGAGCATGGATACCTTTCCTGAAGGGTGGGAAATATTATTAGACTAGGTTGTGAATGAGGGGAATCTATTCAACGGATCAGACTTGTTGGATCGATAGTTAAATATCCATGTAGTGAACACCCAGAATCCTCCCAAGGGCGAGCAATCAAGATTATACATGTATGACTAGATGTAATTTATGCACATATTTCATTCCATGGCATGAACTGGACTTGGACACCTCAAGATCCATCCATGCACATCCACTGCAGATTGCTCTCGGATTGTAGCTATAGAGGAATTATGGAGAAGTTAACTAACCACTTCCTCATTCCGCTATATAAGATAACCTTTGAGGAAGAACCACCTTGCATGTCACGTGGAGAAATGGAAACAGTATCAGAGATCTCATATTGGTTTTCCTCACATGATGGCACATTCCTTAGAGTGTTGGGTAGTTAGAAGTCATCGCATCTCTTTCCAAGGTATGCCACCGATAAGCTTGTCATGAAAGAAGTTGCATATCATCTCTCCACAAGGTTGTCAATAGCTTTGCACATGAAGAATAAAACACCTTTTCCATATCTTCCTATGAAAATTTGGTTGTACAAGATCAAGAACTTGAAGGTCACAGATATCGAAGGAAAGGCGATAAATAATTTTTCATTCGGTACTCAATACTTTAATTCGTACGATCCCCCTAGTATTTACAAAAGACCATTGTGCAAGAATCCATTTCGAGTTTCTTAATGGGACATTTCACTAGTTGGAGGAGGATCCATGGAAGAATGTTTATAATGCCTCTAAGTCCTGCAAGCCAATCATTTTTGTAGGAACTTTAGAAGTGACTCCATAGAAGGAAGCTACTTCGGAAGTAGTGCCAGCAAAAGGGATAAGCCCTTCTCGGGATAAGGGAAAGAGAAAGGTTGATTTTAGTACAGGGGGAGAACGAAGTCATAAGATGAAAGCGGATCCACCTATTATGAAAGCGGATTTAGTAGCAGAGGCAAAGAGAAAGCAGAGGATGCAGAGAGAATAATGGAGGAAGAGGGAAGAGCAGAGAATATTTGAGGAAGTAAATCATAATCAAGAAGAAGAAGAGAATAAAAAGTAGGAAGAAGAAGAGATGTGTAGCGCAAGAGAAGAAGAAAAAATTCAGAAACAAGTTGAAGAGAAAGATCCAAATCGAAAACCATCAAAGGAAAATAGACATATGTATGACACAGAGTTTTCCCAGTAGATTGAAGAGTTGATAGAGATAGTAGACATGGAGGAAGAATCAGAGCCATAGATTCAAGATGTCAACCCAATTCCTAGCACAAAACAAGTCAATATTAAGTCTCCAGCAGCAAATTCAACTCTAGATGAGGAAGAGGAAGTTGTTCCTCTTGATGATGATCTGGTTATGGACATGTACAATATATTGTATGATGAACTCCAGAAGAAGATTGTATAAGCACGTAAGAAGATTTTTCTGGATGACCTCACATCGCCTTAATTTATTAGAGAAAGGGTGATTGTGGCAAACACCAGGAAGCACTTTAGGCTTGATGAAGCTACATGGGAGATGGTCGATCATATGCAAGCGATGTATCCTTCTCTATTCGCTAGTTGAACAAATTTCCTTGATATATGTCTTTGGTATATTCTTGGTATGATGTTTTGGTATATGTACATATGTATATGGATGTAGATACCTCCATGAACTATGTTATAAAGCTCCAATAAGAGGTATGGGTGTCATATCATGATGATTTCCATATTGTTATTTTGTCTTGTTGTTTCTCTTCTCAGTAGGTTGATCATTGTAAATACTGCAATGACCTAAGTTATAAAGCTCCATGGGCAGTATGTTTTTCTTTTAGTAGTCTTGTTGGTTGTATGTTTCATTGAACATCGAGGATGGTGTTCCCCCAAGGGGAAAGGGTCTGTAACAACCGTGGTAAAAAAAATCCATGTAATAAAAGTTAATAAAGGAAAAATAATAACCATGGTCACAGGACACATATTCCAAGTTGAATGTTGGGAAAAACATCCTAGTGTGGGTGTTCATTTTGTTTATTATGGCTATGGAAATTGGCAAAGGCAATGGTTAATGCTTTGGAAAGGAAAAGTGGCATTTATTGGCATTATTTATGAAAATAATGGAAATTAGGATAAAAGGAAGGTGAAAGGTCATAGGTTGCATGTCAGGAGGAAAATGAAGGAAAATAATGGAAAATGAAGAAAATAGAGGCCTCGTTAATAAAAAGGCTTCTGAGGATCAGTTCATAGGATTTTTTCAGTTCATACTTTTTTTGTTTCAATTTTGGAGCTCTCTTTCTACTCTCTCTCTCTCTCTCTCTCTCTCTCATACTCTTGGATACATAGAGGTTTCTTGGAGCACTCTTTGAGGAGTGTGTCATACTTGGGATTTTGAGCAAGAAGGCGAAGGAAGAGTAGGAAAGCACAAGAGGACATTGGGATCAAAAACTATAATGGGTGTTTCTTTCATGTATCAAGTTGTATGTATGATTTTCTTACTAGTTTTGGCATGCATGACATATGCATGTGGTGTCTTGGTCATGATTTGTCATTGGCACAGAGGATTTCCTAGATTGACAGTGGTATTACCTAGCCTTGCCATTTACTAGATAGTCGTGGTTCTCATGTTCCTTTGGTTGTGGGTTGAGTTATTAGTTCCTGGAACCTTAGTTGGATGAATGCTTTGGAGCCCTATAACAACTTGGGTTGAGTTATTAGTCCTGGAGCCTTGGTTGGACAAATGCATTGGACCATGAAAACAGTTATGGGTTGAGTTACTAGTTATGGAGCCTTGGTTGGAACAAATGCTCTGCAACCCTAGACAACTTGCCTAGAGACCAATCTAGTGATGGATAGCGATGTCTGACTGAGAGGTAGAATCATTGATTGAGGGTTGACATGGTTTGGCCTCTGGAAGCCCTGGTTTTATTTTGATGGAATTTTTCTATAAGATCCCACATTCATGCTTGGAATATGGCACGAGGGTGATTGGTTGAAGAGATATTGGTTCACCCAATCTATGCTCAGGTGGAACGTGGATGTCCTGAACCTATTTGGCCTTTGCATTCATCAATAAGAGCTCTCTTTGTCCCTGGTATTTTATCAGTAAATATACTTTTCTATTTGTTGTTTATATGGTTGTTATATCCTTAATATTTTTGTTGATTATATGATGGTTATGAGTGAGTTCTATGACATTGATAATGTATGGCTCTCAACATGTTTTGGTTAATCTCTAAATGTACAATGAATATATGGATTAATATATGGTAATGGAGTTATTGTGATGAGACATCAATGCTTCTTAGGGATTCTCAGATAAGTATGAGACACCTATGCTCATATCTGTTGTTTAAACCCACAGAATTCATATTTATGACATGTTTGACGAAATTTATGTCATGACTAGTAGGGGTCCAGTCAAGTATTTGTTCAAGTATTTGCATTGTTATCATTTTTTTTTATGTTACTTTTAATTTCCAGATGTTTTATGGAGTTTTGTATAATGGCCTGTGTCTTGGCTCTGAAAAGTGGCACAAAATCTAGAGTCGCTGGCATGGAACTACCTGGAAAATTCCACAATCACACGCATGCCTTGATGTTGGAGTGATTGGAGGGTCCCAGTCACATGCATGCTCATGTTAAGGGAGTAGATAAGGATTTAATGCAAAAAAATTTCAACTTGTCCTAGGGACTCATCACCTGGATGGGATGGATGTCTCTTGTGGGTTCTATTGCAGGTGTAGAAGGTCAGGTTGTCTATGTTCCATTGGTTCCACTTCCTTAACTAACACATAGGGGGTTGAATCATATCATAATAACTCTTTGTCACATGTTTACCTTGGTTGGTCAGTTACTTGGGTAGATGTGGGAGGAGGGTGTTACACAATCCATGATGGTTGAGATAGAAGGTACTCTTTTTAACCAAATTGTCTTTGTTTTAGTAGATCTAGGTGCTAGTTTTAGCTATACTAGTCCCCAAATAGTGAAAAATGTAAATTAAATTTAGACAAATACAAAAATGCTTGGTTGGTCCAATTGGATACTGGAACTAAAAGGAAGGTTACTAATTGGGTCAAGGCCTATCCCATTGAATTAAATGGAAATAAAGAAACCATAAATCTAAATTATTTTCCTTTGAGCTCTTATGATATATTGGTGGTTATGGATTGGCTATAGGGACATAAAGCAATTGTTAATTGTTAAGATAATAATGTTACATGTACCATGGAAAATGGAGACATATAGATTGTAAAAGGTATACCCTGGACCATTTTTATCTAGAAAATATTTTCCTTACAGTTAAAGAGGTGTGCTAGAAAAGGGTGTGGACTATTTGATATTAAAGTATAGGATCACTCACAAGAAACTAAAACCAGAACCTTAGATGACTTAGAGGTGATACAAGAATACAAAAATGTGTTTCCAGATAAGATTCCTAGATTGCTACCTACGAGAGACATTGACTTCTCAATCGAGATTATGTGGGGGGCCACATGAGTGTCTAAAGAGCCCTACAAAATGAGTGTGCCATAACCAATGGAGCTAAAAATGAAACTTCAAGAATTACTAGATAAAGGATATATCAAACCAAGTGTTTCACCATGGTGAGCACCAATTTATTTGCGAAAAAGAAATATGGTACTATTGGATTATGTATTGAGCATATGAAATTGAATAAGTTAACAATTAAAAACAAATATCCACTTCCTATAATCATAGACTTATTTGATCAAGCGATATGGGACACTATTTTCTCTAAAATAGATTTAAGGTCTAGATATCATCAATTAAGGCTTAAAAAATAAGATATTCCCATAACAACATTCAGAACTAGATATGGGAACTATGAGCTTATTGTACTTCCATTTGGACTTACAAATGCGCCAGCTACTTTTATGTGCTTGATTAATAGTGTTTTTAGTCATTAATTGGATAAATTTGTGTTAGTATTTATTAATGATATTCTAATTTATTCAAAGAAATCAAAGGAAAATTACTCAAGCACCTAAAGATATTTTTGCAAAAATTTAGGGAACATCGACTTTATGCTAAGTTCAGTAAGTTTGAAATTTACTAGGGCCAAATATAGTACTAATGGCTTGTAATCTCCAAGGATGGGATAGTTGAGGATCCTAAAAAAGTTAAAGCCATTCTTAACTAGATGATTCCCAAGGATGTGGCAGATGTTAGATGTTTATGGGTATTATCGTAGATTCATTAAGGGTCTCTAATATGATTCACCACATAACTTCCTTATAGAAGAAGTGAGTTAAATTTGAATGGACACAGAAATGTCAAGAGTGTTTTGAATAGTTGAAGAATATGCTAACTGCCACACCTATACTTAAAATAGTTTACCCTAAAAAATATTTCACAATTCGTACTAATTCTTATTTAGAAGGCTTAGGAGGAGTATTAATGCAAGAAAATTATGTGGTGGCCTACAATTCTAGAAAATTAAAATAACATGAAATAAATTACGAAATATATGATTTGGAATTAGTTGTAGTCATATACACACTAAAAATGTGGTGTCATTATTTAATTGGTAAGAAATTCATGTTAGTCACTGATAATCTTAGTTTAAAATACTTTTTTAATTTGCCTTGCTTGAATGCTAGACAAGCTAGATGGATGACTTTCTTAAGCGAGAATGCTTTTAACATTAAAAGTATCAAGAGGAAGGAAAATAAAGTTGTTGATGCGCTAAGTAAATGTTTGAATCAAGTTTGTAAGGTATCCATAGGTAGTGTTAAAACATCTTTCATAGAACAAATAAGAAAAATGAATTTGGAAGATTAAACTTACAATCAGATCTAGTAAAGGTTGAAAACTAATGTTGATCAATTAGAAAAGACATAATATGTAATTAATGATAATGATCTGTTAACATCTAAAGACATAAGTTGTGTCCTTAATGTGCTCAGGATCAAACAATTAATTCTTGATGAATAACATAAAAATCCTTTCTTGGCTCATCTAGGTTATCACAAAATTCTTTCAGCACATTGAAAAGAATTCTTTTGGCCATAAATGAAAAAGTAGGTAGTTGTGTATTTAGTGAAATTCCAAGAGTGTCAAAGTGTAAAGGTAGAACATTAGCAACTTGCGGGTTTGTTGAATTCTTTTCCTTTACTAGGATGGGAGTGGGAAATAATTTCACTAGATTTTATCACTGGATTGCCTTAGAATAAAAGAAAACATGAACCAATCATGGTTGTAGTACATAAATTGAAAAAATATGCCCACTTTATACCTATTCAATACACTTATGAAGTTGTTCATGTGGTAGAGTTCTTTATGAATGAAATTTTCAAATTACATGGAATACCAAAAACTGTTATATCTTATAGGGATGTGAAGTTTACTTACAACTACTAGAAAACATTGTTTGTAGGAATGGGCACAGAGCTAAACTTTAGCATTCACAGACAGATGGGAAAACTAAAATGATCAATCATATCCTTGAAGAAATGTTACACATTTATGTAATGGATCAAGCCACGAAGTGGGAAGAGTATTTGCATTTAGTTGAGTTTTCCTATAATAAGAGTTATCAGGCATCCCTCAAAATGAGACCATTTGAAGTTCTATATGGGCAAAAGTTCCATACTCCCTTGAGTTGAATTCATCCTAAAGATAGACTTGTTTTAGGACCATATCTTTTGTAGGAAATGGAACAAATTGTGAAGAAAGTAAATCAAAACCTAAAAGAAGCTTGGGACAGACAGAAGTGCTATGCATATTTAAAAGGACACATAAGTAATTTCAAATATGGGAACATGTATATATTAAAGTTTTACCAAATAAAATTACCCTAGAACTGGGAGGTTGTGCTAACTTAGCTCCCTAGTTTTGTGGACCATTTGAAATAGTAGCAAGAGTAGCGCTAGTGGCCTGCCATCCAGCATTAGTAGCTCACATTAATGTTCAAAATGTATTTCATGTGTCTCTTTTGAAAAGACACATTCATGATCCAAATCATATTATAAATTGGAATTTTTTACAGGTTGAACTGGAAGGAGTGTTCTAAGTAGGGCCTCTATAAACATTAGAAGGGAGGGAAACTATACTCTGGAATCGAGCCATCACCCAGGTTAAAGTGAAATGGAAGCACTTTGGGCCTGAGGAGGACACCTGGGAGATGGAAAAAGAAATGAAAGAGGCATTTCCTATGTTATTCCAGAAGGCATGACTGAAGAAAAACACTAAGGACAATATTCCTTTTAAGGGGAGGGAAAATGTGGTGCCTTTGATAAAATTATTTCTTATCAGAATTTTATGAGTTTTATTTTCATAATTTTGGATGATGACCATGAGGCTAAAAGGTAAAGTTGAACATGTTTATTAGAATGTAATTATTTACTACTATAATGAAATTTCGTTACTATTTTTTAGTTTGAAAATATAAGAGGAGCCACCATGTGAGTAGTCAGGCTTCCAACTATAAGGAAATAGTTAGAAATTAGTTATGGTCAAATAAAGGATAGTTTCCACAAAAAAAGGAAAAATCCTCCATCTTCCAAGAAATTATTTTCGTTACCACCAAAATTTTCATGATGGGAGAGAAAGCTCATGGGTGAAGGAAGATAATCCAAAAAAGAAAGATTACAGGAGAGAAAGACAATCTAAAAATTAAGGTTTTAGTGGGAGAGAAATATTGAACCTACAAAAAATAAAATTACGACCTGAGATTTAGTAGGACGTTGTTAGGGCTTATGGAAGATGAATTGTGAGATAAAACCAATTAATTTCCTTGCAAAAAGGAAGCCTATTTCTCGGGGGGTACTTTCGGTATAACATTTGAACAATTTGGAGGAACATGGTACCTCCTTCTATATTTATAAAAAAATGTATCTAAGCAACTGGGTTTTCCTGATATGCTTTGATTGAGAATTTGGAATCCCAATATTTGGTTAAGTTTCTATGTATGGAAGAGAAATGAATATAAGGTTAATAAGTATATGGTCTATTTTCAAGAAGGACTTAACTTCTGTTATAAATTGTTTTATGAAAAAGGTTGTCTATTTATGCTAAATATTTTTTTTATTTAAACTTCAAAGTAATATTGTAAGGGAAACTATGAAATATGTAGGAGATTATTACAAATAAGCGCCATATAAAGTTTCTATATATAACCACGAAAGATAGGGTTAACCTAGTTATGGATTGACCTAAGGTAATGTTCTCAAGTTATTTCACAAGAAGTCTCCATCGTAATATGGGAAACCCTTAAAAAAAATTTAAGTATTGAAACCTGGTAGCCACGAGTCTTACATTCAAAACTTATGAAATAAGAGTTTCCCTAAACTATCTAGTCTATAACTATATCTTTATATAGAAATATTCAATAAATAATAAAGATAAATCAACATCACACGACTATTGATCCTTATATTTAACCATAAATGAAATGTGTAGGAAGATAAAAAGAAAAGTAGAAAAAAGAAGCTACAAAAAGGCTCAAGAAAAATAAACCATTATAGTTCATGTTATCTACATGAATTAGTTATGTCTATCCTACTCATAAGATGGAATATATTAACATTTTAAAACACAAACTAGGGTGGAAACACTCAAAACAAACTTGAAAATTTGTGAGCAGATATATTATTACATAATGTAGTCACCCATGTACAACCTAAATAAAATAACATAAGGAACTCAGGTATATTAAAACTTTGGTACACATATAAAAAATCAAGTAACTTGAAAGACTATTATAAATTATAAAAAATAATGGAAATTAAGGTAGTGTAATTAGAGCAGGGTGTTCGAAAGGTAAATTCCTAAACTAAATTTTAACCCAATTAAAATAATACATATGTGAACCCAGAAGGGTTTATTTTCCTTTGAAAAGAAAATTGGAAAACTAGAAAATAATTTGTAAAAGCATATGGCCATGGTCATGAACATTCTAGGTTTACAAGGAATGTTTGCTTGAGACAGAGGTAAGCATGTGAGGAAGAAGAGGTAGGGGATAGATCCTTGGAAAATTTTTGAGGCATAAAGGTAATCCCGAGAAAGAAAAACCCTAGTAGGAATAGGTGAAAACCTATAGCACGTAAGAGAACTAAATTAAAATAGCATAACGTAACATAAAAATTTGTATGTGTTTAGAAATAAATAATTTAATACACAGTGGATGGATAATTACCTGAGCATGCACCTCACTTGCTCGTTGAACCCTAACATGTGCGATAATAATACTCAAGGGTCAGAGCTAAGAAAATTGAAAAACAAGTTGGAAAAGCCTTTTCTGATTATATATAATTCGTGGTGCATTAAAATTCTTACCATAGATAAAACACTTGAGAAAATAGATAATCTCTTGAGAAATCTTAACGTAGAACCTTGTACAAAGAAAAATCCCCAATTATAATAAAATAATTGAGGGTAATTAAATGAAAAGTTGGAGAAAAGGTGAACCTAAGAAACCTTGATATATTAAAGTAGAATAGGAAAAGGAGTTTTTTGCAAGAACCCTACTAGTATTTTCCTATAGGTGACAGCATTGAGCAAGAAATCATCTAAAAAACTAGAGAAGGGTTACTCTCGTCAACCTGTGAAACCATAAAAAGATAAACCAAGAGAAATAGTGAAATCCTCTTTCAAAGTTTCCTAAGAAAACCCTAAGATTTCTTAAGTAGTTTAGGTACCGTTAGAGAAATTTTGAGGTCTAAAATGGCCTCAAAACAAAAATGTACAACCAAAATCAACTTTATAAGAATGAATAGTATTCAAGATGATGATGTCAACCATGGGGGATGATTCACCATTTTAGTAGTAAAAAAATAAAAATATTAAAAAAATAAAAAAATCAACACGTGTTTTCAAGTTATCTCCCAAAGGTTTTACTCAAATTTTGAGCAAGAGCACTTTTTGGATGCATAATTTAATTCCTTATCCAAGAAGAACCCATGTTACATACTTTTTATGGACCAAGTTACATGAAATGTGAGAAATACATGGAAAACATGATTGCAATCACGTTTTTATTTGGAATTAGGATTGTCGTTAGACCAAAACCTACACGTGTTAGTCAATGATCACATCACCATAGATAAGGATCCAAGAGTGGGAATTAGTCCATGTCATGAAGCACACAAGGAGCGTTGGTTTATCCAATGTCCATCAATTCCATCCCAACTCAAGTCAGGTGTGTATCAAACACGTGACTTACGCTCTAATACCATTTGTTGGGAATCATGATTATCTTTACACCAAAACCCATAGGTGTTAGTCAACGATCACATTTCCAGAGATAAGGATCCATGAGAGGTGATTAGTCCATGTTGCGAAACACACAGGGAGCATTGGTTTATCCAATGTCCAACATTTTTTTCATGTATTTCTCATTTTTTGTATAGCATGGTTCATCAAAAGTATGAAACATGGGTACTCCTTTGATGAGAAATTAAATTCCACATCCAACGAGTGCTCCCACTTGAAAGTTTAATAAAACCATAGGGAGATAAGTGTAATCTAATATTATTTTAATATTTCTGATATTATTTTATAATATTCCTTAGGAGTCCCATTTTAGACCTCAAAATTTGTCTAATGGAAGTAGAATAATTAAGTAAAAATACTTTAAGATCAATATGATTATCTAAGGAGGATACTCCCAAAATATCTCCAAGAAACCCTAATGTGAAGAATTTATGAGTATACTCTCCAACAAGTTTAAAAATTGAGTAAACTATTGTAGTAAGTAAATAACTCTGAAGGGGAAAAGACCACAAATAAGAATGTGCATGTTACTGATAGAGAGCAAAAGACCTTGTACGAAGAGACTATAGTAATAGGTCTACTAGTTCCACAACATAAATTGAGTCATAATACATGACACTGAGGAGAACTCAAAACCTGGTAGGGTCCAAACTTATGTCAAGAATGAATAAACCCTTGAACAGTGTAGAGATTAGAGAACCAAAGTTGTCGATGAAAATGATAATGGATTCATAGACGAAGGGTAGTGTGAGGTTTGTTACCCTAACCACCCTTTGAGGGAAATATTCACCCTCAAAAATTTTGCAGTAGATCTGAGTCATTTAAAAATTGACAGACCACATGGCCCAAACATGTGGTAGACTTAAAATACTGCACACAATGTTGTTTGAACTCACCAAGAATGGTTTCTCTTTAAGAATGGTTTCTCTTGTTCACAACCCAAACCATCTCAAAATGTTAACAAGGGAAAAATTGTAGAACTACCTTGGAACCTTTGTCCCATCATGGTGTTGGGATATGGAACAAGTTTCTTGTTATAAGTATACTTATATACATGTTTGGTGAACCAAGTATCGATACTAATGTTATATAGAAACCCCCTTTTTTCGAAGTTTCAAATTTGATCTAAGATTAGGTGGGCCAACCTCAAGTGCTTAGGAAAATAATGTTGGTCTTAATGTAACTTGTGAAAAACCTCTATGGATCCTTAATAAATTGAGAGCTTGTGCATGTATTGAGTTGGAAAATGATATTTATTAATTTTTTTATGAATCAAGAATTTTCTTTAAATTCAAAAGATTAAATCGTGATGTGGCACTTCTCAAAATTATGTTGGCCTCACTCTTACTAGATTTATTAGCCAATGGTTTCTTACCCAAACCTAACAGGGAATTTCCAAAATAGTAGTGCTTTACATATATTGATAGGAAAAAAGTGTCATAAAACCCATAAAACAAAAAGAAAACAAAACGGGCATTAGACATCATCAATTTTTACCAGAGTTGGATGATCAGGACCCAATCCAGGGTGTGGCAGAGGTTTGAATCCACAATGTACATTCCCCTCCATGTGATCCAAGTGGATTTCTAAATGGTCGAGCTACTCATGGATGCATCATTTCCCTCTCCAAAAACTAACCAGTATATCATGTATCTCCAACAAGTTGTGTTATATGTGATTCATAAAATCTATAATGTCACTGTGACACTGATCATCTTGTCGGTCCCTATTAAATTGGTCCAACACATCACTCATCTTTTGAATCACAATACCATAGGATTCTATTGTAGGAAGGTTTCCTATAGAGGGAGAATACTAAGAGAATGACCTGAATATTATTTCACCATGGCTTTGTTCATGGTGTTTCTTCCAAACCGAGATTCTTCTCTGTTGGGTTGTGTTATATTATTTCCACCACTAGCCTGCATAGTTAAGAGGGGGGTTAGAGTGGGGGCGGAGCCCCCCTTCGTTGTGCTGATTGTGTAGCGGTGGGATCATAGTGGGGGTGGTAGCCCCCCACTGTCCAGGGGGTTTGAGGGGGGCAGGTAGCCCTCATCTACGGGGTCTAGGGCAATGACCGAGGGAAAAAAATTTTGGACCCTATATTAGGTTAGGCAGACCTACCTATGGTTTTGTGCTTGGTTTTCACACATGGTTTTGAACGCGATGGTTTTTGGTCCATGGTTTTGGATGCAATGGTTTTAGGCCTATGGTATTGGATGCTTTGGCATGTATAAATATGTATTATAACATTGAAAGGAACATAATGAAAAATCAAGCTGGTAGTCACGGTTTTGGGATCCAGGGAAAAATCTCTGTGTATATGTGTTTTATGTGTTATGCTCTCGCATTGCTTATTTTATGTGTTTTAGAATTCGTATGGAGGTAATTTCTGTACAGGGTTAAAACCTACATTTGGTATAAAATTTGTTTTGGCTTCAAGGGGACACCTTTGTTGCTGAGGCGTTTCGCTCGGGCCTGTGGTAGACCTTGTTCAGTGGAAGATCTGCGGGATCGATTCTGGTGGTGAAATAAGATGGCGAGCAGTGGAAAGATATAGATCGAGAAATTTAATGGTCAGATTTTTGAGTTGTGGAAACTCAAGATGGAGGATCTGTTGGTGGGTAAAGATTAGTGGATCGCGGTAGATCTGGGTACTAAACCAAAGAGAGTGTCCGATGAAGAATGGAATAAGTTGGATTGGAAGGCAAAGAGCACAATGCGATTGTGTGTCTCAGATTTAGTATTGTTGAATGTATCAGAGGAATCTACGGCTAAGGATTTGTGGGACAAGTTAGGGACTTTTTACCAATCTAAGTCTCTGGTGAATAAACTATTCCTATGGAAAAAACTGTATAACCTAAGGATGAAAGATGGAGACTCAGTGACAGAGCATCTGAATGCATTTAATACTGTGGTAAGCTAGTTATTGTCTGTTGATATTAAAATTTCAGATGAAGATAAGTGAATTAGTTTGTTGTGTTCTCTACCAGATTTGTGGGATAGTCTGGTTATTGCAATAGTTAGCAATGCAATTACCTTGCAGTTTGATGAAATAGTCTCATCCTTGTTGACAGAGGAGATGAGATCGAAAAATGTGGAGAGCCATAATGGTGATGCCTTGTCTATACGAGTACGGTCCCAGAATAGAAACAAAAATAGGTCATCGAGTGGGAGATCTAAATCTAGAGGGAGATCTAAATCTCTAGGAAAACCTGTAAGGGTGGTGTGCTGGAAATGTGGAAAGGAAGGGCACTAGAAAAGGGACTTTAAATCTAAAGCTCCTAACAAAGGAAATGGATCTGTTGATGCTCCTTCTGCAAAGGCGAAAACCACCTCAGATGAAGGTGGGGATGTGTACTTGGCTTCTTCAAGTACACATGTAGATCATGAGGCATGGTTGATTGACTCAGGTGCATCCTTTCACTTCACTCCCCATAGAAAGTGGTTCTGCGAGTAGGAGAAATATGATGGTGGTGATGTCTTCTTGGGGGATGATAGGAAGGCTAAAATCATTGGTCATGGAAAAGTAAAGTTGAAGTTGCAAGGTGGAAGGGTTAGAACACTTCTGGGTGTTGTGCATATTCTTGCATTAGCCAGAAATCCGATTTCAGTAAGGAAGATTTATGATGTAGGTGTAAAAATAGTGTTTGAGAAGGATACCTACAAGATGGTTCGGGGAGCACTAGTATTGATGTGGGGAGTTTTAATTGGAACTCTGTATAAGCTGCAAGGTAGCACTGTTGTTGATGGGTGCAATAGTTTTGTGGTTCCTAAAAGTGGAGCAGAAAATCTAGTGGTCTCTGGAGAGAAGACCATGCTGTGGCATCAAAGGCTTGGACATATTGGAGAGAAGGGCCTTTGAATACTTCATGGTAAAGGTATGGTAGAAGGTATGAGTAATATCTCTCTGGATTTTCATTTATGTGAAAATTGTGTATATGGGAAGAAGAATCGAGTGAGTTTCCCCTCTAGTGGTAAGAGGGTGAAACACATATTAGAGCTTGTGCACAGTGATGTGTTTGGACCTGTGAAAGTTCCATTACTGGGTAAGTCTGTGTATTATGTATCATTTATAGATGACTTCTCAAGGAATATATGGATATATTTCCTTAAGAAGAAATCTGAAGTCTTTGACAGGTTTAAAGAATTTAAGGCTTTGGTGGAAAACCAGACAGAGAAGAAGATAAAGGTGTTGAGGTCAAGTAATGGTGGAGAGTTTTGCAACAAGGAATTTGAAGAATTCTGTAAGAAGTGTGAAACAAATATTAGAGATTGTGCACAGTGATGTGTTTGGACCTGTGAAGGTTCCATCATTGGGTAAGTCTGCGTACTATGTATCATTTATAGATGACTTCTCAAGTAATACATGGATATATTTCCTTAAGAAGAAATCTGATGTCTTTGACAAGTTTAAAGAATTTAAGGCTTTGGTGGAAAACCAGACAGAGAAGAAGATAAAGGTGTTGAGGTCACATATGGTGGAGAGTTTTGCAGCAAGGAATTTGAAGAATTCTATAAGAAGTGTGGTATATCACGACAGAAGACTACTCCATACACACCTGAGCAAAATGGAGTTGCAAAAAGAATGAACAAGACGTTTATGGAAAGGGAAAGAAGCATGCTCAGCGTTGCTGGTTTAGGACAGGAATTCTAGGCAGAGGCGGTGGAGACAACATGTTACCTAGTCAATAGATCACCTTCATCAGCGTTGGAGGATAAGACTCCACAAGAGGTATGGACTCGTAAGAAACCCTCTCTTTCACATATAAGGATATTTAGATGTGGTGCATATGTACATGTTCCAAAGGAGAAAAGAACAAAGTTGGATAGTAAATCTGAAAAGTGCATCTTTATTAGGTATAAGGATGGTTTAAAGGGTTATAAGCTTTGGAACCCAGTAACAAGGAAGGTTGTGTACAACTGAGATGTGGTGTTCAGAGAGGTGAAAAATGTTATTAAACATGAAGTCCCATCAAATGAACCTGAGAAGATAGAGTTTGAGCTAAAGGAGGAAGAATGGTTTTAGGCCTATGGTATTGGATGCTTTGGCATGTATAAATATGTATTGTAACATTGAAAGGAACATAATGAAAAATCAAGCTAGTAGTCATGGTTTTGGGATCCAAGGAAAATCTCTGTGTATATGTGTTTTATGTGTTATGCTCTCGCATTTCTTATTTTATGTCTTTTAGAATTCGTATGCAGGTAATTTATGTACGGGGTTAAAACCTACATTTGGTATCAAAGTTGTTTTGGCTTCAAGGGGACACCTTTGTTGCTGAGGGGTTTCGCTCGAGCCTGCGGTAGACCCTGTTCAGTGGGAGATCTGCCGGATCGATTCTGGTGGTGAAATAAGATGGCGAGTAGTGGAAAGATATAGATCGAGAAATTTAATGGTTAGATTTTTGAGTTATGGAAACTCAAGATGGAGGATTTGTTGGTGGATAAAGATTAGTGGATCACGGTAGATATGGGTACTAAACCAACGAGAGTGTCCGATGAAGAATGGAATAAGTTGGATTGGAAGGTAAAGAGCACAATACGATTGTGTGTCTTAGATTCAGTATTGTTGAATGTATCAGGGGAAACTACGGCTAAGGATTTGTGGGACAAGTTAGGGACTTTGTACCAATCTAAGTCTCTAGTGAATAAACTATTCCTATGGAAAAAGTTGTATAACCTAAGGATGAAAGATGGAGACTCAATGACAGAGCATCTGAATGCATTTAATACTGTGGTAAGCTAGTTATTGTCTGTTGATATTAAAATTTCAGATGAAGATAAGTGAATTAGTTTGTTGTGTTCTCTACCAGATTTGTGGGATAGTCTGGTTATTGCAATAGTTAGCAATGCAATTACCTTGCAGTTTGATGAAATAGTCTCATCCTTGTTGACATAGGAGATGAGATAGAAAAATGTGGAGAGCCAGAAGGGTGATGCCTTGTCTGTACGAGTACTGTCCCAGAATAGAAACAAAAATAGGTCATCGAGTGGGAGATCTAAATCTAGAGGGAGATCTAAATCTCTAGGAAAACCTGCAAGGGTGGTGTGCTGGAAATGTGGAAAGGAAGGGCACTAGAAAAGGGACTTTAAATCTAAAGCTCCTGACAAAGGAAAGGGATCTGTTGATGCTCCTTCTGCAAAGGCGAAAACCACCTCAGATGAAGGTGGGGATGTGTACTTGGCTTCTTCAAATACACATGTAGATCATGAGGCATGGTTGATTGACTCAGGTGGATCCTTTCACTTCACTCCCCATTGAAAGTGGTTCTGCGAGTATGAGAAATATGATGGTGGTGATGTCTTCTTGGGGGATGATAGGAAGGCTAAAATCATTGGTCACGGAAAAGTAAAGTTGAAGTTGCAAGGTGGAAGGGTTAGAACACTTCTGGGTGTTGTGCATATTCTTGCATTAGCTAGAAATCCGATTTCAGTGAGGAAGTTTTATGATGCAGGTGTAAAAATAGTGTTCGAAAAGGATACCTACAAGATGTTTCGGGGAGCACTAGTATTGATGTGGGGAGTTTGAATTGGAACTCTGTATAAGCTGCAAGGTAGCACTGTTGTTGATGGGTGCAATAGTTTTGTGGTTCCTAAAAGTGGAGCAGAAAATCTAGTGGTCTCTGGAGAGAAGACCATATTGTGGCATCAAAGGCTTGGACATATTGGAGAGAAGGGCCTTCGAATACTTCATGGTAAAGGTATGGTAGAAGGTATGAGTAATATCTCTCTGGATTTTGATTTCTGTGAAAATTGTGTATATGGGAAGCAGAATCGAGTGAGTTTCCCCTCTAGTGGTAAGAGGGTGAAACACATATTTGAGCTTGTGCACAGTGATGTGTTTGGACTTGTGAAGGTTCCATCACTGGGTAAGTTTGTGTATTATGTATCATTTATAGATGACTTCTCAAGGAATATATGGATATATTTCCTTAAGGAGAAATCTGAATTGTTTGACAGGTTTAAAGAATTTAAGGCTCTGGTGGAAAACCAGACAGAGAAGAAGATAAAGGTGTTGAGGTCAAATAATGGTGGAGACTTTTGCAGCAACGAATTTGAAGAATTCTGTAAGAAGTGTGAAACAGATATTAGAGATTATGCACAGTGATGTGTTTGGACTTGTGAAGGTTCCATCATTGGGTAAGTCTGTGTACTATGTATCATTTATAGATGACTTCTCAAGGACTACATGGATATATTTCCTTAAGAAGAAATCTGAGGTCTTTGACAGGCTTAAAGAATTTAAGGCTTTGGTGGAAAACCAGACAGAGAAGAAGATAAAGGTGTTGAGGTCACATATGGTGGAGAGTTTTGCAGCAAGGAATTTGAAGAATTCTATAAGAAGTGTGGTATATCGCGACAGAAGACTACTCCATACACACCTGAGCAAAATGGAGTTGCAGAAAGAATGAACAAGACGTTTATGGAAAGGGAAAGAAGCATGCTCATTGGTGTTGGTTTAGGACAGGAATTCTAGGCAGAGGCGGTGGAGACAACATGTTACCTAGTCAATATATCACCTTCATCAGCATTGGAGGATAAGACTCCACAAGAGGTATGGACTCGTAAGAAACCCTCTCTTTCACATCTAAGGATATTTGGATGTGGTGCATATGTACATGTTCCAAAGGAGAAAAGAACAAAGTTGGATAGTAAATCTGAAAAGTGCATCTTTATTAGGTATAAGGATGGTTTAAAGGGTTATAAGCTTTGGAACACAGTAACAAGGAAGGTTGTGTACAACTGAGATGTGGTGTTCAAAGAAGTGAAAAATGTTATTAAACATGAAGTCCCATCAAATGAACCTGAGAAGATAGAGTTTGAGCTAAAGGAGGAAGAATCAGACTCTACAGCAGAAGAGGAATCAGAAGATGAAGAGCCACAAACTTCGGTTGTGAGAAGATCAGTTTGAGAAACAAGGAAACCAAAAAGGTATAATCCATCTAATTTTTGTTCAAATGTTTCTTTATCTATTACTGATGATGATCCCAAAATTGTGAAGGAAGCAGTAGATTCAGAGGATGGAAAACTGTGGAAAGAGGCCATGGTTGATGAAATGGCATCTTTGCACAAAAATGAGGCTTGGGATCTGGTGGAGTTGTCGGCTGGAAGGAAACCCATTATCAGCAATGGGTGTTCAAGAAGAAGAAAAATGCAGAAGGAAAGGTGGAGAAATACAAAGCTCGGTTGGTAGAAAAAGGTTATTCCCAGGTGTCAGGAATTGATTTTGGTGATATTTTTTCTCCTGTTTCCAAGGTAGCTTATATTAGATTACTTTTATCTGTTGCTACTGCTTTTGATTTTGACGTAGAAAAGATGGATGTGAAGACAACATTTCTTCACGGGGATATAGAAGAAGAGATCTACATGAAGCAACCTGAAGGATTTGCGGTGAGGGGTAAGAAAGCACTGGTATGCAAGTTAAAGAAGTCTTTGTATGGGTTAAAATAGTCACCAAGGATGTGGTATTAGAAATTTGATACATTTATACAGGGACTTGGTGTTATAGAGATATTTGGGCACTACAACCCCAATCACATATGTCCATAAACCAAGGGCTTCTAAGTCCCTAAAAGTTTTGTTTCATGCACTAAAGGAGCAAGGTTAGCTGATTACACCACCTCCCAGAAGTTTTCCATGAAAATATACTTAGAACTAGTCAAAGCAGGACCATACAGACTGCCCAGTTCTAAAGGTGTGATGCATCTCACCTGCCACATGCAAAAAGTGCATTGCATGCTGGAAATCCCTTTCATAGGGTGTGATGAGCGAGAGCAGACAAATGGCACAAGCAATTTTCTAGGTGGAAACCCAGAGAATCTTCTAGAAACTACTCATTTGGCACTTGCCTCTCTGAGTTTGCCTAGGGATGAGTAAGAGATCTAAAATCTCCATGTGGAACTAGGAACTATCAGAGAGATGACACTAATCAAAATCCCAGAAGCTGACTCACCCCCTTCAAATATCTATAAATGGATCCCTCATCCAAGAGATCCGAAGGTTGGAATTTGGTAATTTTCAAAGAGGTGCTGTTGGTTTCTCTTTGAATACATTGTTGGGTGATCTTGCTTTGTGTGAGGTGAAGAGGGATTTCAAGCTGGGAGGATGGCGTTGGGTCAGAACAAGTGGTTGTAATCCTCTCTTCTATGACTTTTACTAATAAAGTTATTTGAGTTTTCCTCCATATTCTTGTGTATCTCAGAATATTATGTTTGTTATATGCATTTGTATGGCCAATATATATCTGATCCTATATTTTTTACAGTGAAAGATCTCTATTCTTTGATGGTATTTTGTTGTTGTGAATCTACAGGTGCTCTTTGAAGCTGGACAAGTAAGGAAGCAGTGGCGAGATTCTGTCAAAGGGGAAAGGAAACAAGCAAGGAGCTAAGTGGAAGACTGAGGTTGGTACTCTCTGCTTCTTTCCCATCTCTCTCTCGTAAAGGAAAAACAAGTGACTTTAATCTATTTGTTTCTAAGATAGCTACCCGTCTTAGTGGGACTAGCAGTTCTGAATAGACACTAGATTTCCCGATAACAAAATGGCGACTCCACTGGGGAGCGATTAGTTTGATTTCTTTTCTCTATTTGTTTGATTCATAAACCATAGATGGAGCCTGAAGTCAAGCCAGCTAACCTTCGAACTACATTTTCTATGCAAGTGCAAAGTAGATCAACATTGCTTCAGTCAATCTCCGGGTTTGTTTATGAACTGAACAATTGACTTGCAAACATCCTAAGTGCCCTAGAGGTAGCTTGAGTAACCTCATTAGATTAGCCCTATACTTTGTAGTTACTGACTATCATTTGCTCAGCCTAAATCCCTGGACTAAACTGCAAACTGTGACCAAAAACCATGTTAAAGTCTCGTTCCTTGACCATCGCACCCTCTCCTTTAGGAAATTTGGATGCATCGCACCTCCCATGTGATGTAGGTGGGATGCATCCATGTTTCCCTGTGTTGCAAGCGTGATGATCAGACAAGACTAGATCTGCCTCTAAATTTTAGTTTCTTCTTCACTGTCTTCAGTTTTATTCAAGAGTTTTGTTGTCTGTGATCAGTAGACCACTCTTGGAACCCCCTTCTTTCCATCATCCAACCTCTATTGTACGAAGAATTGTGAATGTTTTTATGTTTTGTGCGCCATTTACAGTTCTCTTTTACAAAGAAGTAGCTTAATCGAATTGTCGTCTTTTGATTTGGAAGTGTCACAAGTGTCATTTTCAGTCAAAGAAAAGAATCCCATTGTTCTTGATAGTCGATTATACTATTACTCTTGTATTTGATCTGAATTAGTAGTATTTCAAGTGTCGAAAGCAATTTTCAATTCAAAATCGTAAAAGTGTCGTCTTTTCTCCTTTTCGTTTTTGAAAAGAAAGTCGTTAGTATTGTCGCTTTGAAAGAAGGAATAGTTCAGATTTGTATTTAGCATTCTTTTCTTCATTCACACATTAAAAAAGCGGAAAACAAATACATGCACGTGCATTTGCATTTAGACTGCTTGTTGATTTTGATTTAGGATAGTGCATCTACTATGTGCTCTCTGCTCTATGTTGAAATAATTTCATTTCTCTTTCCTTAGTAGCTAGGATTTTCATTGCAAAAAGAAGATTAAATGACTGTTTATCATCTTATGTTGCATTTTAGGAATTGTATATCTACATCACACGGTGAACCTGAAAGGCAAATTTCTTAAGAAATATCAACTGTAAAATAAATTTAATGAACATAAAAATGCTTTGGAACCTAACGCACAACATCTAGAAGTCTAGGCTAGAGACGTATTCCAGCGTCGTAAAGCCTGGTAACTGTTGCTTTCATCGTAGGTTGGGTGATTCCTCCTCTTTGACACGATAAGTGCTAGTACGAACTTGTGCTCCCACATACAGTCGAGTATATATTAGGAGACCACAATAGGCTATATCCTTTATCCTTTGGAAGCCGTGTCTACCACCCTATCGATCTCAATGCACTGAACACAGCATTCGGGAAGATTGACTACCATACCATAAAAAGTATTCTACAGTTTTGCGATTGGTTTGGTAATCCCTCTGTCTAGATTTCCAGAGCAGTCTCTTTTGTTTCTTTTCAGACTCCTTAAAGGAAAAGGTCTATCTGAGCACTTGTCACTTTAGGCTCATTAAAAATCGAAGGCGACTAGAGTCATCTTTAGCTTTTTCTTGACTCTTAAAAAGTGAAAAAGCAAGTTTTGTCAAAGCGTCTAAAAGTTATTTTAATCGGAATAACGTCACTGTTCCCTCGTTGGTCTTAGGTTGAGAAAATGGAGTCCAGCGATTTCCCCTTGGGGGAATTCCTAGTCCTTTCTCCTCTTGGGGAGATGTTGGTGCACCTCATTTGGCCACATTGTCCCTTCCAGGACTGATAATTGGCCTGCCGGTATGGCTTTTCTCGACCTCTGTCATTCAAGGCACCGTAATTCCTGAACAATCGAATCAGCAACTAGATGATACCAGAGTTTCCTGCCAACCTTCTACTTTGTTTGTCTCTCCATCTTCTTCTTCCTCTTCGCTTGCTAAAGATAGTAAAACTAAAAACCAAGTAACTGAGAAGAAGAAGAAGGGGAAGGAGAAGAAGAAGAAGGAGCTAACGGCAAAAAGGAGCAACCATACATCGTCTAGCGAAAATCCACACACTGCACTGTCCGAACCTAAATCTCCAAATGTCATCTACAAAGGAGACCACTATCACCGAGATTGTCCTTGCATCCCACGGATCCTAAGGGACTGGTCTCCCCGTTTGCACAATCCGGCGTCATCAACCTCTGACGATCATGTTGAAAGTACACTGTCAACTAGTGAAAGCAAAGTCAGCGGACAAAAAGGAAAATCTAAAGTTCCCTACAGACTTTGTGAAGGCGACCATGCCCTCCACCGTTGTCCCTTCCTGGATGAAGCTAAAAGAGTCTTGGATAATCATCCTGTATCACCACAGTGACTCCCTCCTAGGTACAAGAAACTCTTGTTGAATCCATTGCTAGTTGAAAATCTGACTGACCCATCTTTGGAGTCGGTCGAAGTGCCTATCATTGAAGGTAAATCCTATAAGTCCACATTGGACCAAAGTCAACAGGTCGAGATGACAGTCGAACCCATCTTGACTTCAGAAGATTTACCTTCAGATGATACAGTCGCCGAAGAGAATGAGAACAACACCGTTTAAATTCTTTTCATCAACATAGACTCCGATGAAGATGGAGGCAATCTTCCCATTCCTTTACCGCAGGAAGGAAATTCGTCAGAGTTGTATTTGGCCGTTTATTCAGTCCCACCTCCAAGCAACCTAGTCGTTTCCTTCGATTGGAATCTACTAGGCAGACCCCGTTTACCATCTAATGTACCATTTTTAATTATACTGCAAACTTACAAAATGGTCATGGTTGGTACCATCATAGATGAAGGGGATTTTGTGAGTATCCTTTCCTCAACTGCTTGGAAAGCACTTGGTTCACCATCGCTTTTTCCTAAGATGCGATACCTGACAGGCTTCGATAAAGGAACCAGTCAGCCATTAGGGATCCTTCCAAATTTGCCTATAACTTTGAGAAGGAAAATCATTTATCTGAACGTAATGGTAGTCCAAGGGCCTTTAGATTACATTCTACTCCTTGGGCGTGACTACATTTATAGCATGGGAGCCATCGTCTCCTCACTCTTTTGAGTAATGTGTTTTCCGCATGAAGGCACAGTGGTCCAGCTCGTAGACCAGCTTTCATTCCCCGGTTCACACATAGCTAATAGTCAAATTCCATCCCTAACAGGTCTTTTTACACAAGGAATGTCTCACCAATCTCCAATCCGTCCACCTGATGAGCGCGAGCGATTCGATGGTCAAGATTGAAACCTAGGGGGCATGCACCCTAGCCTGCTTCGGCAGGAAAACTTCAAGTATAGGGTAGGTTTCCACAGAGGATATATGATTGGTCTGACACACCCATCCGTTTAGGAAAATGGGATTAGACCGGAATAAGATACCTCTGTTAGAAGGTAGGCCTTTCCCGATAGAACAAATGTTTTGTCTGCAAATTGAAGGGTAACCTGGAAAGGTAGGCCTTTCCTGATAAAACAAATGTTTTTTCTACAAATTGAAGGGTAACCTGGAAAGGTAGGCCTCTCCCGATAAAACAAGTGTTTTGTCTGCAAATTGAGGGGTAACCTGGGGAAACTCTACTTCGCTATACTTGGGGGCATGCAAACTTTTTGCGTGAAAGTGAAAAGCGAACATTTATTTTCTTAGTTTGTAGGTTCTTAACCCTTTAAACTCGTAGGATTGGTCGTTCCTAGCTTACATAATGAAAGGAGTCAGAGCATAATTTCGAATGGTGCAAGCTCCCTAAAAAATGAACCTATCGATGAGACATCCTTATTATACGACTGGCATGAGCAGTTTTACTCGAAGTTCAAGCTCGTTAAAAATTAAACCTAGCAATGAGAATATGTTCCACCAGAGTTTAATCTCATTAAAAAATGAACCCACCTCCGGTAAATAACCATTGTGAATGCATTATCATCAACTTTTGAGCCTTGGTCGTGTTCTTACCATCACCTCCACTCCGTTGTTGCCGATCATTCACCTCCATTTGATTGTTTACCCCTTTTGAGGAACAGCTGCGATGAGTGATCCTATTAGCCACCTTTTTACACTGCCATGATTGGAGAGTTCCAAACCTTACCTGGAACCGGCTGCTATTTGAAAACATCACTTGTTCCTCAAAAAACAAGTCTCCTTTAAGCTCTTTTCATCTGACTCGTAAAATATGAAAAGATTGTCGAGCGATTGGCCTCTCCATCTCATTAGAGTGATTGGAAGTGCTATCCCTCCTCTAGATATTAATCTTTTTGGACCTGAGGGATTATTACACAAAAAGATCGAGTGTTTGTCTTGTTCGGCTTGTTAAAACTATCGAAAAGTCATCCCTTTCATATCGTTTTATACTTTTTTGGACTTAAGGGATTATGTTACGAAAAATGAATATTGGAGTCTTCTTTTCGTCTCTTTTCAGACTCTCTAAAATTGAAAAGGACTGAGTTATCCTTGTCGTTAAACTCGTTAAAACAATAGCGAAAAACATGTCCATTCAGACAAGAGCGAGTTTCACTGTCGCTAGGCTCGTTAAAACATAGTGACGGGTTTGCCCGAAGGGAAAATTATAGAACAAGCATATGTTATCCTCCTCAAGCTTGAAAAAAATAAAGAGGTACTGGTCAGAAATGACTGGGGAAAATTGGGAAGAAAACTTGAAGAAACTTTATTGGTAGTAGGTCACTCTTGAACATGACACTTTCACTCCATCACCATGATTGAGTCGGGTTGGGTTATTTCGTTCACTGTACCATCCACTTTTGGGGTTAATGCTACCAATCCATTTCAGTGTCGCCGATATGTTCAATAGAAGTTGCTCAAAGAATTCGCCTACCCATCTTGTGTCTCATCCGCTACAATACCTTCACACTTAATTCTTTCATGACCACCACCCTGAACCTCGTATCATCAGATCATTTTCACCTCTACAAAATCATTTGCTCCGTTCCGTGTCATAGATGAGGGATCCATTAATTCCCTCCTACGATGGGTCACTTCTTGTCGACATCAGCTCATTATCCAAGAAGTCGACCTAGGGACAACCCTTCTAGTACTTTGAAGCTTGCATGCCTCAATGGCAAGTTTCTCGCTTCCGGAGATAGGTTTACACTAATGGCCTTCGACCGAAAGATTTTACTTGGTGTTCGACATCAACTCATGTATTCACACCACGTGAATTGTATTGTAGTACCTTGAGGGTCATCATCATTATTGGTGATTCCTCTCGTGTCCGTTAACCACTTACATCATTGGCTGGTAATCAGGTGATGTCTTTCCATGTTCGACATCAAAACATCTATTCACATGGATCGACTTGTACTTCAGGCAAAGATTGAACGAGTTTTGAAGACCCTAGATCTAGTTTCATCCATCCAGGCTGCGATATATTCAGGAAAATAAAGACATCAAATGTACATCATTGCTGCACAGATAATCATCCAAACTAAGGGATGATGGCTTTACTAGAATCATCAGTCTGCACATAGACGATTGTCTGTCCTATGTACATGAAATGAACTTATCAAGTTGATCATGGGAATGCCCGCCTCAACCAGATCATGAAAATATTATGAAGATAATGTATTGTATTGTATCTTATTACAAGTCACCTTCTAGTGCGAAAAACCTCGGATCCTCACTATAAAGCATTTCACCCGACATCAAAGGATTTACAATCTCATGCTTTAGGGGGCAACTGTTATAGACATATTTGGGGACTACAACTCCAACCACATATGTCCATAAACCAAGGGCTTCTAAGTCCCTAAAAGTGTTGTTTCATGCCATAAAGGAGCAAGGTCAGCTGATTACACCACCTCCCAGAAGTTTTCCATGAAAATCTACTCAGAACTGGTCAAAACAGGACCATACAGACTGCCCAGTGCCAAAGGTGTGATGCATCTTACCTGCCACAATGCAAAAAGTGCGATGCATACTGGAAATCCCTTTCATAGGGTGCAATGAGCTAGAGCAGACAAATGGAACAAGTAGTTTGCTAGGTGGAAACCCAGATAATATTCTAGAAACTGCTCATTTGACACTTGCCTCTCTGAGTTCGCCCAGGGATGAGTAAGAGATCTAAAATCTCCATGTGGAACCGGGAACTATCAGAGAGATGACACTAATCAAAATCCCAAAAGCTGACTCACCCCCTTGCAAAGATCTATAAATGGATCCCTCATCTACGAGATCCAAAGGTTGGAATTTGGTAATTTGCAAAGAGGTGTTGTTGGTTTCCCTTTGAAGACATTGTTGAGTGATCTTGCTTTTTGAGAGGTGAAGAGGGCTTTCAAGATGGGAGGATGGTGTTGGGTCAGACCAAGTGGTTGTAATCCTCTCTTCTATGACTTTTACTAATGAAGCTATTTGAGTTTTCCTCCATATTCTTGTGTATCTCTGAATATTATGTTTGTTATATGCATTTGTATGTCTAATATATATCTGATCCTATATTGTTTACAATGAAAGATCTCTATGCTTTGATGGTATTACACTGCTTTGAATCTACAAGTGCTCTTTGAAGCTGGACAAGTAAGGAAGTAGTGGCCCGAGATTCTGTCATAGGGGAAAGGAAACAAGTAAGGAGCCAAGTGGAACACTGAGGTTGGTACTCTCTGCTTCTTTCCCATCTCTCTCTCGTAAAGGAAAAACAAGTGACTTTAATCTGTTTGTTTCTAAGATAGCTACCCGTCTTAGTGGGACTAGCAGTTCTAAAAAGACACTAGATTTCCTGATAACACTTGGCTTCACCAGAAGCAAAGCAGATCACTATGTGTATTTTAAATTAGTTGGTGACCATGTTATTTATCAGGTCTTATATGTGGATGATATGTTGCTGGTTGGAAATGACAAATAAATTATCCAAGATTTGAAGACCCAATTGTCCTCCAAATTCGTCATGAAAGATCTTGGTGGTGAAAACTATATTTTGGGCATGGAAATAAAACGAGGTTGGGCAAAGACGAAGCTCTGGTTAAACCAAAGGAATTATGTCGATACAATACTGCAGTGGTTTAATATGCAGGATAGTAAACCAATGAAGGTTCCTATTCTTGTAGATGTAAAGTTATCTGCTGAACAGTGTCCCAAGACACAAGAAGAGGAATAGGACATGTCCCATTGTCCATATGCAAGTGCAATCGATAGTCTGATGTATACGATGGTCTGTACTAGAACAGACATTGCACATGCAGTGCAAGTATTGAGCAGGTTTATGTCAAAAATAGGGAAGGAGCATTAGATAGCAGTGAAGCGAGTTTTCAAGTATTTGCGTGGCACTAGTGGTTATGGTTTGTGTTACCAAGGAAGACCAGGATTGGATAGAGTTTTAGATATTCATGGCTTGTTGATGCAAACTATGTTGGAGATCTGGATTAGAGAAGATCTACAGGTGGGTATGTGTTTAACCTATTTGGAGGTGCAGTCAATTGGATGAGTAAGAAATAATTTGTAGTGGCATTATCAACTACAAAGGCATAATACATGGCAACCACTCATGTAAGCAAGGAAGTAGTTTGGTTGCAAATATTGTGTTCAAGTATGGGGTTAGTACAGGGAGCTATAAGGATAGACTGTGGCAGCCAAAGTGCAATTTTCTTGACAAAGAGCCCTGCTTACCATTCAAAGACAAAACACATTGATGTTCAGTATCACTTTGTGAGGGATATGATAGAAGACAAAAAGGTGTCGCTGGTAAAGGTGGACACTTTGAAGAATATTGCAGGTGCATTGATCAATTCTGTGAGCTATGATAAGTTCTCTTGGTGTAGAGAAACAATGGGCATTGTAGGGATAGATAAATGACTAAGGTCTTTTGTGCCCCCCTGTGGAAAGAAAACAACAAGTGGGAGAATGTTGGGTTGTGTTATATTCTTTGCATGACTAACCTACGTAGTTAACCGGGGGATTAGAGGGGCAGCGGCAGGTCCCCTTGTCCAGGGTGTTTGAGGGGGTTAGGTAACCCCATCTATGGGGTCTGGGGTAGTGCCCCAGGGAATTTCTTTTTGGACCCTATATTAGGTTGGGCGGACCTACCTATTATTTTGTGCATCGTTTTTGCACACGGTTTTGGATGCGATGGTTTTTGGTCCATGGTTTTGGATGCGATGGTTTTTAGTCCATGGTATTGGATGCTTCGTGATCTAGGTCCGGGTGTGAGGACGGACCCTTCCAAGACCTTTTACTTTCGTGATGTGTTAAAACTGCTTTTAAAAGAACATTAATGAATACATCTGGATGTGGAAAAGAAGAGGAACATAACAATCATCAACACATGAAAACAAAAGTCATTGATAATGGAGTTCGTCCAGGAGGGACTACATCTTCGGGCCTCAGTGTAAAGATGGTGTAGGCCACTGCATTAAGTGTTGTCAATAATGGTGATGTACATAGAGATGATGTCTCGATCATACAAGGAAAAATTCCCTCATGCAAGAGTGGCTCTAAGAGATATTCCACAACTAGAACTCTCAATCAAAAGACTCCTATCAGTATGATACAAAAACATGCATGATGAACATCCCACCAACATGGCACAAAAGGGATGTCAAGACAAAACATGCATGACGACAACAAGAGTATCCCAACAACATACAACAAGGGATCTCGAAACATAACCTGATGAGTTATGACAACAAGTACATCACATAAAATATTCCGCATAACATGAAGCAAGGAATCATGACAACATATAATAAACAAGATCCTGCATCAACATCAATCAAGGATCTGTACAACATAATGCAGAAATAAGAAGTACATGAACACATCATATACCTCACAACCAAGGTCCATCTAAAGAAGTGGATGTCATGCTACTGAAGTTGCTCAGACTACTGCTCTCAAGGCCTCGATCGCATGAAGATGGTTGCTCGCACATGAATGTGGACATCTTCACTGACACTTAGAAAAGTGACTAGAAGAAGAAATGAGAGAATAAGAATACTGAAGACACCATCAGATTTTTGGCGTCGAGTAGTGCTGAATCGACTATCCAAAATTCCAATTTTGAGAAGTTGAGAATTCTAAGCTCAAGGAATCTTTTGAAGTCCCCAGGGATTCCTCAAAGATTATATTCCTTGGATGGACTGCAAATCTGCAACTCAGATGGAAAATCTGATCCCGCCATTGCGATCCCTGTGGAGAACCATGAAAAACAAGTATAAACTTGACTGTATTCTGAAATGTCAAAATTTTACCTCCTTGGGAAAATTTCATGGCTCATGGTTCCGCTCCCTGTTTTTGCTGAAATCATGGTTCCACGTGCATTCTGGAAATGAATAGAAAATGCAGACCTCTGAAGAAGAAACAAACAACACCATGGTGTTCGTGGCAAGGAGAGGTGTAAAAACCATATAAAACTTGTCAAATTCTGACAAAGTGAGAATTCCGCCCTCCTGCAAAATTCATCGTTCCTTCATTAAAATATTAATTAATTTTCCTTCTACCTCGAAATCCACGCCTGCAGTCTCTCTCCTCTTGGAACTGTGTGTAGAGGTAAAAATGATTGTTTTAATAGGAAAACCTTGGGCGGATTCACCAAGGTAAAGTGGTTGGTGCATTGGTAAAGGAGGCATATGATTAAGGAGAGGTCGGGAGATCAAATCCCGCCTTCTCCGCATATATAACACTTTTATAACCATAATGTATTTGAAATAGGGGTCGGGTCAGCTTTGGGCAACCCACCCCTTAAACCTCGCACTTAACATATTACCCCTTAACAGCTGTCGGCATATAAATATCATCTCTTTACCTGAAATATCAGCAGATTTAATCGCAATCGGCGATCGGCCTTTGAAATTGGTGATTGGCACGATCATCAGCATATATATCGGCGCGATTATTGGATTATCACCAGTATATATGTCGGCGATTTGCGCGGTTGTCAGCATATATATTGGCATGATCCACTGAGTATCACTGATATATATGTCAGCGATCAGCGCCGATAATATCAGCACGTTTATAGGTGTCGGGGCGATATGTGATAACAACTTTGGGGAGTGTCGGTGATCAGCGCAAAGATCAGCCGATACATGTTATATATATATATATATATATATATATATATATATATATATCTATATTGGTACGACATATATGCGGGTTATGTGGAGGACGGTTTGGCGGGGGTTATTGCGGCCGATCCGGATCCCATATGTATATATAGAGATGTTTACTGTTGTGATTGTATTGTGTTAAGGTTGTTTTAAAGGGTTTGGCGGGGTTTGTTGCCGCCTATTCGGAAACCATGTGTTTGATTGTTTTATATAGTTACTTTTAATAACTATATGTTAAAACAAATTTCGTTATATGGTTATAACCATATAAAAATGATTTTGTCTCTTATGCAGGCTTAAGAGACAAATGAGAGATGCCAAGTGTCCATGGCTGATGTGCTACCATGTGGGTCCCACCTGCTTACTGGGATGCCATGTGGCACACTATGGACCCCACTTTCTCCTGTCATGTCAAACTTTGAAGAGCTTTATCTTTCACATACGAGCTCAGTTTAACGATCCGTTTACACTACCACAATCAGGACGACAAGGGCTTCGATATGGTCCTAGTTCGAGCATGATTCAAACACTTTGATTTTTGAGCCATCTTTGTCCTATCTGTCTCTCTAGAGCCACATGGATCACTTCGGCATGTATAAATATGTATTGTAACATTTGGTGGTCCCGATTTTGGGATCCAGGGAAAAATATGTGCATATGTGTTTTATGTTTTATGCTCTCGCATTGTTTATTTTCTGTGTTTTAGAATTCGTATGTAGGTAATTTCTATACGGGGTTAAAACCTACATTCTCTCTTCGAGTCCTTGACTTTCCCAATCATGCTAGGGAGGTATATGGTGAGCTCCAGTATTGTAGCAATAATGCTACAACTCCTGGGGCTTCCTGTCTCTCATTTTATCAACCCGGTAGTTCGTACAAACTTGGAAGCGATGGTGCTATATGCACAAGTACTAGCTCTTGTCGCAGCTGTCACTTGGTAAGCTGGCACAAGTCCGCTAGGGCTCAAGCCAACTTCTATAGGATCTCAGAAGAAGCTTTCTAATTGATGGACGAAAGCTAATCTCAAAGGAAAGCTACTCTACTTGACAAAAATGAACTGAAAGCAAATCAAAGCATGTAAACCTAGGAAACCCTAATTTAACTAGTCTAACCTCTACAATGCAAGAAATGTGAATGAAGCTTCTACCAATGCTGTCACTACCTCTGATAAATGAAAATGCATCGTTCTAAACTACTTGCATCATGAAAGTTATGTTTTTGTATTTTCTTTTAAGTGTGTGGGATGATGGTGATCTTGAGCTAACTAGGGTTTGGTTGTGCGGATGGGATGGAGAAGGAAGGAAAGCGTGGGATAGGTTGGGGAGGCTAGAAGAGGTCCCTAGGGATCCTTAGCACCCATCCACAGAGGTTCCTCGCATTCAGATGCTCAGCAACCGAGAGAGTGGCCTCCTACAGGATGGCTGTGGAGAATCCTACAAGATACTCTGTTTTCTACAAGATGTCTATAAATGGCTACAGGATGACCTACCGTGAGTGTTTGGAGTGATGGAGGGATGATGAAATGGTGGAGGGAGATGTGTAAGGTAGGGATGAGGCTGGTGATGGCTTTAGAAGTGGAAGAATAGGATGGGAAGTGAGTGTAGGGAGTAGGTTGGAAGATAGAGGGCTAGGTCAATGAAAGGGCTAGAGAATGGAAGTACGTGAGGAGTGAAAGACTTTGGGAGATAACAAAGCGGAGCAGGGGTCGAAGATGTGGTTGCATGCATGATCAAGATGGAGAATGAAGTAATGGAACGAGAGAGAGCAGTGTAAATGGAACAAATGCTTATGACTGTCACTTAACCAAAAATGCATCAACCTAAACTACTTGTGCTTGTAAATTCGATGAGCAGCAATCTAAACGTGAAAGAGAACGTGCATGAAGCTGTGGTAAGGAAGTGTGGTGCAGGTGTGAATCATGTAGAAGCAGTTAACTTAACGTGACTGTGGTTGCAGCAATCATGGAATAAAGAAATGCATATTTTTGGTGGTTAATCATGGACTTCACTCCAATCCCAGATGAGACGGCAGTGAGCCTTAACAACCTTTTTGTTGGAGCTCCAATGGACTATATCTATCCTCTGCTACACTAAACAACTGTAAACAAACTCACTATAAGCAATCTCCTATCTAACTCATGAAAAAGACCAACTCAACAACCTGTAATTCGAATTGCATGTGTAAATGGAAAGCTCACAGTGCTGAAATGAAATGGAAACAACACTACAACAGAGGGGATCTATGGCTCTCAGGTTGGGCCCTAACCTGAGAGCTATAGTCTCCTTGAGAAAAACTCAGAACTAGATCACAAACTGCCTTCTTTATTCATAACTGATATCATGCCAAATTGGCTTACAAAAAGGAACGAAAACTGAACTGTGCTCCCAAAATTACAATAGCAATACGAGAGTTTCAACAACCTATCTAAGGCTAAAGCCTTCATACTTATACAAAAACGATGATCCAACAAGTGTCCTACATTTTAGGAGCTCGGCTGTCCAACTAGAGTTTAACTGCTGATCTTGTAGGATGGTCATAATTGCTGTTCCTGTAGAGCAGTTTATAACTGCTGTTCCTATAGAACAGCTGGCCGTTTTTTAAGCTCGGAAGGGAGATGGATTAGAGCTCGGAGTTCTTGATGGGAATCACGAGGGATGTCCCTAGAACCGTGGACATCCTCTCCCAAAACCCGCAGTGCCACCTCATTGTCTCCTTAACTCCTTTTTCGTTGTCTTTTGCTCCCTTTTAATGCCAAAACCTGGAATCAAAATGCATCAGTCACGTAGAGAGAGTGCCTACCCTTCTTCCTACAAACAACATGAATAAACTAAGAAATGCATGCATAAGCAATAAAAAATGAATGGTTTGAGCAAGTAGAATAGGCCAAAATGAGCCCAAATTGTACCAAAATTGGGGCTCATCATCACCCCCCAGCTGAACCATTTGCTCATCCTTGAGCAACCTTGCTCCTGCTTCTCGTCCTTGGCTGAGGACTCGGGATCGGAACAGGCTCTTTCTTTTCTGCTTTTGATGGCCCTGCCTTCTCTGCCCCTGGTGGTGATGAAGGTGATGCTTCCTTCCCCTTTTCCATTCCCTTAAGTCGGGCTTCGGAAGGCGACTGGCCTGTCTTTCGAGTCCAGGAGGTTATTTTTGGGCTCCCCTTTTCTGGGGTGGCTGATGTTTTAGAGGGGGTCCTTGGACTGGGTGAAGTAGGGACATCCCCTGAAGTGGTTTGGCTGCTGGGTGGAGGCTGTGGCTTGCCCATGGTCATCCTCTTGCTCCTCCTGACTTCAAGTGGTAGAGGGGTCTCCCTCTCCCTTTTCTCTTTCGGTTTTGGAGGTGTGCTGAGGGCAGCCAGTGCCACTGCTGCCTCCTTCTCAAGAATGCCAGCCTTCCCTTTCTTGCGATTTGCTCTCTCGGAGCTCCTTGTAGAGGGCCTCTCCTTTTTAGATCTCGGGCTTCCTGTGGAAGACCCTGCTTTGCCCGCTTTCGGGCTTCTTGTAGAAGCCTGTGGTTGCACTTTCGGGCTTCCTGTAGAAGCCTCTTTCTCCGTTTTTGGGCCTCCTGTAGAAGCCCGTCCCCCAATGATTTTCGGGCTTCTTGTAGAAGCCTTGGTTGTTGCTCTTGGGCTTCCTGTAGAAGCCTGCTCCTTACTAATCTTCGGGCTTCCTGTAGAAGCCTTTGTCTTTGTTTTCGGGCTTCTTGTAGAAGCCTGTTTTTGTGTTTTCGGGCTTCCTGTAGAAGCTTGTGCTTGCGTTCCTGCAGATGCAACTTCCGCCACCTTTTCTTTGTTGGCTGCATGGATTTTGCTTTTGGCTTTGCCTGCAGGAGCTGACGAGGTGCTTGGGCTGGCAGGGACCACCTCAGTTTTGACTGCCCTGCTTTTCAACCTCTGTTCCCTTGCTGACAGGATGGGGGTGTCTTCTTTTGCTCTGTCATCCTTTCCCTCCTCCTTCTCTTTTCGTTCTTTCTTCTGTGTTGGAGTCGGGACCTTTTTGCTTTTCCCTTTCTTACTCTTGGCTACGGGCTCTTCTTCTTCACCGCTAGAGGACCCGTTTCTTCAAGCAACATTTTTATGTCCCCTTCCCTTGTTAAGTTCCTAAATGATTCCCATGCGAGGGGGACTTTATATGAGTGGAGAGCATCCTCCACAAGCAATTTTATCAGCCCATGATGGGCTATCTGATCAGGGATTCCGTCCTTGAGCTTTGTAGAGCACTCTATCAAGGACTGCAGTAAAAAGTAAGGAATTCTCAGCCTCTGTGCTGCAGGGAGGCCAATCTGGTGTCTTAGTTCATTGAGCAGCCTGAAGTGATACACATATATGATGATGTAACGACCCTCACAGGTGATATATTTCATAATTTGCAAACTGACTTTGTCCCACGGTGGCAACAGGCTTGTCCTTTTCACCCCATTTTTGTCCTCTGTGAATGATTCTTCAGGCGGGAAGAACTCCTTCTTTGCTTGCTGGCTCTGCTTCCGCTCTTCTTTATCCCACGGCAGACCCATGGGCAGTTCCGTGACTCGACTTATGTGCTCTGGGGTGAGTTGGAGGCTGAGGCCTCTGAAGCTTACCGTGGCCAGTGTCAGGGATTTAGGCTTCAAGGCCTGCAAGAATTCCTCGGCTACTTCATCATCGTAGCCTTGTAGCTTATCACAAAAAGGCATCCATTGTGCTCTGGTGAAGAGCTCAACCACTGCTGGGTTTCTCCTTAATTTGGCGGAATCTGTGGGTTCTCGCCTGATAAACCCACCAGGCATGACGAACATAGTGGTTTTGACCAAAGGCGGTAGATACAAAGGAAATTCGGTCTTACAGACAGAGCATGCAATGAATTCACAAAACCACAGTCTAATTATACTGCTATCCTGTAGAAGCGATAGTATAGGCACGGTAATCCAATATCTTTTATGACCAGACTGTGAATAATGACCTTGCCACCTTTGAAAACCAATTGCGGAAGGAGTTTCAGGGTTACCTCTTTTCCGCCACCTTTTTTACGTGAAGACTACACCTTCCTGTAGAGACTGCTTTCCTGTAGATACTGCTTCCTGTAGGACTGCGTTACTGTAGAAACTGTTCCTGTAGGAGCAGTGCGCGGACTTCGGGGGGAGCTATAGTTGGACAGCGGTCGAGAGGTGCCTTACTAGCGTTCAGGTAGCCGAGAGCTTGGCGTATCAACATGCAGAGGTAATCAGAGGAACTACTCGAGTTTTGAAGTGAGGTTGATGGATATACACGCTTAATCGAGCCGATTAGATTTTGAATCGGCGCAGCTCGTGGCGCGGGGGCTGAGTTGTCCCCGCCGGACCGTTGGGTAACGTCACCCATCATCCGCCTGCACATTCACTTGCTGCCGCATTCATTCCCACAGATCTGCCGCCGCCCTTTTCGGTTAAACTCGTTTCACGGTTGACGGGACTGATCTTCACGTGCATGCTGCATGTGTCCTTTGTTGTGGCTACCACCTCATCATCCTACTATCCCTTTACTAGCCGATGTGGCCAGCCAACTGGCCTTACGGCCGCTCAACCATTCACCTTTATGCCATGCAAAACAAATCAAAGTAATATCCATGCGATTTGATGGAGAGAAGGATTAGAACACTTACCTGCGCGCGTCTGCATATGATTTTCAGGTTTTTGGGCGATGGATCTACCTGCTGCATGTGGCTTACACAGTCCGGAGGCTCGTGGTCATAGGATCCTGGCGCTGTGGTGGACGTTTTGGTTGCATGCGCCCGCGTTTTGCTTGCAGATGGCTGGGTGATGAATGGCATCCACTACTGCAGGTTTGACTGCTACAGGATTCCCGCGGGAGCCTTGCAACAGTCTCACCTCCTTGGGTGCATGCTGCATGCTGGCAGTTCTGGCTTCTCGATCACGATCCCAGCGCTTCTGATGCATAACGTGGATGTGGTATGGCTCTCGGTGCTTGGTTTTTCTTTGACAGATGTTTTTTTCACGAGAACTCATTGCTTTGTTGTGCTGCTGCAGGGATCTTGGTTGCATGGCGACGAGGATGGTGGAGCAAGATAATAGCAATGTTCAGGGGTACCATCAGTGGCATGCATGTATTCAATCCACTCCTCAGTCGCTAGATCTTCATTTGAAACACATTTCGGCCGTCGCAACCTTCTACAGGAAGTTTCCTGTAGAACACAGAGCTTCCTGTAGAAATTTTGCACTTTCCTGTAGAAGATCCGCGTCTTCCTGTAGGAAGACTGTCTGTTCCTGTAGAAAACTGTATCTTCCTGTAGAAGATCCAAATCATGATGAAAATTGCACATACCTAAAAAAAACATTGTTATTCTTGGAGGAGGTGTTGATGACATCCTTTGATAGCATGATGAAGGCCCCTGGCTTGGAGTGGAGAGGCTTCTTCTCCTCCATAGAACATCTGCATGCAAAACTTTTATTGTGCTTATTGATTTTTTCTTTTTTCTCTTTTTTTTTTTTTTTTTTTTTTTTTTTTTGAAAAGATAGCAGGGGCGCCCCAAAGAGGTTTTCACCCTTGCTACCTGCCCTGAGCGCCTCAAAGAGGTTTTCACTCAAGGATCTTTTTTAAACTTTCTTCTTTTTTTTTTTTTTGAAAGACAATAGGAGCGCCTCAATGAGGTTTTCACCCCTACTGCCTGCCTTGGGCGCCTCAGAGAGGTTTTCACCCAAGGATCTTTATTTTTTCCCTCTTTTTTTTTTTTTTTCTTTTTTTTTCTCTTTTTTTTCTTTTCAGGGTATGCCCAAAGTGGAGGCATAACCCTTCTCTATGACCAAAACAGATTTTTCCATAGTGCTGATAAACTCTTGCCTTGAGGGAGGCTTCCTGTAGATCTTCAATCGGTGCCCATTGACAAGCATGGGAATGGCTTCCTCATCAATGGTTCGAATGAGGACAGATCCATTGTCATGGCACTGCTCCACTACATATGGTCCTAGCCATCTGGTTCTCAACTTCCCCTTGAAATCTTTGAATCTGGAGTCATACAACAAAGCCCAATCTCCCGGTTGAAATTGCTTGTAATGGAGATGTTGGTCATGCCACACCTTCCTCTGAAGTTGAACCACTTCTGAGTGAAGGAGGACCTGCATGCGGTGCTCATCCAGCCCATTCAGCTGCAACAACCTTTCTTGCTGTGCATGGCTGAGATCTAAGTCCAGCTGAGCTGCCATCCTCAAAGTGTTATACTCAAAGTCAATGGACAGAAAATCCTTCTTCCCATAGACCAGCTCATAAGGTGTGAAGCCGGTGGTGGTCTTCCAAGTGGTGTTGTAAGCCCAGGTGGCTTCAACCAGGCGATCTGCCCAGTCCTTTCTGCTGCTGCTCACCACTTTGGTCAAGATCCCCTCTAATGCTCTATTGGTGACCTCCACCTGCCCATTTGCTTGAGGATGATAGGGAGTGGAGGTTCTATGCTTGATCTTGTGATGAGCTAGGAGATCTTCAACCAAGTGGGAGGTGAACTGGCTCCCTTGATCGGTGACCAGCTCTCTTGGATAGCCAAACTTATAGAAGATGTTCTCTCTCAAGAACTCGGCCACTTTTTCTTCTGTTGCTGCTTTGATGGCTTTGGTCTCTGCCCACTTCGTCAGGTAGTCAGTGCACACAATGATGTAGGATCTTTGCCTCGAAGAGGGATTGATTGGACCCACAAAGTCCATGCCCCACTTCTCAAATGGCTCAAGAGTCACTTGAGGTTGGAGGGGCATCTCATCCCTTTGGGTCGGTTTCCCCATTCTTTGGCATTGGTCGCACTGGCTGACATATCTTCTGACATCTTGATGCAGTGTGGGCCAATAGTAGCCTGCCTGCAGAATCTTGAAGGCAGTTCTCTTTGCTGCAAAGTGTCCTCCACAAGGCCCATCGTGACAGGTGAGGAGGATGTCAAAGACTTCCTCTTCCCTTACACAACGCCTTAAGATCTGATCGGGGCCAAGCTTGAACAGGTTGCCCCCAATCCATGTAAATGAGGCACTCTTTCTGATGATTTTGCTCTTCTCTTTTGAAGAGAGGTGCGGAGGGAACTGAGCTGAAACAAGGTAGTTTGCTATATCAGCAAACCATGGAGAGAGTACTGATATAGCAAACAGATGCTCATCAGGCATCTGGTCATCCACCGTCCCATCTTCATCTGCAGACAAATCCAATCTAGACAAGAAGTCAGCAACAACATTTTCTCTCCCTGGTTTATCAACAATGGTTAGATCAAACTGCTGCAATAAAAGTAACCATCTAATAATACGAGCATTCACATCTGGTTTATTCATCAAGTATCTAATAGCAGCATGGTCAGTATGTACAAAAGTCTGGTAACCAGTAATATAATGTCGGAACTTGTTCAGTGCATGGACCACAGCTAAGAATTCCTTCTCGGTTACAGTGTAGTTCAGCTCGGCTTTGGACAAGTTTTTGCTAACGAACTAAATGGCATATGGAAGTTTTTCCTCAACTTGTCCTAAGGCTGCACCTATGGCTTTGTTTGAGGCATCAGTGTGGATGTGGAAAGGTAGGGCCCAGTTTGGACCTCTCAAGATTGGTGCTGACACCAACTTGTCCTTTATCTCATTCAAACACTTCTGACAATCGTCAGTCCACTTAAACTCCACATCTTTTGCCAACAGACCAAACAATGGTGAGGCTAACTTGCTGAAGTCCTTAATGAATCTCCGGTAGTATCCTGCTAATCCCAAGAAACTCCGGACATCCCTTACTTTTTGAGGAGGTGGAACCCTCTTGATGAGAGCAATTTTGTTGGGATCCACCTGCAATCCTTGGGAAGAAATAGTATGGCCTAGCACGGTCCCCTCAGTCATTAGGAATTCACATTTTTCAGGACTAAGGGACAAGTTCATCTCAGTGCACTTGGTTAGGACCTTTCCCAAGTTGGACAATGCTTCCTGGAAGTTGGCCCCATAAGGGGTAAAGTCATCCATGTATATTTCCACTGCATCATGGACCAACTCTGAGAAGATGCTCAAGACAGCTCTCTGAAAAGTAGCAGGAGCATTGCATAGCCCAAAGGGAAGGACTCTGTAGGCAAAGGTACCCCAAGGACAGGTGAAGGTGGTCTTATCTTGGTCTTCCGGGCTGATTTGGATTTGATTGTACCCGCTAAACCCATCCAGGAAAGAGAAGAACTTCTTTCCTGCCAGTCCATCCAACACTTGATCTATGAAGGGTAGGGGGAAATGGTCTTTCTTGGTAGCTTTGTTTAGCTCACGGTAATCTACACAGATCCTCCACTTCCCATTCTTCTTGGGAACCAACACTAGAGGGGACACCCATTCACTATCTGAGATGGGGTAGATGAATCCGGCATCCAACAGTTTTTGCAGCTCTTCCTTGACAATGTCCTTAAGGGCTGGATTCATTCTCCTCTGGGGTTGCCTAACTGGTTTACAATTCTCTTTGATGTATATATGATGGGTACAGACTGAGGGATGGACTCCTTTCATCTCCTTATAGCTCCAAGCAAAAGCATCTAGGTGGCTGGCCAATAGGCTACACAACTCCTTCTCCCGGGAAGGAGATAGGGAGGAGCTGATATTTAATGCTCTCTCAGGGCCAAACTCCACACTTTTGACTCTGGGAGTGACAAGGCTGGTTGTACAAAGGTCCACTGAGGTGCTAGCTTGGGCATCCTCCACCAATTTTTCTAAAGGTAGTGCACTGGTAGGTGGATTCTGGATCAAGTTCTCGATCAAATCATCCTCGGTTGGGGGATTTCTTCTATTGGTTTCTATGGTACACAGAGGTGCTGAATACACCTCGTCTTCTTCTCCTTCTTCCAACCAGAGTGGTAAATCATGCTCTAAAGAAGGTTGGGCAGGAGGGTATAGGACTAGCTGCTTGGACATGGGACCATTCTTGATGGTCATGTTTCCTGCCCGACAACTTATGTAAGCATTTGCAGTAGCTAACCAAGGCCTTCCCAAGATGAGAGGATATCCAGTAAGCTTGGCCTTTGGTTGCAGAACCAGGAAGTCTGCAGGGTATTCCCAAGAATCAATAGAGACCAAGACATCCTCCACAATCCCTTCGGGAGTCACGGTGGAGCGGTCTGCTAATTGCGGTACTGTCGAGGTCTTCCTCAAGGAACCCTGAAGATTGAGTTTAAGCATGGTATCTCTGGTCATCACATTGATGGCTGCCCCCAGATCAATCAAGGTGTGGGGGATAATGGTTCCATTGATGTGAACATCTACTACAGGGCTTCCAGGATCTAGGTACTTTGGGCAGATGACTTGTCCTAGCATAAGGTCAGACAGTTGTCCTATGACATTGATAGTTGAGGCATCTTTCTTCCGTCTGCCTGGGTGTTTGACAAACTTCTCCTTAACCAGCTTGTTATATATAGGCACATCCTTGATGGCTTGGAGAAGTGGGATTTTTACACACAACTGCTTGAGCTCACCCAAAAGCTCATCTTCTTCGGGGTTAGGTTGTGTGGTGGCTGTTAATCTCTCAGGAAAGGGTGGAATAGGCTTTGGTTCACTCTCCTGATGGTTTTCCTCATCCTCTGGGGGAGGAGGTTGGCGATCTGGAAGAGTCTTTCCAGATCTAAGATTGATCTCCTGGATCTCCACAGCATAGGTAGGGCATGAGGTCTCCCTAGTATATACCTGCTGAGCCTGTCTATTGTTGGGGTTCGGGTTCGGTTGAGCAGGCATCTGAGGTTGCCTAGGAGGTAAAGGCTGAGGTTGAACTGGTGGTGGAGGAAAAATAGCAGGAGGAGTGTTGTATTGGGGCCTCCACCCTGACTGAGGAGCACTCCATTGAGGCTGCGACTGGGGATGTGAGTGATATGGATGAGAGGGAGGTTGAGTAGGATACTGAGGTGGATAAGACCATGGAGGAGGCATGGACCAAGAAGGATGAGCAGGGGGACCCCAGGAAGGCATAGGAGTCGATTGGTTGGGGTTGTAATAAGCTTGAGATGCCCCTTGCATCCCCTGCTGATAAGGTCTAGATCCTTGAGGCCTCCGTTGGTTGATGAAGTAGAGAGGTTCAGTGGGGGCTTCAGTCCCTTGGTACATGGCTTTAAATCCAGGTAAGGTTGGACACTGATTTGTTGGGTGGTCCTCCTCACAAACGAAACACACTTCAACCGAATGCAATGGACATTCGTTCTTAGGGTGTCTTCTGGTGCACCTAGGACAGAAGATAGCCAAGGCTCTCTCAGCTTCTTCTTTCTTCTGCTGGATCCTGAATGTGTCCAGCTGCATGGCAATGGTCTGTCTCACCTCACTCTTAAGATCTTCTAATTGGTTTGTAAACTCATGTTTGGAGAAAGGGACACCAGTGGAGAGGATATTTCCTCTACCTCTTTTTCTAGCTGCCCTAGAATGATTTCGGAACACAGTCTTGATGTCCTCGTAAGGCAGTTGGTAAATGTCCCCCCCAGCTAACATGTGAAGGGTGTCTAAGAGATCTTCAGGGATTCCTCGGAGTAGAACCAACTTGAGGGATTCAGGGTCAAGCGTGCACCTGGCCCGTTTATAGCTAAGTTGGAACCTCTCCTCATAATCCTCTAAAGACTCATCATTCCCCATGGTCATTCGAAAGATCTCTCCCTTAGTTTCCTTGGACCTACAATAATCCCTATACTTGGTATTGAAGGCTTGCTGCATCTGAGCCCAAGTAGCTATGCTATTCCCAGGTAATCCCATGAACCAGCGTAGGGCTGCATCCTTAAGAGTAGAAGGGAAAAGTTTCAGCTTTTGCTCATCTTCAGTATAGTCATAGGTTCTACAAAGGACAGCAAACTCAAACAAGAAGGTATCAGGATCCTCAGTGGTCAGTCCATGGAAGTGAGGCAAAGCAGAGGGGCTAATGTTTTTCATTTTCATCTCCCCATTGGTCTCTCGGATGGGGAAAGCTCCTTCTATTCTCTCATCTTCTCTATTGTCAGCCATAGCTACAGATGGAGTGGTCTCTAACTCTTCTTCTTCTATAGGGTCTTGGTATTTCTTTGGATGTTCACCTATAGGTTCCTCTGGGTCACGGTCACCAAAGAAGAGTGAAGGGTGACTCAGTGATGTGGTGGGGGTGTTTGGTAGGAATTTGCCTGATCTATCACGGTTCCTACGAGGCATGAAATGGAAAGGACTTTTCTTTCTTTTGTTTTGAGTGCTTTTGTTTTTTTTCTTTGGTACCTGCAAAACTGAAACAAAGTGATCTACAACTAACTATATTGCTCAAATGAAATTGCAAAATTGGAAAGCTAATCTAGGAAAGCAAGAAATATTAATCTAGGAAAGCAGGAAATGCTAATCTAGGAAAGCAAGAAATGCTAAGCTACTTTTGCAAAAAGGGAAATGAAGTAAACTACTGAGCAGAAGTAAGAGTATGGAAGTAGAAGAAAAGCAACAATTACTAATACTCTGACGCTTCCCCGGCAACGGCGCCAAAAAGGATGGTGAGCTCCAGTATTGTAGCAATAATGCTACAACTCCTGGGGCTTCCTGTCTCTCATTTTATCAACCCGGTAGTTCGTACAAACTTGGAAGCGACGGTGCTATATGCACAAGTACTAGCTCTTGTCGCAGCTGTCACTTAGTCAGCTGGCACAAGTCCGCTAGGGCTCAAGCCAACTTCTATAGGCTCTCAGAAGAAGCTTGCTAATTGATGGACGAAAGCTAATCTCAAAGGAAAGCTACTCTACTTGACAAAAATGAACTGAAAGCAAATCAAAGCATGTAAACCTAGGAAACCCTAATTTAACTAGTCTAACCTCTACAATGCAAGAAATGTGAATGAAGCTTCTACCAATGCTGTCACTACCTCTGATAAATGAAAATGCATCGTTCTAAACTACTTGCATCATGAAAGTTATGTTTTTGTATTTTCTTTTAAGTGTGTGGGATGATGGTGATCTTGAGCTAACTAGGGTTTGGTTGTGCGGATGGGATGGAGAAGGAAGGAAAGCGTGGGATAGGTTGGGGAGGCTAGAAGAGGTCCCTAGGGATCCTTAGCACCCATCCACAGAGGTTCCTCGCATTCAGATGCTCAGCAACCGAGAGAGTGGCCTCCTACAGGATGGCTGTGGAGAATCCTACAGGATACTCTGTTTTCTACAGGATGTCTATAAATGGCTACAGGATGACCTACCGTGAGTGTTTGAAGTGATGGAGGGATGATGAAATGGTGGAGGGAGATGTGTAAGGTAGGGATGAGGTTGGTGATGGCTTTAGAAGTGGAAGAATAGGATGGGAAGTGAGTGTAGGGAGTAGGTTGGAAGATAGAGGGCTAGGTCAATGAAAGGGCTAGAGAATGGAAGTACGTGAGGAGTGAAAGACTTTGGGAGATAACAGAGCGGAGCAGGGGTCGAAGATGTGGTTGCATGCGTGATCAAGATGGAGAATGAAGTAATGGAACGAGAGAGAGCAGTGTAAATGGAACAAATGCTTATGACTGTCACTTAACCAAAAATGCATCAACCTAAACTACTTGTGCTTGTAAATTCGATGAGCAGCAATCTAAAAGTGAAAGAGAACGTGCATGAAGCTGTGGTAAGGAAGTGTGGTGCAGGTGTGAATCATGTAGAAGCAGTTAACTTAACGTGACTGTGGTTGCAGCAATCATGGAATAAAGAAATGCGTATTTTTGGTGGTTAATCATGGACTTCACTCCAATCCCAGATGAGACGGCAGTGAGCCTTAACAACCTTTTTGTTGGAACTCCAATGGACTATATCTATCCTTTGCTACACTAAACAACTGTAAACAAACTCACTATAAGCAATCTCCTATCTAACTCATGAAAAAGACCAACTCAACAACCTGTAATTCGAATTGCATGTGTAAATGGAAAGCTCACAGTGCTGAAATGAAATGGAAACAACACTACAGCAGAGGGGATCTATGGCTCTCAGGTTGGGCCCTAACCTGAGAGCTATAGTCTCCTTGAGAAAAACTCAGAACTAGATCACAAACTGCCTTCTTTATTCATAACTGATATCATGCCAAATTGGCTTACAAAAAGGAACGAAAACTGAACTGTGCTCCCAAAATTACAATAGCAATACGAGAGTTTCAACAACCTATCTAAGGCTAAAGCCTTCATACTTATACAAAAACGATGATCCAACAAGTGTCCTACATTTTAGGAGCTCGGCTGTCCAACTAGAGTTTAACTGCTGATCCTGTAGGATGGTCATAATTGCTGTTCCTGTAGAGCAGTTTATAACTGTTGTTCCTGTAGAACAGCTGGCCGTTTTTTAAGCTCGGAGGGGAGATGGATTAGAGCTCGGATTTCTTGATGGGAATCACAAGTGATGTCCCTAGAACCGTGGACATCCTCTCCCAAAACCCGCAGTGCCACCTCATTGTCTCCTTAACTCCTTTTTCGTTGTCTTTTGCTCCCTTTTAATGCCAAAACCTGGAATCAAAATGCATCAGTCACGTAGAGAGAGTGCCTACCCTTCTTCCTACAAACAACATGAATAAACTAAGAAATGCATGCATAAGCAATAAAAAATGAATGGTTTGAGCAAGTAGAATAGGCCAAAATGAGCCCAAATTGTACCAAAATTGGGGCTCATCAGTATATTCACCACCCACCCTTGAATTTGTTGACCCTAAGATAATGTGTCTTTGTTACACTAACTCAACAACCCGTTCATCCAACTCAAGGCCTCAATCAACCATGACCCCCAATGTGAATGACATATGCCAATGAAACCCCTTCAAGCCACCTAAGAAATTAACCAAACATGCATAATGATTCCTACAATGATGCAGAGACTCAAAAAATATCCAAACAATAGGAAGAGCATGCCATAATTACAATAGGGCCTATAAATTTCTAGAATTATCCTTCGAACCAAGAAGTAAAATTCATATTTAGAAGTAATCCCAAGAGGCCCAACAATCAACCATGTTTCAGTTTCTAGAACCTAGAACATGAATATGCAAAGAGTTTTTTCCCCCGAGCCACCAAGGCATTCCAAATTCTAACAACAAGCTTGACTATAATTTCCAAGAACAAAGCCATAGAACCAACATAAATGCAAGCTAACCAATGATAGAGGGAAACATAAAACAACCTTAATACAAGGCCTAGGAAATTTACCAGAAGATTGAAAGCCAATAATTTCTCCAACAATGTCACGCCTTCTCTTAAGCCCCACCTCTTCTATCATGACAAAACCATGAGGACCCAAAATATGGATTGAGAAGAGCTCCTTGAGCCCAAGTACCAAATCCACTTGCTTCGTACCATAATAGAGAATTTGGCAACACCATTAGAACTGACTTTATCCCCTTTCCAATTTTCCATAGCTTGAGTATCAGGGAATAGCATAGTCAGAATGCCATCCTGCATGCCCAGAAATCCAACTTCTATCACTATCTTAACTCCCATTCCCTCAATCATCCAACATTGTTCTGCAAGACTAGGTCTGCCAAATATATCCCCCTCATCTAGAAAGATCGCCTCATACTCATAGTTGGAAGCATGATTGACACATTTTTAAACCCTGTGACATGTGGATGAAGGTGGAAGGCCCCCTTCCATCCCTCTAATTCTGCTAATACGCACCCCCATCAAGGAGGATATTTATCATTTTAGTGCAATTATAAATTATGAATTTGGTAAATTAAAGTTTGAAAAGAAAAACACTTTGAGGGAATTCTTAATCAAAATATCTTGGTAAATCGAGATACATGACATCTACCAAGAGCCAAGAGAAATGAAATATCTATAGGTAAAAACCTATAGCTTGAGTAACATGGAATGGCATAGTCAGAATGCCATCCTGCATGCCCAGAAATCCAACTTCTCTCACCACCTTAAGTCCCATACCCTCAATCATCCAACATTGTTCTGCAGGATTGGGTCTACCAAATATATCCCCCTCCTCTAGAAAGATCGCCTCATACTCATAGTTGGAAGCATGCTTGAAACATCGTTAAACCTTGTGACATGTGGATGAGGGTGGTAGGCACCCCTCCATCCCTCTGATTCCACTAATACTCACCCCCATCAGGGAGTATATTTATTATTTTAGTGCAATTGTGAATTATGAATTTGGTAAATTAAAGTTTGAAAAAAAACACTTTGTGGGACTTCTTAATCAAAATATCTTGGTAAATTGAGATACATGACATCGACCAAGAGCCAAGAGAAATCAAATCTCTATAGGTAAAAACCTTCCATCAAGTTTTGCACTCAATAAAAGGTTTGCGCCTTGAAAGATTTAAAAATAATAAAATAATACTTACATTAACATATTAAAAAGTTATAACAATAAAAAATCCAATTTCAATTATAAATAAAATATTTCAATTTCCACCTTAATTTTACATCAACTTTACATATGGGAAAATAAAGTAATTGGAAATAAAAGTAATAATAATAATTTTTCTTTTTAATATGAAGGAGATATGTAATTTCTCCACTTCTAAATAAAGATTTGAGAAATGGTATGCAAAATAATATTATTGATATTATATGGTGTAATTGATTTAATGTGCACTTTATATATATATATATATATATATATATATATATATATATATATATATATATATATATATATATATATATATATATATATATATATATATATATATATATATATATATATATATAATGAAAAAAAACTAGTGTTAGTCATAAATAAAATATTGATATTATATGATGTGTAATTGATTTCATGTTCAATGTGTATATATATATATATATATATATATATATATATATATATATATGAAAAAAATAGTGTTAGTCATAAATAAAATATTTGAATGTCCATATTCAATAAAATAATTTTATATCAACTTTATACAATGAAAAATAAAATAATCTAAATTAAGAATTTTGTTATATTTCCACTTTTCCATTGCAACCAAGATTTGTAATTTATGTCATTTTTAATATGGATTTGATATATAATATTTTAAAGTATTAATAATAATAAAATTATTGTGGGTCATAAATCAAATATTTCAATATGCATGTTGAATAAAATATTTTCACATCAAATATATATATATATATATATATATATATAGAGAGAGAGAGAGAGAGAGAGAGAGAGAGAGAGAGAGAGAGAGAGAGAGAGAGATTTGTGATTCTTTTTCATTTTACATGCAACATTTTTAAAATTTTTAATTAAAAAAATAAGTCAATGTATGTCTACATGCATAATGTGAATCATAAATAAAATATATTATATAAAACAAGTGAAAATAAAATAATTCCTATAGTTAGAGCATTTTATTAGTGTTTTTCTTAGAACCATCATAGATCCATCTTAACTCTAGATATACCAAGAACCAAGAGGAATCAAATCTTTGGAGGTGCAAACTTTTCCTCAAGTTTTTCCCATAAAAAGAGATTTGCAACTTGAGAGATATAAAAATAATAACATAATACTTACACTAGTGTAGATCCATGCGAACTCTAGATTTATCAAGCATAGTCTCAAGGTGCAAACCTCTTTTTTTAGTGAAAAGGGATGTGTTCCTTCTTAGTGCTTGATATATGGGGAGGTAAGATCAATTTAGGTTGATTTACTGTTTTCATTTAAATATGTTATATTATACATGAATAACATGGGTTCTCATAAGCCTTGAGCTCAAAAACCTCTAGTAACTTGACTTGAAAGAGTCAAGCTTATCTTAACTACCCAACAAAAATTAATAAAAATAACATAGAATTTTTATGTTTATTACTTTAGTTTAAAGTTAATTTTATTTTAATGTAGGGTTGTTTTTCTTTTCATTATTTTAGTATTTTATTATTATTTTTTACATAGGACAAGTCAAGATAGGAGAAGACAAGACATGACATTACAATGTCTCTTCCACAAAAAAACAATGTCAGCTAAAAAAAACAAAATTCACCTTAATTTTACAGTAACTTTATACATAGAAAGATAAAGTTATTGTAAAATAAATTATTTTTTAATGTGATGTAGATATGTAATTTCTTCACATCTAATATAGAGTTGACAAATAACACGTAAAAATAATATTATATAATAGGTAATTCATTTTATGTTTAGTATCTATATATATATATATATATATATATATATATATATATATATATATATATATATATATATATATATAGATATATATATATAAAAGAAAGAAAAACTTTAGTGTTAGTTATAAATAAAATATTTTAATACCCATATTGAATAACATAAAATAAATAAATAAATATATTTCCACCTTTCCATTGTAAGGGAGATTTGTAATTTTTTTCATTTTTAATATGACCTTCATGTATAATATTTCAAAAATATTAATAAAAAACAAAAGTTAATGTGAGTCATAAATCAAATATTTCAATATGCATGTTGAATAAAATATTTTAATACCAAATATATAGAGAGAGATACAAGTGTTAATTTCATGACTAAGAGAGATTTGTAAATATTCATTCAAAAATAATTCAATGTGTGTATTACCATTTTAATCTAGAGTATGTGAATCATAAATAAAATATTTGGATGTCAAGTATGTATATATTATATAAAAAAATGATTTTATTTTTTTAGTTAATACATTTAATTAGTGGTTTTCGTAGAAACAACATTAATAACTCTAGATCTACCGAGAGCTAGGAGGAATCAAATCTTTGGAGGCGCAAACCTTTCCTAAAGTTTTGCACTCAAAAAGAGGTCACCTTGAGAGTTTTAAAAATAATAAAATAGTACTTATATTAACAAATTAGAAAATAATAACAAAAAAAATCAATGTTTTCTATAAATAAAATATTTCAGTTTCCATCTTAATTTTACATCAACTTTATCTCTAAAAAAAAAAACACAAAAAACAAAAAACAAAAAACAAAAACAAAAAAAAAAAACAAAAACAAAAAACAAAAAACAAAAAACAAAAAACAAAAAACAAAAAACAAAAAACAAAAAACAAAAAACAAAAAACAAAAAAACAAAAAAACAAAAACAAAAACAACAACAACATTTTACTATGAGGGAGATATGTAATTTATTTACTTGATACAGTTGAAAAATGACATATAAAATAATATTATTGATATTATATGATGTGCAATTCATTTTATGATATACACATACACATGCACATATAACAAAAAAATCAGTGTTAGTCATGAATAAAATATTTTAATGTCTGTATTAAAATATTATTTTTATATTAACTTTGAATAGCTAAAAATAAAATAATATAAAATAAAAAATTTGTGATATTTCCACTTTTCCTTTCCAAGGGAGATTTGTGATTTTTTTCATCTTTAATATGGATTTGATATATAACATTTAAAAAATATTAATAACAAAAAAATGTGAGTCGCAAATCCAAATATTTCAATATACATATTGAATAAAATATTTTAACACCACATAAGTATAGACAGAGATAAGTGTTAATTCCAGAGATTTGCAATTAGTTTAGATTTGACATGTATATCCTATGGAGACATGAGGGATCATGTATCAACATTTTAATGTGCAGAATTTGAATTATAAATAAAATATTTCAATGTCCAGTATGTATATATTATATAAAACATGAGAAAATAAGTTCTTATCGTTAAACATTTTATTAATGTTTTTCTCATAACTAGCATAGATCCATCTTAACTCTAAATCTACCAAGATCCATGAGGTATCAAATCTCTAGAGGTGCAAACCTCTTCTAAAGTTTTGCACTTAAAAAGGGATTTGCACCTTGAGAGATTTAAAAACAATAAAATAATACATACGTTAACAAATTTTAAAATAAGGAATGTTATGTAAAAATATTATTATGGATATTATATGATGTGTAACTCATTTTATGTTGAGTATATATATATATATATATACACACACACACACACACTAGTCAAGAGAGAAAGATAAGTCTGATTTTAATAATATTGTTACTAAATTTTAATTTTTTGCTTGTGAATTTATAAACTTTGTATTAATCAAAAGAACTGCCATATACACACAAAGGGAGTTCCAAAATAAATATCTTAACCTCTTTCCTGTACAATCTATTGTTGATTACACATATATAAAATTTGTTATATCTGGGCTTCAATGGGCATGGAACTCAAACAAGCAAGAAACCATTAAAGCATAGAAAGAGCCCTCATCTGAGAAGCTGCAAAAGTTGGCACTGAACCTTCACCTTGATCTTATGCAAGAGTGATGGTACAGACCATAGGGCCTACACTTAAAAATCTACAAACACAAAAAAATGCACATAGATAATGCACTCTAAAAATCAAATCAATTCATTAAAGAATAAAATATTCACAAGAGAACTATTGGCCTAATAATTGGCCTCTCATTCCTCCCTCTCATTCAAAGACACCCATTCACATGACATTGATTTATACAAATGGATCTTAACCCAAATTTGGTTCTAGATCATAAACAAACTCCTACAATTTCTCTCTAGATCCTCCCATGATGCATAAAACTCTCACCTAATCCTTTATCTCTAGATGAGATCTAACTAACCCTCAAATCTATCTAATCTTTCCAAATATTCTCGAACTCTCTCCTATTTACAATAATTCTCATTCTCTGCTAAAACTATAATAAAACACATTAAATAATTAAATCCTAACTTAGGAAACGAACTCCGTTGGTAATCATGTTACCCTAGCTTAGATGCTCTTGCATCAGACTTTTGATGTAGAATAAATTCATGGTCTCCTAACCATATGTCTTCATAAACTGATTCAACTCCTCTTGGATCTCAAACTTTAGTTTGTCGTTGATCATGCATTCTATTATTTTGTTGTTCTTTTGTGGTTTCCCTTTCCCATCTTCTAGGATTCCAAAATTTATGTTGCAATTCTCCTCCTTTTTTATTGATGTATACACAAGCAGTCAAATGTATCATGTTGTTTTCCATCTACCTCATCTTGGAATATCTTAGTTTATGTGCTTTTTCCATCAGTTTTCCTAATTCTTCATTTTCATCATCCAATTTAGTTCCCAGTTGAATTTTATTGTTACTAGTTTGGAACAATAATTTATCATCCTCAAAATTAAATTGTAAATTACATTTTATCTCAGGTTCCACATTTTCACTATTAAGAATTCTTGAGAATTTCTCTTTTTCATTTACAACTTGCTTAGATCCAGGTTCCATTAACATATTTTCTAGCAATTGTAATTCTTTTTCACATTTCAGAAGCATTTTACAGTCACTTTCAAAAATCATTTCAATAGAATTTTTTTCATCCCTGCATGAAATAGAATTAGTGTCTCATCCATCATCTACAACACATCCTACATCCACACACCAATTATCATATTCAAAAACATAAGGCTATATAGTCTCAACAGATGATTTTTTCCTCAAGTCTTTATGTTGATTTTCTAAGTCATTTTCTTTGCCAAATATCGACCCTTGTTCAAGTTCAAAAATACAAATTGCTTCCTCATCATCTTCGCCAAGCATTGGTCCTTGCCCTGGTTCACAAATGTATACATTCATCTTAGTTATCTGGAGTTTTTCAACTTCCCTTAACAAAACTTTCAACTTGTGCTTTTTCCTTCTTGCAATCAATACTTGATTGGTCGTCTAGTTGTCCTCTTCATTATCCATCCATGTTTTTGATTCTTTAGTAGATTCATCAATACATCAAGTTGTGCCTTCAACTCAACAATCTCTTTCTCAAATTCTTCATCATTTACGCCAATTCCTATGGAATTAATTTTCCTTTTCCCTAGGTTTTGCAAATGACTATCCTATAGTTATCTTCTTCTCCTTCTTCCCTTGCATAAGATGAAAAGTGTTGTAATATTCCCTTTAATTTTCTCTACAATAAATTGACCATACTTTGGGTGTCGGGTTCCACCGATCATGCACCCAACTACAATTAATGACTCAAACTTAAATGCACTTTGACTTGATTTATGACTCTAATTTTCCTTTTAACTCTAGATTTCTAATTTGACGTCAACTCTTTACATCAATGCACCTTGTGTGATGGGTACAAACGAAAATGGCTTCAATATATTTTTTATTTGAATTATGAATTCAACTTTGCAACTTTTACATCGAGAGACTTTAATTCTAAGGACTTATCACCATTTCTAGTGGACTTGCCAACAAAAACTTGCCATGAATTTCTTAAATTAACCCAATAACTTTCAAGTATTCAACTTGGACTCTTTTTGACTCATCAAAAACAACATTGACTTTACAACTTTGCTAACTTTCAAATCTTCCTAATATAAATTTCTAAGGACTCTCATATATTTCATAACTTGACTCTTACATCATTTTGTAGGAAAACTCCATTACAATAACGTTCAAGGCCTTATGGTAAAATATGAGTGGCACACATTTTTCTTCGCACTCAAATACAAAAAAGGTAAGGAAAGCTTGGAATCCATGTCTTCCACAATTTTTTTTAAATGAAGGGAGCACACTTTTGTAACTTGAAATTTAAATTTTTGTTTACTTTAATTTGGTGGCATGAAGCTAAATGAAGCTTTTGAAGAAGAGGGCATGAAAACATGGTAGATATGGGTTCCAACCAATTTTATGGGTTGGAATAACTTCTTTCACTCCATCAGCTCCTTTTGGATCAGCAATACTTTGCAATATTCAATTGACACCATTTAGCTCTGACGACTATTCAACAATCAGTCATAAAAAAATACACAAAAATAACTTTCTCTACCTTTCACATGAGATCCTTTCACATCTCCTAATCTCCATCAAGAATAATTATGACACAACAGTTCATTCTCATCTACAACAGTGATGGAAGACTCCTCTTTTAGCAAGAATGATGTTCAAAGACAACTCCTTTCTCTATGTAGCCTCATCCTTGACCCCTCCTTTTCTACTGAGATCAGGACTCATGGTGGACTACAACTTCTTCCGGCACAAATATTTTAGCGAAACATCATCGATATCACCACTATTTAACGCAACATTCCAACAGTCATGTTCTCTCTGAATTAAGGATCTCTCTGATTAGTGATGTTGGCATACTAACTATTAAGTCTAGGCATGATACTAGCAGTTTTCATGATTCCTGAGATAAAAGATGCCAATAAAAATTTCGTAGCAAAGAATGTGATTGGCAAAGGAGGCTTCAACATTTTTTTCCAGGAGACATTACTTCTCTCTCATATTTGATGGTGCAACTCCTTTGTCCAATGGATAGCATCAAGGGTTAACAAAATGATCTAGAAACAGCAGGGATCCCAGATGTTCTTACTTTTGGCTTTGATACCAAAAATGATGGCGCAAACCATAGTGTTGCACTTAAAAATCTACAAACAAGGAAAAATGCACACAACTAATGCACTCTAAAAATCAAATCAATTCATCAAAGAATAAAATATTTACAAGAGAATTATTGGAATAATAAATGGCTCTCATTCCTCTCTCTCATTCACACACACCCCTTCAAATGACTCATTGATTTATACAAATCGATCTGAACCCAAAGTTGGTTGTAAATCCTAAACAAAGTTCTATCATTTTTTTCTAGATCCTCCCATGATCCATAAAACTCTCACCTAATCCTTTATCTCTAGATGAGATCTAACTAACCCTCAAATCTCTCTACTCTTCCCAAATATTCTCTAACTCTCTCCTATTTACAATTACTTTCATTCTCTCCTTAAACTATAGGAAAATAAATTAAATAATTAAATCCTAACTGAGGAAACCAACTCCCTTGGTAAACATGTTACCCAATGTTAGATGCTCCTACATCAAAGATCCACCCCTTATGCTACATGAAAGAGCCCCTGAGGGTGTTAGTGAAACTGCCAAGCCACTGACAAGAAGATAAAACCATCCACCGAGAAAATAATAGGTCCTCGTTGCCAAATATATTAGCCAGAAGAACACTAGCATTGTGAACCCCAAACAAGACGAGGTGCACCAAAATCTGTAAAAAAGTACACATCCAACCCAAAAACCACTCGGTCTCGACTTTGTTATGTCGTCATAATCCAATGAATGAAAGGCCTTCCAAGGACCTATAAAAGCCAAAACCCATCACCCACCACCTAAGATGATTGATCATTGTCTCACATTAGGCTCACAAGTAACATGGTTGTTAACATGCGTGAGGTGAGCATCCATTATGCCAATGCAAAAACCTCGAGCTTCTCAACATTATTTTAACATCCTCCAAGTAGGAAAAGATGTCGTACTTCTCTACACGTTTTTCCCTCAATACAAAACCCAGAAATGTCTTCATTTGCCAATGAAGCACAATTGAGTTCAAGTATTGCTTCTTTCTAGTACTAGTGTGACTAGGGTCTTGCACCCACCCTATCAGGTCCTCAAGCAATTCATAGTTAGGCATGGGTTTCCTCTCCTCCACATCTTTTATCTAGACTATCTCCCTTATCTCTTAATGTGCTTCTGGTGGAATTGCATTAAAATATGTCACAATAGATTCATGGGAAAAGAGCCTTGTCCCACTCAGTCAAGGATGAGTTTTGTCATTGCCACCCTGTCTACACATCTATCTTTGTCTTGGCAACATATCTGAGCCACAAAGAGATAGCTCTGGTACTCTTTGGGGATTTCCCCTACTTGCAAAAGGACACACATACCATCATGATCCCCCCTCAACAAGATCCAAACACCAACACACAATATCATCAGAATAACACCATTCGAAGGGTTGAAGTTTTGGCGACAATCCACTAGAGAAGGTAGAAGGAAACTCTACTTCATCCACAAACTTAACTCCCTCAACCATTGGACAAAATAAACCTCATAACAAGCCTATATACCAATAGTGAACCAGTGAAAAGAGATTGCTTCAAATCCCACTCACAAAACTAGACGTGATAAACAAATAAAACCACCCAAGTTGATTATTGCCACAAAAGCCAGTTGAAACCACCACTAGCATCGGCATGCTGACACAAAACCAAACACCCAATAACCCTAAAATACTCAAAATAAATATGCAACTTCAATAAAAAAATTGATATGCCACGAATGAGAGACACGCCCTTTTAGACCCAAATAACCACATAGACCCAGTAGGACATCTATCAAGACTAGGCAAAAGCCTAGACCAAAGGAAATTGACTTATTGAGTGCTTCAACCTGGATTGTGATGGTTCAAGCTTTGCCTCCCAGCATAACCAACTGCAAATGCCACCAATACCTCCACACACCAAAGAGCAATATTCCTTAATATTTTTCCATTCCTTGTGTAAAACACTGACTCTTTCCACACTAGGGCTTCTTCCCACCTCACGTTCTCAGATAGGAAACTCAGCTAGGCTGAGGTCTCCCCCTTAACACTCGATCTCTCCTCGCAAATGGAATTTCTAATTCTTGATGTCATAACCAAAGAACCCAACCAAATGTATATTTGCATGTTCATGCATGCAAAGCACCCACCGGGTGCCAACAACATTAAATGCATGATTAAGTGCTTGAGGGTAGTGGGCACGAGGCCCTAGGTCCTATCCCTTCTACCATAACACCTGAATTGGGGAAAAAAATAAAATCTTTTAATGTCCATGTTAAATAACATAATTTTATATCAACTTTATATATAAAAAAAATAAAGTAGTTTAAATTACAAATTTTGTTATATTTCCATTTTTCCATGACAAGGGAGATTTGTAACTTATTTCATTTTTAATATAGATTGGATATATAATATTAATAACAAAAAAAATAATGTGGGCCATAAATAAAATAATTCAATATACATGTTGAATAAAAGATTTTAACAACAAATATATACAGAGAGATAAGTGTAATTTCAAGGTCCAAGAGAGATTTTAATTCTTTTTCATTTCACATGCAACTTTAAAAAAAATATTGATCACAAAAATAATTCAATGTATGTGTGGAGAGAGAGAGAGAGAGAGAGCATGTATTAACATTTTAATGTGGAGAATGTGAATCATAAATAAAATATATTTTAGGAAACAAATGAAAAGAAAAAGAAAATATCTTACAGTTAAAACATTTTATTAGTGTTTTCCTTAAAACCAACATAGATCCATCCTAACTCTAGAGCTACCAATCCCTTGAGATGGACAAAATAATTATTATTAGTCACAAATAAAATATTTTAGTGTCCATATTTAAAAAACAAAATTATATCAACTTTATATAACTAAAACCAAAGTAACCTAAATTTAAAAAACATATGTATTTCCACTTTTCTATTCCAAGGGAGATTTCTAATTTATTTCATTTTTAATATGGATTTGATATATAATATTTAAAAAATATTAATAACAAAATAAATTAATATGCATCATGAATCAAATATTTCAATATACATGTTCAATAAAAGATGTTCTCATCAAATGAATATAGAGAGAGATAAGTGTCAATTCAAGGTCTAAGAGAGATTTGCAATTCCTTTGGATTTGACATACTACATTTTAAAAAATATTAATAACAAAAAAAATTAAGTGTGTGTGGGGGACATGTAACATTTTAAAAAATATTGATAAAAAAATAATTCAATGTGTGTGTATGACCATGTATTAACATTTTAATGTGGAGTATCTGAATCATAAATAAAATATTTAATGTCAAGTATGTATATATTATATATATAAAAAAAAGTATTACAGTTGAAACATTGTATTAGTGTTTTAATAAGAACTAACATAGATCCATCTTAACTCTAAATCTACAAAGAGTCATGAGGTATCAAATATGTGGAGGTGCAAATCTTTCCTCAAAGTTTGCACTTTGGGAGATTTTAAAAAAATAAAATAATACTTACATTAAAAAATAATAAATAATAACAAAACAATAAATGTCAACTATAAATAAAATATTTCAATTTCCACATGATTTTGACATCAAATTTCTTTATAGAGATAAAGCAACTGAAAAAAATAAATAAAAAATAAATAAATAAATAAATAAATAGAAAAAAATAAATAAATAAAATAAAAATATTATGTTGTAGTATGAGGGTGATGTGTAACTTCTTTACTTCTTTTAATATAAATCTACCAAAAGTTAAGTAAAAATAATATTATTGATATTATATGATGTGTAGTTCATTATATATATATATATATATATATATATATATATATATATATATATATATATTCTTTTTAACACTAGTCAAAACAAAACAAAAAACAAGGATAAGTCTGATCTTAATGTTAGAGTTAGTAAAAATGAAATATTTTAATGTCCATAATAAATAACATAATTTTATATTAACTTTATAGAGCAAAAAATAATGTGAGGTGTAAATTAAATATTTCAATAAGTATGTTGAAGAAAATATTTAACACCAAATATATAGAGAGGAGAGATTTTAATTCTTTTTCATTTGTCATGCAACATTTTTTATTAAATATTAGTAAGAAAAATAATTCAATTTGTGTATGTGAACCTATCCTCAAGTAAGTGTGGAGATATGAGGGGGCATGTATTAAGATTTTAATCTGAATAATGTGAATCATAAATAAAATATATTATATGAAACAATTGAAATAAAAACTTATAGTTAAAACATTTTATTAGTGTTTTGTTCATAATCAACTTAGGTCTATCTTAACACTAGATCTATCAAGAACCAAGAGGAATCAAATCTTTGGAGTTGCAAACATTTCCCTAGGTTTTAGACTCAAAAAAGAGGTTTGCACCTTCAGATATTTAAAAATAATAAAATAATCCTTACACTAGCCTAGATACATCTTAACTCCTAATTTATCACATGGTGAGAGGGGGTGCAAACATCTTTATTGAGTGCAAAAGAGATTCCATCCAAAGTTAAGATGAATCTAGATTGGCTTAATTTCACCCTTTTAAATGGGTTATATTGCATATGGATACTATGATTTCAGTTAAAATGCTGCTAGAAATTTGACTAAATCATCATTACCTTAAGTACCTAGCAAAAATTAATAAATATAATGATAATAATGTAGGATTTTATTACTTTAGTTTAAAGTTATTTTTATTTTAACTTATTATTTTTATTATTTTATTATTTTACTATTTTTGTTTACATAGAACCAGAGAGGAGAGGACAAACCATTTGTTCCATATTGGGTGGAGCACAACTAACAAGTTAAAATATAATATTAACAAAAAAATATCAATGTAAGCTATCTAAAAATTTTCAATTTCCACTCTAATTTTATATATCAAGTTCATATATAAAAAGATAAAGTTATTGAAAATAAAGAAAAAAGTAATTTACATTTTAGTGTGAGAATGATATGTAATTTCTTCACTTATTAATATAAAATTAACAAATGACATGTAAAAATAATATTAGTAATATTATTATATAATGTGTAATTCATCTTCTATTCAATTGACGCACACAATAAAAAAAATCAAAGAAATTAGTTTCAGTCATAAATAAAACATTTTAATATCTTATTGTATAACATAATCTTATATCAATTTTATATAGAAAAAATAACATAATTTAAATTTAAAAAAAAAATGTTATATCTCCACCTTTTTCATTTTTAATATACAGTTATATAATATTGAAAAACATTAATAATTAAGAAAAAATGATGTAAGTCATCAATAAAATATTTCAATATATATGTTCAATTAAAAAAATGTTAACCAGAAATTTGAGAGAAATTTGTAATTCCATTGCTATATTTAAAAAAAAATATTATATAATATAATCACAAAGCGAGAAGAAAGGATTGTAACTAAGGGTACAACACTAAAACGCAGCTCTTTCAAATGAAAAGCAAAATGGTTAAAAATTAAAATAGCATTGCATCTCATATTAAAGGAAGAGATATTGTTCCAAACAAGCATATTATCTCATGGATTCGGTCTCAACCTGTTTACACACTTTAGCAAGGTTGGAGACAATGGGATTTTCTTTTGGCGAGAGGCAAAACCTATGATTACAGAGAATAGGAGTTTCCTCTATAAGCAGAGGCAAACGCTCAGTTCCCCATTATTTCATTCAGACTATGGCTTATGCAGTGACAACATTTTCAATAGTTTCCCTTGAACCCACAACATTCTTAGAGCTCTTTGCATCATCTTCTTCCCATATCTCAGGCAGGGCTTCTCTAATGTTGTGAATACATTCAAAGTGCAAAATCTGCTCCCTCTGTTCGGACCGAAGTGCCCACCTGTTGACAGTGAAAGTCGATGTTAAAATTAGATGAAGATTCGACCAATTATGCCTTTTTTTGAAAGGCACAATATCACTTTTAGAATTATATGGTCTTACCAATACAGTATGGAGGCCTGCACGCTTTCCTGCAGCTATATTGCGGCGACTGTCATCAAAGAAAATCTGCGGGGAAACATAATAGCTTTAGACGCGACTCTTGCAATACACACTGTACTTGAAATGATATACCCCTCGAACAGGGGTCAAAGCAGCGATGCTAATTATAAATATATACAACTCCACTTATTTAATGCTGTTCGTTAGGGAGGTGGTGGCGATAGTGTTTCTCTTGTGCGATAGAAATTGTTTCTTAAAGTTTTATGTGATATTTTTGTGAAAAGCATGAGCTTCATGAAACATGGTTTATAAAATATGGTTTTTCCTCGAAGTAACTGTGTATTAAGATATTTTTATTTTTCAATTAAAAAATTAACTATTATTTTAGATTATTATAAGACCATTAATATTTAGAGTAAAATTAAAAAACGAAATTTTATACTCATTATTTGAGTATTCCTTTTCCTAATCAAACACAACAGGTTTAACATAAATGACTTTGTGCTATAGACGTGGGTGATGATGAGATTGTTTTTGTGTTTTATTTTAAATAATATAATATATTATATTTTCGTGATCCGATAGTTGATATAATATTATTTAAATAAAAAGGATTTTTTTTATAAAAATATAATTTAAGTAATATAAAGTTATAATTATATATATATATATATATATATATATATATATATATATATATTTTTGTTGATTAAAAATATTGAATTTATATTATTGTAGAAAAAATAAGCATATTCAAAATATCATCAATTTGTTTGGTTTTATTTTAATCGGATTTGTTGGTGATATGAGTTGGAATATAGTGTTGAAGATTTAACAACATGTATTTTATTTCTGGAGGGTTATGCAATTATACAACTCAAAAAAATGACAAAATAAGAAAACAACATGTCGCATTTATTTCAGGGTGGTGGACGTGGTGGGTGCTTACTTGCATGAGTATGTTGCTCCATTTAGTCATGCTGGTGAAATTCGATATGCTTCAGTCGAGCTTCAATCTCTTGCAAACGTTCATTTGTTCATCGCTGGCTTCTATGAACGTTTGTCAATTGTTCCAAGATTTCCTCTTGAGTGAACTGAATATCATTTCAATAGGCCACATTTTCATTACAATCCTCATACCGATGATCACAGAGACTATCTAGGTTGTCCTGGATCCCTCGCAGTTGTGTGACAATTGATTCCAAGGAGGCGACCTAAACAACATGACTAGGGGGGTACACTAAGTTCTGTGTTATCTCATCCTCCCTATCAAGGTTGGATGAATGGACCTCACTAGAGGATGAGGCTCCTCCCCTTCTGCCATCTATATGGCTGTAGTATCCACTTCCTTGATGGGTTCTACCTCTCTACCTCGGCATACCTGCAAGGAATATAAGAATTCCAAGCAAACCAAGACCCCAATACAACCAAAGCTTGAGATCGCCACAACACAACACAGTACCAAATACCCACCACAAGACTACACAACACCTGAGGATCAAGGGTTCAACTCCACCATACTAGGACCAAACCGCCCCAAGCCCCTCAACACAACAAAGACAATTAAACCCCTCAAGAGAAAATAACCCCCACAACCTAGCAATATAGTTCTGAAAATCCAGCCACTGGAGACCTCGTAGTTTGAGAACTGAGTTGTCATGAAACACAAAGACCAAGTTTCTCTTCCCCCCAAGACAACACTCTTCCTGTGCCCGTGGACCAATTGGGACCACAAACACGAGAGAAGGGTACAATTGATCACAATACCAATGTTGGAGGCTCAGATTTCTTCTCCTAGGGGTCTGAGACACCATAGAGTTATCACCAAATACTTCCCACCACCAATAACTCGCATGACCACTGGTGTAAAACCTAGTCCTGCAAACCCTACAGACGACTGACTTAGCTCAGCAAGGTCGCCCTCTCACTGGAACGAAAGTCCAAACAAAAACAATAGAAAGGAGCTCAAATATAACCAACAAACATGGCCTAAAGGACAGAGTGTTACCTAAGCGCGCTTGAAGAAAGATTGCCCTCGACACAGAAGGAAGGATGCCAACAAGTGAAGAAGCCATAACCTAGAGAGGAAGCAGACGCTCACCAACATAAATTTCCCTGACCTCAGTGCACCTGGATCCCAAACAAAGTCTTGAGGACAAAACCATTCACAAGGGCCAATTGTAGCAACTAACTCCTTACCACCACGGTCTTTCAACATTCGTCGTAGACCTGAACAATAAGCGCAACCATCACCACCTTACTCGATGTTATTTCTCATGGCCCGCCACAAACAAATTGTAACCTTCCTTCGCCTGATCCGACAATATACTTCTTCCTTCTCCAGAGACTTCCTTTGTTGGGTGAAGTGCCTTCCACCTACTCTCTTTAACTCATGCATGGATCACAGCTGGATAGGGGTGGGTGTAACGACCCATCAAATCACCGAGAACATTGGAATATTAGCAAGCATACGAGGCATGCATATGATAGCTACATATGCATGAACCACATGTATTGCACTACCATACATATTGGCTAATATGGAAAGTGTCTAAATTTAGGTTTGATAAATCAAAATAAATTCCCAACTCATGAGAATATTATAAATATATCAAGTAGAACTTGATATAGGTACCACTCTTATATATGTATATGTATATGTATATGTATAAAGATATTGAAAATAAATTAAAATCAAATTAAATTTATTAATGAATTAAAATCATAAAAATAATTAAATTTCTTAAAAATAAATTTATGAATATGAACTAAACTAAAAACATTTTAATTAAAGTATAGGATTAAATAACAATAGAAATTAAATTAAAATAGTTTAACTTAAAGTATAAAATTAGATAAAACTATGAATAACAATTAAATAAAAAACATTATAAATATAAGGCTCTTGGTACATTACGAAGGTAATTTTGACACCGCCTTTGGAGTGCCATGGGAGATGAATGACCAAGCTGCTCCTCCACGTGCTAGAAGGTAAATGAGACATCAGACCCAGGGAAAGATGGAGACGGGGAAAGACGGAGACAATGGTAGGGAAGGTATAAGAAAAAGGGTAATGCAGTGAGACGAGGAGGATTTTTTTGGAGAGTTATTTTCGAAGCGATTGAGAAGGAAATTATAGTAGAAAGCCACAGAAAGAGTGAGGATCACTGAGCCTTGATTGTTCTTGATTCTTTTTGGCATGGGCACCAGAGTGTTGCAATTCTAAAGTATTCTGGAGTTGGGTACCGAAGTTGTGCTCGGTTTGTAGGGACATTTTGGTCTTTTGGTAACTGGGAAAAATTGGAGCTACGACAACCGAGATAGACTTCAACCGTGGAAACCAAGTACGTCTTTGTGTATGAAATTGATAAATTCCATCTTAAAAGTCTAAATTTCGAGCAATCAAGTTTTATTTGGCTTGGTTAATTTCCCAAACTAGGTCTTTACAGTGGGGATCCCAAGGCCCCCTCGATTGCGAGTTAGTCACCCCCATCGGGGTTTATGAACGATTATATAAAATTGAGGTTGGTTTGCTATCTATATATATATATATATATATATATATATATATTTTCATTAATAAAGTTATTTAGGTACATGTATTATTATTATTATTTAATAAACTTTTAATATTAATTTTAATTTGCATTAATTGCATGAGGCCATTATGGAAGAGATGTTGTAATGTCATGTATTGTCCTATTAAACATTTTGACTTGGTCAAAAAAAACCATTAAATATTTTCAGACTCTGACAACCCATGGTTTTTCCCATGGTATTCTTCTCTAATGTAGCCTATTTAAAGGCATAAAATTCCAATGAATTTTATTTTTTCCCTTGTGATCTCATGAAAACTTAATGTTTCGGTTGGATTTGCTTGACTAATCAACTTAGTTTAAATGAGTTTTTGTAGTGGGGAACTACATGTGAAGTGTGAGGGCTAATAAAAGTCAAAGTTGTCCACACTCATGGTATTCATAACCAATGGTATTGGGCCCATGGTATTGTAATGAAATCTATTTCTTAAAGGGGTGTAATTAAAAAGGTGGGTGAAAAAGAAATAGAAAGCAAGTGAATTGTAATGTTTTTCATTGTTGTTGTAATAAAAAAATACTAATCCTTTCTCTTCTTTTTTCTCGGATAGGGTTTTCCATGTAAATATTGTGTGCACTATATGAATTAATTTTTTTATTTAAATCTTGTGTCTAGCGAGGCCGCTAATTTATCTATTTTTTTTGCGTAACACCCCTAGATGACATTGAATGAGTGACTACATTACAAAATTACTTAAGACCATAGTAATTGGGTTTGTGGAAGCTAGTGAAACTTTTGTTTAAATATTTAGTTATGCAATAATATTATTTGATTATGAAATCTTGGGATTCATGAGGGTTGACCTGTAACAAATTCCAACCTCCAGAATAGTTACAATGGTTACCCTTCATTCCCTGGAGATAAGAAGGATCTCGGTGCAAATAAGGGGGTTGGGATCAGGTAAAATTTTAAGGATGGAAGTTTATCTTAAAGTTTAGAAACCTTGGCGAATCTTAGTAGTCCCTAATATGCAAAATATAACAAATTTGGCAATATTTTTGTAGAAATATTTATATTTCCAATGATTTTATATTAGTCTATATAAAATTTTGGCGATAGTTAAGGTAAACTAATTTTGTGCTATAAAATTTTGGTGAATCCTTTTTAGGAAAAAATGGAAATTGGTGAATCATTTTTTTGGAAAAAGCATGGAAAATTAGCCCACCTATGAATATTAGCCCCTAAATTTTTCCCTGGTTGGGATTGTTATTTCTGTTCCTGGTTCTCAAGGAAAAAGGGAACAATTTGTAATTTAGCAGGACACTGCCAAGGAGGAAATATTGCACTGGACTGGAGCCAATGGAGAACTCTTGTACAGGAAGAGGGCATTAAATTGGAAAAAGGTCTTAATATTTAATATCTGATTGTACTTCTACATCATTGCTTACTGTTCTGGAGTGGGAGCTTAGGGGGAGGAGTGGATGTAATTTCCCTTCTCAAGGACGAGAGGAACAGGTCCAGCCCTATGGAATTCATGGGATTCGTGATTAATCAAATACGTATCTATGTTTGAATGATATGAATTTTTCTAAATTCAATTTCTGTAGGAAATATAAACACTGCACTTTCCTTTTCTCTATACATAAATGACTTCAAGAAAGACCATAATTTGTTAATGGGATATGGTGAATGAACCAAATTATATTTGTAACTAAAAGAATTAAAACCTGAATAAGTCCATTGAACCATCATGTGATAGAGGTACAGGGTCACATAGTTCTCTGAATGAGAGAAGATACTAACAACCACAGACTAAACAATATACATTGTGTCAGGATGGAAGGGTAGCTTGTTGTAATATTATTTATGCAAAACATAACTTCACATGGGGAGACTGTGAGAGAGGTCTTGAAGGGTAAAGGGAGAACTAAGTAGATGTTTAAATTAATCCAAGAATAAACAAGTTGACAACACTTACATAGTCATGGTTGGCTGAGAGGAATTAATGTTACGACACTTGAGAAAACTGAGGTAATGTCTTGATAGGTTGAGTTAATCTGTCTAATAGAAGTTGTAAGTTTAATTAAAATTAGTGTACAACATACGAATTATAATTGATGTGGACACCTTGAGGAAGTTTAGACCCTAGCCACAGGAGAAACCAGATGCTTGGTCCGATCTTCCCCAGTTCGTCATAATAATTCCCTGTAAAATTAAAATATAAAGAATACAGAAGAAGCATACATCTAATAGCATATGGCCACAGGTGCAAGTAATTTAAATAACAAATCAAATTATACTAGTCGAGAAACCCTGACTAAAACGAAACTAAATTATAACAGAAGAGCATGAAAATATATCCTCTGCAACCAATAAATAGTTTTGTGTTTGAATTCTAATACTAATATATCAAAATTACAATGTCCAAGTAATTCCCTAGCCGAGACAGACTCGGGTACTAGGCTTATCGAAAGTCATAACCCAGTTCAATGGTAAATATTAGAGGAAATTTCAAAATAAAAGTTCCCATGAAATTTTTAGGTAATTTCCATGTCATAATATGTAAACCAATCAAAATCCTTTAAATTTAAAAAGAGGTACATATAAATATTTTTGAAGGAAAAGGAAAAAACCACTTTTTTTAATTGTATTTTTGGCTTATCTCCTTATATGTTTACTCAAATTTCAAGTGTAGATACTCATTGGATGCAGAATTAAATTTTGCGTCCAATAAGTACCGATTATGAATAATTTTGACAAGACCTGTTAGCTCTGCTACATGTTTGAGCATTTTTTAGGGTGAATGACAGTTTGATAGTGTTGTTGGTGCTTGAAGGAGCTCGCAACGGTCTTTTCACCTTATCCTCCTTCAATTTTGTGTAAACTCTTAGTCCTCTGTCTCTCTGTTTTCCTCCTTAAACTTCTTCATTCCTTGCCTTATCCATACTCCTCTGTTTACTCTCTCTTTACCCCAGCGCCTCTGTTAATTTGTTTTAACACTGCAAAACCCCACCGAAATCCTTTTCTCGGCTCCTGGGCCTTTTTGTTTAAAACCTGTAAAACCTGTTGAAACCTGCGTATTAACCTATTTTTGTTTTAACCCCTGGGCGCAAGGTTTAGGTCCATCCGACCATATTCATATAACCCGTGCCATAGCCCTTCTTGTCGCTTTGATTCTGAGCCGTTGATCGCATCTGCCGCGATCTAACAGTCAATTCTCATTTGCCCGCGCAAGTTAAACCTCTCACATATTGCCCGCCATTTCACCATCCACCAGATATTTGACGATAGTCGCATGCCTTTAGCTCACAAGCCGCACACTCGTTAACTTGCGAGGGCGGTGGTTTTAGGCTGCCACACGGCGTTTTATTGTTGGATCACGGCCCACTATACAAAAACCGCCAAGCTCCGGAAGGCGGTGCGGGGAATACCGCCCATCTCCCAAAACCATCCTCCCACCTGTTAACGACCGTGCTTCTTCTGCGTACGATGATTGTCGGATCTGCCGCATCCAGATCCAACAGCCCTCATTGCATCCTCTTTGTCACCTCTCGATAAGCCGTTCCGAACCGATCTCGACCGTCAGTATATATGATCCGATGGTCAGCGTTCATTACTTCCCCTCTGCACCCGATAACTTCTCCCGCACAATCTTGGTCGTAGATTTTTATGATCCGACGGCTAGTATCTATTTTCACCTTCTGCTCATGCTTCCACCATGTTTTTGACTGTCTGTAGCTCCCAATCAACAGCAACGATCAATTACCTGTACCTAGCATTCAATCTGCAACCAACCGCATTTAAAGAAGAGCATGGCTGAGGAAAAATAGCACGACCTCGCGCAGTGAAAAGCATTTATCAGGCATGGAACTTAATTCATGATTCACTCCAGTTACCAGACAAGGATACCAGAATATCAGAAAAGGCTGATTTTTCCATTAAGGCTCTGAGAATTGCAGCAGAGACCAATTTCATGTTGTAAATGTGGTTGGTGGTCATTTATTGGCACCTCCACGCGTAGTAGAAGAGATATTTTGTAACCAACCTCTATATATATTCAGAAGACAGAATGTAATAGGTTGATGAGTGTTGGATGAGTATTATTTTGCTGTAAGGTTCAACTTCTGGAGATTGTAATTGTTGTGATACCTGCAGCATCTAGTCTTCATTTTTAGCTAATGCAAGCTTCTTTTGCTGTTAATTGCTCACTGTCCACTTCTTCTTCTTGTTCCAGGATGTGCCTGTCTTGCATTTGTTCATGTGTTGTTAATGTTTAGCATTAGAGGGGCTGTCATCCCATCTATGTGTTAGGTTTTAGCATGTAACATTGAATTTGTTTGCAGGTTTCTGTTGTTTTAATGCCACAGAGCTGTCATCCTGTATGTGCATTAGGAAACAAATTTACAGACCTCTTAACTGGTTGCAGCCAACCATCACAGGGTCCTATGCATCTGCTGGTGTGGTCAGTCTTCTCCATTATCACCTTTTTCTTAAACTATGAGTAATTGGTGGTTAAAATCCTTGTAGTCTCGGGGTGTTCACCCATGTCTGGGGTTAAGCATAGTAGGAGTGGTTATCTAGCTTGAATATGCAGCATTTGTTTCATTCATCCACCAATTTATCCAACTTTTCATTGAGTTTGTAATGTTCCCGAGCATCACCAATATACAACCTAGGTGAGTTTCTTGGGGTGAAAACATTAATTGGCACCGTTGCCGGGGAGAGGAGAATTGAAGCTCAGCTTCCCTAGGAGAACAACACAGCTTCAAGCTTTGATGATAGACAAGGTTTGAACACATATTTTGGTTGTAATCATCTATCTGGAAACTCCACTGGAGGAAGACCATCATTTTTCCACTCCACATTGAAGTTCTGGAGTAGTTGGTGAGGCATGCTCATAGAAATCTTCAGAAATCAACATCTGAACTAGTGCCTGATCTTGAGAAGATCGTTCAGCAGAAGAAAATATCGAAGTAAGGAGCATCAGGATCAGGTAAGCATTAGAATTTTTATGTATCTCTGCCAGTGTAGAAATACCTTCAGAGATTCATACAGCTCCTTAGTCTTTCATTTCCCTTTCAAACCTCAGTTGAAAGAAGCATCCATGTTGTCCATTATATTCCTCTGTTTCTGTCATACTCTTCATTGATTCAAACCAATTGGCTCACTAGTATCCTTTCATACACCCAAGCCATGGCAAGTCAGCAAGCTCTTACAAAGATAGAACGGATAGTTGCTGCTAGGTATGGACCTCTGGTCTTGCCTGTCCCTTTAAATGCCATCCCTGCAAGATATTATCAAGAATTCATGCCAAAGTTTACTGGTGCAGAAGGAATAATAGCTAAATAGCATTTAGAAGCCTTTTATAGCTATGCTGATAACCTGGATATTAATGAAGAGGATGTATGGATGAGGGTTTTTGTCCAAAGCCTAGAAGGGGAAGCTAGAAAATGGTTTAGAGATTTACCCCCTAGGTCCATTGTAGACATTGATGCTTTAGATGATGTATTTTTAAAGCACTAGGGAAATAATAAAGATATGCTCTTTTATCATGATGAATTTGGAAACTTGTAGAGAGAAGATGGTGAGCCGCTGTCTAATTTTAACATCAGATTCAATCAATGTACAACAGAATGCCAACCAAAATAAGACCTACCCCTACTTTTGCCATGATTACTTATTCTAATGCCTTCGATTCTCAATTCTGCCTGTTGTTAAGAGAAAGAAGATGCACTTCTTTGGCTGAGATGCATGCTGTAGCCTTTGAAGTAGAAGAAAACATTATTGCTGCAGAAAGACTCGAAGGTGATGATGAAAGTAGAAGGCAGGGAGGTGAATCCTCATCATCCTATGATCCTAAGATCGAGGAATTAGCCAGGATGATTGAGCTTTTGGCCTCTGAAGTTTCCAAGTTAGAGGCTGAGCAGCATTTTGAAGAAGTAGGAGCTCATTGTTCCATTTCTTTTCCAACTCTAGATCCATGTAGAGGAACACATGATCATGTGCAGATTTTGCAGAGAAACAGAGATACAAATGAAGATCAAAGGGTGAAGACCCTTTGTCAGAATATAATCATGGAAGAAGTGCAGCATGAGGAGGAGGTCCATGTTTTGGAAGGTTCTCCTTTCTTAATAAGGGCTGCTTATGAAGAAGCATTCTCAAGAGGCACTACTCACCAATTTGTTGTAGCTGCAGAACAACAAGTTGACCAGCAGGGGCAGCTAGCAGCAGATCCCTTCCTCCAAGAATCTGAGCTTGAGGCCAGCACATCTTCGCATGGCTATGCAAATCTGCAAATCAACCAGCCTGCTTTTGTCCCCAGTCCAATAATCAAGGAGGGAGAAATAAGCTACCCATCATCTTTTGCTCCTCTGCCTGCTCAAAAAACAATCCCTCCATGTTGCCCCTTGAACACTGAGGCAGGAAACAACTCAATGTTCAAAGCTGAGACTGATCACCTTAGTTTTGATATTCCAAAACCTGCTTAGATGGCCTCCACACAGACTGAAAGGGTAGCTTATCACATGATAGAGGAAGGAAATGTACAGTTATGGGACTCCTCCTTGGATGAGGATTGTTTAAAGAAAAATGAAGGAGCAGATGTTGTTTCTGTGTCCCCTGCACAAGAAAACAATGGTTCATCATTCATATTGGTTGTGCAGGCCACAAAAGACAAGAACAAGTACATAGTAGCCATGATTATTCAGCAGGTGTACAAAGGCTCCTCTAAAGAACATCCAAAGAGGAAAATACATAGAAGGGAAATGAAATTTGATCCCTACCTGCCTATCAAAGTTAAACCTCCTAAAGTTTTTGAGGTAGAGGATCAAATAAATCCGGTCTTGTTGATTTATGATGAACCGGATGACAGGCAACAATTTTGATGGCCCAACAGATGGGCAATTTTTGAAGTTTAAGTTTTCAGGTTTTAATGATTGTAATCAAGTTCTTTTATAGTTTCTTGTTGTATGATTAGTTGACTCCATTCCCAATGGATACTAGGAAGGTATTTTTAAAGCTGATTTTTGCATGAAGGCATTGGCCTGCAGGTTCTTGAGACCTCACAGGGAAGATCTCATCCCCAGAAGGAGCCAATGTTAGCTCTCCTACATGTTTGAGCATTTTTTAGGGTCAATGACAGTTTGACAGTGTTGTTGGTGCTTGAAGGAGCTCGTAGTAGTCTTTTCACCTTATCCTCCTTCAATTTTGTGTAAAATCTTAGCCCTTTGTCTCTCTGTTTTCCTCCTTAAACTTCTTCATTCCTTGCCTTATCCATACTCCTTTGTTTACTCTCTCTTTACCCCAACACCTCTGTTAATTTGTTTTAACACTGCAAAACCCCGCCAAAATCCTTTTCTCGGCTCCCGGGCCTTTTTGTTTAAAACCTGTAAAACCTGTTGAAACCTTCGTATTAACCTATTTTTGTTTTAACCCCCAGGCGCAAGGTTTAGGTCCATCCAACCATATTCACATCACCCGCGCCATAGCCCTTCTTTTCGCTTTTATTTTGAGCTGTTGATCGCATCTGCCTCGATCTAACAGTCATTCTCATTTGCCCGTGCAAGTTAAACCTCTCGCATATTGCCCGCCATTTCACTGTCCATCAGAGATCTGACGATAGTCGCATGCCTTTAGCCTGCAAACCGCGCACTCGTTAACTCACGGGGGCAGCGGTTTCGGGCTGCCACGCGGCGTTTTATTGTTGGATCGTGGCTCGCTATACGGAAACCGCCAAGCCCCGGAAGGTGGTGCGGGGAATACCGCCCGCCTCCCAAAACCATCCTCCCGCTCGTTAACGACCATGCTTCTTCTGTGTGCGATGACTGTCGAATCTGTCGCGTCCAGATCCGACAACCCTCATTGCATCCTCTTTGTCACCTCCTAATAAGCCATTCCGAACTGATCTCGACCGTCCGTATATATGATCTGACGGTCAGTGTTCATTCCTTCCCCTCTACACCCGATAACTTCTCCCACGCGATCCTGGTTGTAGATTTTTATGATCCGACTACCAATATCTATTTTCACCTTCTACTCATGCTTCTGCCATGTTTTTGACTGTCTGGAGCTCCCGATGGACAACAACGATCAATTACCTGCACCCAGCATTCAATCTACAACCAATCGCATTTAAAGAAGAGCATGGCTGAGGACAAATAGGACGACCTTGAGCAGTGAAAAGCATTTATCAGGCATGGAACTTAATTCATAATTCACTCCAGCTGCCAGAGAAGGATATCAGAATATTAGAAAAGGCCGATTTGTCCATTAAGGATCTGAGAATTGCAGCAGAGGCCCATTTCATGTTGTAAATGTGGTTGGTGGTCATTTATTGACACCTCCACGCATAGTAGTAGAGATATTTTGTAACCAACCTCTATATATATTCAGAAGACAGAATGTAATAGGTTGATGAGTGTTAGATGAGTATTATTTTGTTGTAAGGTTCAACTTCTGGAGATTGTAACTACTATGATACCTACAGCGTTTGGTCTTCATTTTCAGCTAATGCAAGCTTCTTTTGCTATTAATTGCTCACTGTCCAATTCTTCTTCTTGTTCCAGGCTGTGCCTATCTTGCATTTATTCATGTGTTGTTAATGTTTAGCATTAGAGGGGCTATCATCCCACCTCTGTGTTAGGTTTTAGCATGTAACATTGAATTTTTTTGTAGGTTTCTGTTGTTTTAATGCCACAGGGCTGTCATCCTGTCTATGCATTAGGAAACAGATTTACAGACCTCTTAACTGGTTGCAGCCGGCCATCACAGGGTCCTGTGCATCTGCTGGTGTGGTCAGTGTTCTCCATTATCACCTTTTTCTTAAACTATGAGTAATTGGTGGTTGAAAGCCTTGTAGTCTGGGGGTGTTCACCCATGTCTAGGGTTAAGCATAGTAGGAGTGGTTATCTGGCTTGAATATGAAACATTTGTTTCATTCATCCACCAATTTATCCAACTTTTCATTGATTTTGTAATGTTCCCGAGCATCACTGATATACAACCTAGGTGAGTTTCTTGGGGTGATAACAAGATCCACATTAATAAAAGAAATGCAGATACATTAAAAAAATGTTTTTGAAAATGTTTTTTTAATGTATTTGCAATTTTTGTCAATGTGTTTCTTTTCAAAAGCATGCATAATGGGTACTCGTTAGATGCAAAATTTAATTCCACATCCAAAAAGTGTCTACACTTGAAATTTGAGTAAAAATATAGGGATATAATAAAAAATACAATTAAAAATAGTAGTTTTTTTCTTTTCCCTCCAAAATTCATAACTCTTATTTTATTATTTTAACTATTATTTTATTATTTTTCCTTAGGAGGCCACTTTTAGGCTGAAATTTCCTCTAATGCCCAAAATGACAGCACATGAAGACCCAAGAATTAGAGTATAATCCACCATTGAGGGGTACATTGGTCACTAAATATGAAAACCGAGTGTTAATGATTAAAAGGAGATAGTTGTAGTCATATTCATGAGAGACAAGACTGATTATTCAAGCACCTGACAAGGAGAAGGATATAATTTTTTGGGGAATTTATTTCTTTTTCCATGCGGCTAATGTCGTGGTGACATGTAATGAATAACCAAGGGTTATCCTTAAGTAGTAAATAAAAAAACAAACCATGCATGTAATCTTGAGCAAGAACAGGGGGTCGGAAGACTTTCCATGAGGAAGTATTGAAGCCATGGCCTTAACCCTCGCTGAAAAATGTGAAGGGAACCCTGTGATTGTAAGGTCTCCTTTATAACCTCTGCAGTGGAACCCGCATTCGTAACCTATAATTAAAATGGAAAAAGGTATTGTAAGTAACCTATAAATAACCTTACCTACAGGAGAGCGAATGTGCTTAAGTCGTGGAATGAAACTCTAAGGGCATACTTGTCAATCCATGCAAGGCTATATATGCTAGACCACGATTCCTATGGAGAAATAGCCTGAGCTGCTGAGTAATCTAGCTGGGAAGTGGGGTTTGGCCCTAGAATTTCACCTGTGTTCACCCATCTATAACTAATTAAGTAAGTACTTCTAACCCTAACCAAGTTGTATTAATAAAACCATGGCACATGTTCATACCTTACCTATGGGTGGGTGGTAGTATCCTCTGACCTCTAACTGCAACTGGCAAAGGAAAAGTTGTAGAGTTGGAATAGAGTCGAGCATCAGAGAAAATGACAAGACCAAACAGTGAATGGGGTATGGTTTTGTTACCCTAGCTGTTTTCGAGCAAGTAGCGATCATTAGATCCACAGACTCATAATCTGCAGCATAGATCTACCCATTTTCCATTGTCAGTTGACAAACAGCTGCTAGTTGCAGTCTTGGTATTCGAGAACGTTCCATGTTTGTAATATTGACTTTCTAGCTAATGAGAGTTAAGACACAGGTAAATCCCTGGAAGGTTCTCGTTTAACAACATTTCCACCTTAATGATATAAATTATAACCCAAAGTTGTGGATGGTATATGAGTTGTTTAAACATATATAAATATTGTGTGGCGACTAATACAACATATTTCTATTGAATACAAATTCAATCAAATGAACTTGTTTATTGGGTTTATTCCAAATAGTTTTTTTTTATTGTTATGGTTAGGCATGTTACATACTAGTTGCTATGAGTCCTAACAATTGATAAGATTTAGGATTCAACAATATGTTTATACAACGCTAGAATGCTTGTGGAGGATGAACTAAGAGTCCTAATTTGATTATTGTGACCTGTAAGGTCACACACATATAATGAGGCTCACAAAATCATATTTCCAACCTAGTATTTGAAGAAAATGGTTGAGTAATCATAAGATTTAACCCTTTCTTGGATCTATAAGGGGTAATTTGAAAAAAAGTTTGAAGTGGAATCATAATTAATTGTGTCGAGAGGCACCCTCTACAACCCTCGGGATCTAACAACCCAATATGGGGGTAGATCGGGGTAGAACAGGTAGATCTCATGTAAATGTAAACTTAAACATTGAACATGTAATGTTTAACATTAACATTTAACATTTTTAATTTAATGTTTGCCTTATTTAAAAATCAATCTAATTATTATTATGTATAAACACAATATAAATTTAAAATATAAAGAGGTTTATGAACACTTAAAAAAAGGTTTGGTAAATAAATAAAACCTATTTTTATAGTTACTCGAGAGGACTAATAAATAAATAAAAATATAAATAAACTAGAGGTATGGTAAATAAATAAAACCACTTTTTATATTTACTCCATAAACCTCTTTATATTTAGGCAAACTTAAAAACATGTTTTATTTAGGTGAAGCCTATGAGCCAAATACCATTTTAATACCATGGGCTAAATACCATGGGCTAAATACCATGGGCCAAATACCATATTTATAAAAGAGGTATGATAAATAAATAAATATAAAATATGTATAAAGAGGTATGTTAAATAAATAAAAATATATCAAATAGGAATAGAAATCAACATCTAATTATATACCAAGCCTATGGGCCAAATTATTATTAATACCATGAAAAAAATATTATTAACCCTAATATTAATATTAAAATATTATTATTATTATTATTATTATTATTATTATTATTAAATCTAATATTCATATTAATATATTATAACATTAATATTATTAAGTTTATTATTAACTTTAGGTACAGGTAGTTGTTCTGAATAACGTTTCCCATCACTATGAAACGTGTTAATTAACCACAAAACAGAGTCTTGTTACCTTTGGTCTCTGCGTTTGACTTATCCATTTACCATAGTCTTATTCCATCTTCTTTTTCGACCTGGGCTAATTGAATAGGACAGGGTCCATGTCACAATGATTTCCAAGCTGCCCATGTAGCTAGTTTCTCCTTTTGACACTTGGAACCTGTTAGAGCATGAAGATAGCTACGGAACAGCCGATTAGCTGCAGAATAGGTTGTGTTCCCTAGCTAATATACACAAATTTATTCAAACAACAAAACATAAAAGCATAACATGTAAATCACTAAATGTCCTCCTCAACACAGTATATACCATCATTAGTGATGAGAATGCATCTTTCTCATGGAAAAACAAAGAAAAGGAGTGAGAAGAGTTGCTAGGGAAAGAGTAATTTTGAGGCTCAACAAGGGGTTTGAGAAGTTGATTTCCCCTAGATAAATCTATGTGTATGTGTGTTTAATCTTGATGCATTTTAATGATTTGTGTTCTCGATCATGATTTACTTTTCGCGAATGAGTAGATTAGCTTCAAGTATTATGATTTAGTAAATTTCATGAGCAGTTTTGAATGTACACATTAAATTTCTACAATAGATACAAAATAGGTTACCTATCAAGAAAAGAGAAATATTACCTTAGTCAAACAAAGACTCAAGAGGGTATTTTTGCTAAAAAAGACTTAAGAAGAAAGAAAGAAACTAGTGAATGACAAACCTTAGTGCAATTTTTTTTACCTATAGTGTGGCTTAAAATCGTTGTTGTTGAGACTAGCAAACATAGAAATAGATAAGAGTGTCATGGAAGCTCCACTTGAGCTTGTGAAGTAGACTATGGGCTTTAGAAGCAACATAACCACAATGAATTTAAAACCCTTAAATTAAATTAATAAAAAATGCAGAGAAAATTAGGGAAAATGTAAAACCCTTTTTAATTTACCTAATATGGCCTACATCATGATGAAAGTTTTTTCCATCTGCAAGGCAAAAATATAAATTACATTTCTCTTTACAAATTTAGCTTGAAAGGTTAAAGGGTTCTATAGTAGAGATAATAAAAGAAAAACTCTGAGACAATTAGTGGAAGGACCTAAGTCTTCCAAGTTCCTCAGACCTGAACAAAGGAAACCAAATCATGTCAGCCCAAAAATCCTCATGAAATTGTGAGAAAGAAATCTCTAAGACACCATTAGTAACTAATGGAAAAAGAACAAATATATAAAGCCTAGATTTGAAAACTTCTTGAGTGCCATTGTTGTATGAAATAGTTCAGGGATTTTATTCCTAAGAACCATTGTTTCTCTGAGAAATTAACCAAATGTAGGGAAATAAAGTACAACATCAGTATATAAATTGTGTAAAATACAAAGTAGCTTGGTAAACCTCAATAAAAGAAACCTTCACTAGAGTTGCAAAGCTTTCAATGTCCTAAATCAATAGTGCAAATGACAGATTGACTAGGGAAGGGTTGGGTCTAGTAACCCTAATTGTATGTAGAAATATCTCCACCACTAAATCATTCCAGATGCATCCATACTATCCCCAATCAAACCATCATGTGGGAATGCCCAAGTGTCACCATAGGGAGCAAGCCTCATAAATCGAATCACATGGATCTACGTTGTAGAGGTGTGAAATAATTAAATTTAAAACCTAAGGAAGTGGTGTAGCATAATGGTATGTAAAATCATTGCCACATTTATGGTAATGAGTTCCAAATGCCTCAAAACCTTTTAATTATGGGCCAAACCAAAAATTAACATAATCTATGTATCGGTCTTCAATGTTGCAACATGCTAGACTCAATAATAAAAATTCCCTAACTCTCGATTTGGTGGTGGAGTGGCATAGCCACCCTATTTAAATGAAAATATATCCAACAATAGACCATTATAAATAAAAGAAAATGACCTCTAATGCAGTAATATAGAAATAGAATATACATGTGGTTAGTTCCCTTAACATATTAAGCTAACAAAGGTGAAATAAAATATATACACAATTATGCTAATGAAATGAAAAGGGATGTTTATTAGCAAAGGTGTGGGTTTGATGTAAATTACAAAAGACATGAACAATAATAACTAAAATAAATAATAAATTAAGGAGAATTAAGGTGATACCCCATTGTCCACAGGGCTAAGCAGGTACATAATGGACAAAAACATATGACTTAGTAAAATTTACAGTTTTTAGAAAAATCTACTCATACTTTACATAACTAAAAAAAAATATAAATTTTCAGAGAAATATGCGAAAATGATGGTTGTCAAAAGATGATTTTATTATTAAGAAATGATTACATGTTGTTTTAGTCGATTCATAGAAGAATCTCGACCAAAATTCAATTCTAAAATGTCTAAGATGTAAAAGGACCCATACATAGACATTAAAGTGACAAAATTCAAGTAAAACAATATATGTAGGTTTTCTAGAACCTCCCTGATATGATAGAATCAAAAAAATGTTTTGCAAAAATCAAGCTAGTTAGCACTTACACACACATATTATGTGGTTCACATACCTAGAGATCGGTGACTACTACGCCAACAAAATATTTGTACTAGGAAGATCCACCTGATGGGATCACTTCCTATTAGCTCAACCATTGCTTGACCCAAAGGTTTCGAGAGAATTGAACCCATCACCTCTCAATAGAAAAGGTACTTTTAAGGATGGAGACTCGACCAATTGAGCTAATCCTTTAGGCTAGAATTGACATAAAAGATATCAAATCTTCTATTATCATAAAACAATGCAGGAAAATAATTGATGACCTAAGAAGATTAATCAAGAAAAATATGTGCTTCCTCTTCAATTTTGCTATCAACAAATAGATAAACCTTTTGTACTCAAGAAAAAATATGAATCAGAGGGGAATATGACAAATTTTTAAACATAGAGCATACTTCTCCTTAGTATTTTTTCCAACCCCTCCTTCCTTGCCTTCTTCTAGATTTGTACTTTGTTTGAAAAGTTAGAAAATACAATTTCCATGGAAATTATTTAATTAATTTACGTCAAACATGTTTTGTTATTAGGGAAGAGGTATTTAGAATGATATATAATTAATTGTTTATTACCATTGGTAGTTGGCCCCCTCATATATATTATAAGTTAAAAACTCCTCATTGTGACTCCCATAAGGAACATGTACATCGATAACATTATAAAATGAAAGCATAGATATATCAAAAATACCATGTCATCCATCACGTATAAACTGGTAGAAAAAACCTCGTGCCTCCAAAAAAAATTATATCATCAGAGTATATATCATGTCCAAAAATGATATGCTATCTGAAAATAAAAGTATGTTGTAGATAAATATAAGTTTGCATAAATTGAAATAGACAATAAAATAAAATTGTAGGATTATGTTAACTTATGGCATCCACTGTAGATGGTCTCTTGATTGTTTCCCTTACTCTTATGTTTCCCTCATCCTCCTTATCCCCTTTGGTGCATGTATTCGAACGAGACCTCTCTCCTCCCATTTGTCCCTGATGCATTGGTATGAGAATGTGAAAAATTGTTTTGTAAAGAGAAGTGTGCAAGGGTTGTAAACAAATGAAGTTTTCGTACCATTATGTGAGAAAATGAATGAAAACTAAGGGTGCTTGATGAGTGGTGGTGAGGGGAGGAACTGGGTGATATGAAAGAGAATGTCGATGTGCATGTCTAGATGATGTTTTAATGATATTTTGATCCCATCCATAATAATGTATAGCTCGTTGTTGTGGTTATGGTTTGGAATTGATACTATGTGGGGATGAGGCAGTGGTATGTTTTGAGAGGTCAATGGATTAAATGGATGAGGTGGAGGGCTTCTGAGGTAAATGTGACTAGTTCGAGTAAGTTTGTCAATTTCTTCAGAATCCACATCAAAATGAATTGAGAATATGATCTTTTTGTTATTATTCTCTCTCGATGACATATGTCTTTTTCTACCATGTCCTCTCCTATTGTCACGAGAACCTTTGCTAAAAAAATTCATTATCTACAGTAGTGAAGTTTATCTATTGTGCAATGTGGATCTTGAAACATGAGTGTACAAATCAACAAAGTATATCTAGTCTAAAATCATGCTTATGTAATTAATGGAGGTGTTTGCTCAAACATCCAGGGGAAAAGCGCCATATAAAGGGAAGGAGAGAGCTCATGCAAGAAAAACTAAAAAAAGTTAGAACAAAGTTAGTTTTCACGGTTCGAAAGAAATTTCTAAATGAAACAGAAATACTCATATGCATGGTTGAAGCATCTTAATTCTCAAAGCTTTGGAGATAAATGAGGCATAAGTTTTATCTTGATTTTACTGAAACTATGACTTTAGTGCAAGTGGAAGGTATGGAAGAACTGCATGATTTTGTTTGAGTGAAATTAAATAAGAATAAGACCATGTTGTTGGGTGTGGATCTTGATTATCTTCTATATTCAAAGGTATCGCCACATAGGACCCCAGTTCGAAATGGGGGTGGCAACGCCGCCCGTAAAATATTCGCTGCAGGGGGGGTCTGGGGGGGCGGCTGCGACCTTTGGGAGCCCCCCCCTGGCGGGGGGTTTCGGGGGCAGCGCCCCTGAAGCTAAAAACAGCTGTAAATTGCCTTGTAAAAGTATAGTAATTTCTAGTCAATCTGAGCCGTTCATTAGGCGGATGATCTGACGGTAGAACTTATGTTTAGTTTAGGGTTTTTTTGCCCTAGAAGGCAACCCCTCTCTTTGTATGAGGGTATTGTATTTGAGGCTGTATGATATATGTGTATTCTGTGTGAGTGAGAAATAGACAGGTGAGACTGTGAGAGAAAACAAAGGATATTACAGCGGATTTGCTGTAGGTTGTGTCTCTTCATTTTGTTGGATAATAGAAAGGAAGGACTGGCTGTTCGGGTGGACGTAGCCCAAACTGGGTGAACGACGTATATCTGTGTCTCTCTTGTTTTGTGCATTTTCTGTGTTTATATTTCTGCAATATTTTATGTGTTCCATTGCTCCGTAATATATAATTTTCTAACAACTGGTATCAGAGCCGAAGGTCTATTTGGCTGATAAACTCGCAGGAAAGAAGGGTTCCTAGTTCGAGTGGGAGCAATGGCGGAAGATGGTAAGTTTAGGGTCGAGAAATTTAATGGCCAAAACTTCTCGCTGTGGAAGATGCAGATGGAAGATTATCTGTATCAGAAAGATCTATACCTACCATTGGGCGGAAAAACAAAGATGTCGATGGGTATGAAAGACGAAGAATGGAACCTTCTCGATAGAAAGGCACTCGGGACAATACGGTTGTGCCTTGCTGCGTCAGTCGCCTTCAATATTTCGAAGGAAACCACGACAGAGGGTTTGATGCAAACGTTGTCGAAACTATATGAAAAACCCTCGGCCTCAAACAAGGTATTTCTTATGAAACGGTTATTTAATATGAATATGTCGGAAGGTGGATCTGTTGCAAACCATTTAAATGATTTTAATACAGTTACAAGTCAGTTAAGTTTTGTAGGGGTAAACTTTGATGATGAAGTTAGAGCTCTGTTATTCTTGTGCTCATTACCAGAAAGTTGGAATGGTTTGGTAATGGCCATTAGTAACTCTGTTTCTGGATCTAGTACTTTAAAGTTTGATGATGTTGTCGGTTCTATCCTTAGCGCGAGGAAATGCGACGAAAAAGCTCCGGTGAGACATCAGGAAATGCTTTGAGTGCAGAGTCTAGAGGAAGAAAAATGGAAAGAGAAAAGAGCTCAGGATATCGCAGTAAATCAAGGAAAGGCAGATCCAAGTCCAGATCGGGGATAGTGTGCTGGAAATGTGGAAAGAAAGGACACCTAAAGAAAGATTGTAGATCTCGAAAGGGAAAAGAAGGAGATGCACATCAAGAAAACAATCATGAAGCAAATGTGACAGGTGAGGTGTTACAAGATGCTTTGATTCTTTCTTTCAAAAATATTATTGATTCCTGGGTGGTAGATTCAGGGGCTTCATTCCATGCCACACCTGATAAGAAATATTTTCATGACTATGTTCAAGGAGACTTTGGACAAGTTCGTCTGGGTGATGATAAACCCTGTAAAATCGTTGGAATGGGTAAGGTTCTTGTAAAACAGTAGAATGGAAACCAATGGCTATTAAAGGAGGTAAGGCATGTTCCAGATCTAAAGAAAAATCTGATTTCAACAGGGCAGTTAGGCGGTGAAGGTTGTGTGACAACTTTCACAGATAAAGCTTGGAAGGTCACCAAAGGAGCCCTGGTAATAGCAAAAGGCGAAAAGGTTGGTACATTGTATTTATGCAATGGTATTTCTAACTATGTTAATGCTTTAACTTCCAAAGGAGCAGATGCAGCATTATGGCATCATAGGCTCGGACACATGAGTGAAAAGGGGATGAAGATTCTTCACTCAAGGAATTTGTTGCCAGGTTTGAAGAATGTTGATTTGGACTTCTGTGAGAATTGTATTTATGGAAAACAGAAGAGAGTCAGATTTCTCAGAGTTGGGAAGGAAAAGAAGAATGAAAAATTAGAGCTTGTGCATACAGATGTATGGGGACCTACTCAGGTATCATCTCTCAGTGGCTCTCGTTATTATGTTATTTTTATTGATGATGCAACTAGAAAAACTTGGATTTATTGTATTAAGAATAAATCTGATGTATTTGATACTTTCAAGAAATGGAAAGCTTTGGTTGAGATTGAGACAGGAAAGAAATTGAAGTGTCTTAGATCAGACAATGGAGGTGAATATTGCAGAAAAGAGTTTGATAGGTACTTTTCAGAGCATGGAATTCACAGAGAGAAGACAGTTCCAAGAACACCACAAGAAAATGGTGTGTCAGAAAGGATGAACAGAACAATCATGGAGCGTGCAAGGTGCATGAGATTGCATGCAGGATTGCCTTTACAGTTTTGGGAAGATGCTGTAGATACTGCTGTTTATCTAATAAACATAGGGCCTTCAAGTTCCTTGGATGGTGATGTTCCAGAGGAAGCATGGACAGGTAAAAAGGTAAACTACTCTATTTTAAAGCCTTTTGGTTGTGAGGCCTTTGTCCATATTGATAAATAAAATAGAACAAAGCTTGAGGCAAAGTCAAAGAAATGTACCTTTATTGGATATGGTGTTAGTGATTTTGGTTATCGTTTATATGATTACGAAAATCACAAAATCATTAGGAGCAGAGATGTAATATTCAATGAAAAGGTCTTGTATAAGAATCAGTTGTAAGAAAAGAAACAGGAAAAGGAAAACAAGGAATACGCAGTTCTTGATGAAATCACTAAAAAATTAAAGGTGCCTGAAAATAATAATAATCAACAACCACAACAACAGCAACCATCACAACAACAACAGGCACCCCAAACACCTGAAAGTGGTGTTAGAAGATCTACCAGGATAAGTAGACCCCCTGAACGATACTCTCCTTCATTATATTATTTATTGTTGACTGATTCCGGTGAACCCGAATGTTATGAAGAAGCAATGCAGGTTGAAAGCAGGAAGAAGTGGGAGGTAGCCATGGAAGAAGAGATGGACTCCTTAATGCATAGCCAGACTTGGGATTTAGTTAGGTTGCCTGTAGGAAAAACTACATTGAAGAATAAATGGGTTTACAGGCTGAAGGAAGAAGATGGAGGAAAACAGAGGTATAAAGCTAGACTTGTGGTGAAGGGGTTTGCACAGAAGAAAGGTATTGATTTTGATGAAATATTTTCTCCTTTTGTTAAAATGACTTCAATCAGAACTATTTTAAGTCTTGTAGCAGCTGAAGATTTGCATCTTGAGCAGTTAGATGTAAAGACAACCTTTCTCCATGGGGATTTGGAGGAAGAGATATATATGCAACAGCCACAAGGATATGAGGTGAAAGGGAAGGAGAAACTAGTGTGCAGGTTGAAGAAGAGCTTGTATGGCTTAAAACAGGCCCCAAGGCAGTGGTATCTAAAATTTGACAAGTTTATGTCTGAACAAGGTTATACTAGATGTCACTCTGATCATTGTGTTTATTTGAAAAAGAAAAATGATGGCAACTATATTATATTGTTATTGTATGTAGATGACATGCTTGTTGCAAGATCTAACATGCAGGAAATAAATGTGCTAAAAGAAAATTGGCAAATTCATTTGCAATGAAGGATTTGGGAGCTGCAAAACAAATCCTTGGTATGAGAATAACTACAGACAGGAAAAATCGTAAATTAACATTATCTCAGAATGAGTACATACAAAAGGTGTTGAAAAGATTTAACATGCACAATGCAAAACCAGTTAGTACACCTTTTGCTAGCCATTTCAAACTTAGCAAGGAAATGTGCCCAAAGACCCAAGAAGACATGGATTATATGTCTAAAGTTCCATATGCATCAGCAGTTGGAAGCTTAATGTATGCAATGGTATGCACAAGGCCTGATATTGCACATGTAGTGGGAGTTGTAAGCAGGTACATGAACAATCCAGGAAAGGAACATTGGATGGTAGTGAAATGGATTCTCAGATATTTGAAAGGTACCACAAACCAAGCATTATGCTTTGGTGGTTCAAACATCTCCCTACAAGGATATGTTCATGCAAATATGGCAGGTGACTGAGATAACAGGAGGAGCACTACAGGATATGTATTTACTGTTGGAGGAACAGTTGTCAGTTGGGTTTCAAAAATCCAAAGTGTTGTTGCACTTTCAACAACAGAAGCGGAGTATGTTGCTGCTATAGAGGCTAGTAAAGAAATGATTTGGTTACAAAGGTTTATGGGTGAATTTGGTAAGGAGCATGATATGGGCACGTTATATAGTGATAGCCAAAGTGCCATTAATCTTGCAAAGAACTCAGCATTTCATTCCAGGACTAAACACATACAGCTCAAGTACCATTTCATACGATAAGTGTTGGAAGATGGAGAGTTGAAGCTGGAAAAGATACACACTAGCCAGAATCCTGCAGATATGCTAACAAAAGTTGTAACTAGGGAGAAACTGAGAATATGCTCAGTTTCAGTTGGTCTTCAAGGATGACGATGAAGATGAGAAACAACCAGGTCCAAAGAGGAGTCATTGTCCAGCAAATGGAGCAGCGGTGGAGTTGCTACAATCAGTCTCCAAGTGGGAGATTGTTGGGTGTGGAGCCTGATTATCTTCTATATTCAAAGGTATCGCCACATAGGACCCCAGTTCAAAATGGGGGCGGCAACGCCGCCCGTAAAATATTCACTGCAGGGGGGGTCCAGGGGGGGCGGCTACGACCTTTGGGAGCCCCCCCCCTGGCGGGGGGTTTTGGCGGCAGCGCCCCCGAAGCTAAAAACAACTGTAAAATTGCCTTGTAAAAGTATAGTAATTTCTAGTCAATCTGAGCCGTTCATTAGGCGGATGATCTGACGGTAGAACTTATGTTTAGTTTAGGGTTTTTTTGCCCTAGAAGGCAACCCCTCTCTTTGTATGAGGGTATTGTATTTGAGGCTGTATGATATATGTGTATTCTGTGTGAGCGAGAAACAGACATGTGAGACTGTGAGAGAAAACAAAGGATATTACAACGGATTTGTTGTAGGTTGTGTCTCTTCATTTTGCTGGATAATAGAAAGGAAGGACTGGCTGTTCGGGGTGGACATAGCCCAAACTAGGTGAACCACATATGTCTGTGTCTCTCTTGTTTTGTGCGTTTTCTATGTTTATATTTCTGCAATATTTTATGTGTTCCATTGCTCCGTAATATATAATTCTCTAACACATGCATTAAAAAAAATGATTAATACATGATCCAGTATCGTATGAGATTAGGCAAAGTGTCCATCTATAAATAACTAGTTGGTCATACCGTTATAGAAACACAATTGGATTTTTTGTGTAAATAAATCTTGGATAACAACTAAAATGTGAATGAAAAACTACATAAGTAATGAAGAGAAATTTGTTATAGCATACTGCTCATTGGGTAATTCCCACAAAAATATGTGTGTACAACTATGATGATCATTTGAGGAAATAATTCCAGGTCTTATTAGGAGGTGACATATATTTTCTATACCCTTATTGTGAGCCATGGAAGAGAAATACAATAGAATGTATTTGAAATAGGGGGTGCCATGGTGGCACTAGTTGATGTAAAGTGGTAGCATGGCAAGTGAAAAAGTATATGTATGTATTACTTACAAAGCCAAGATAAAAATGTTTATTTCAAAAACATGCTTTTTCTTTGACCCATAAAAAGACAACTGAATCATTATGATTGGTCCAGAATGAATTCCTTTTTGTAAAGAAAAAAATGAATTTTGGACATTATCTGAGTTCAAAGAGTGCTTCGTATAAATAACTTGATTGGTATGCATGACATGTGATATGAGATATATGAAATAGGATGAGAATCACTTATCGTTCATCTGATGCTTCACTGATAGTAATATTGATTTACTATTTGAACTGAGAATTGTTGGAAGTAATGCTTCCATGTCATGTTTAGTTGTCATTAGGAGTTACGAGGAGTCAATATAGAAGTAGTTGTTTCCAATGTATGAGTCATAGTCATGATCTAGATGTTTTAAATTTAGTAATTTATGTCCTATACTTTTGTACCTCTGATGATCAATAAAAGGATCTAAGTGTGGTTTGTTGTGTGTGATCAATCGCTCTCTGATCTCTCTCAATTTTTCTATCAAGAATGCTATTGAATGGAAATTTTTTTATTGACCAAGAAGTAATTGAAAATTGCAATTAGGGTTTAAGAGTAGTGCCACAAATGGATAATATTTGAGCTATGAATAGAGGGAGTGTAGGACAATTCAAATTGTAACCAACAAGATAATACTCCTAGGTATTAAAAAAAATTAAGTCGTGAGATACTTTACATCAATAAACCTCCATAGGTACTCGAAAGAGGAAAGGAAATGTTTAATGAATGCTCTCTTTTATTTTCCATATAAGGTTATTTTTTAATCTAAATCTGAAAATGACCATCCCTTTCTTTATTTTGAAAGGTCATGGTATCCACGAAGAGAAGGAAAATTTGAAAAGATAATCAACTTGTCAATATAGTAATGCATGGCTTCAAAAGAATGGCAAAAAAGAGGGAGTTATAACTTTAGTATTATATGAATTCAAATCATGGTTTATTTCCATAGATCGGTAACTTAGTAGGCTATCCTTTCAAGAGTGCACAACGAAGTAAAAATAGGGCTAATAATATAGTATAATGTATCAAAAATTAAACCAGGTTTATATATTTATATACCATGTTGCAAGGTAAAGCTTATCTCTAGATGCAAAAAACCATTCTTGTATTGACGGTGCAATCAAAAACGAGAAAAATGGATAATACTACAATCGTTGTTTTGGTACTACGCTTTCAAATTTGCTCAGGAAATCATCCACCACTGTCAACCCATCATATGTCGGCAGATCCCTTGCCTTTGTTGTCACGTAGAGCAGTGATCTAACCATCATGTTGCAATTAAGTGTTGTTACTTCGTGCAGCCGATTCTGCCATCGCTCTATCTCTTCGTCTGAATCCGAGGTGTGGGAGCTTTCGTGCTCCCATGAAATCCTTGCATCTACAATCAGATTCACCCAATCCTCTTCTCATGCAGTTATCTTGTAAATACAATCAAGATCGTCATCGCGCATTGGTTCAATGTATCGCGCTCCTTTGGCTGGATCTAGCGGTACTACTACGCGTAGTGACTTTTTCTCAAAGATCATATTGTGCTTCTTCAAATTTATGACTCCATTCATATCAGTGGCCCAGTCTATTCCTAAAAGGGCGGGATAGGGATTACAATCATCAACAATCTCTATCACTTCAATATTTGCCTGCAAGCTCACACCTTCAATATCTACTGTTACCCCTTGCAATCTTCCCATGGGCAAGATCCTCTGTTGGTTCGCCATTCGTAACTGAATAGGAGACCACTGTAGTGCAGGTCTGCCCATGCGTTCCCATGTTTTCTTTGGTAGTACATTCACATCCGATCCCAGATCCAGGATTACCTGATCCATTTCATACTGGCTGATTTGCGTAGTAAACCTTGTTTCCCTTCCTATATGCAATGCATGCTTTACAAGTTTCTGGACCACGCACGGTTCTCCTGACCCTATGCACCTAGTGATAAGTTCTTGTAGCCCTTTTACTGCCTTGCTGTCGCGTAGCAGTTTCATGCATGTCTCCAGAAAGGTAGTGAGCATTGAAGGATCCATTCCTAGTTCTAATTGATCCTTACTACTTGAAGTGGAGGGCTCCATGAAGCTCTTCTTAGCTTCCATGAATGTCTCCTTCGCGCGTTCTAAATCAAATTCGGGTTCCTTAGTAGGAGCCTTGCTAACCCACACACTTTCTTCTGGATACTTACCTTTATCATCGCTAGTGGTCATACCACTCCTGAGCATCATGTTTACATTCAGGTCTTCTTCGCACGGTTTAGACCTCATCATCTGCAAATTTTGAGTCAGAGGGGGCTGAAGTACCCCTTTTATGCATAGTCTTGCTATCAAGGTAGGGCAGTCTTCTGCCTCATGATCAAACTAAGTACAGTATAAACATGATGTCCTCATCGAGTTTGTACAATCGCGGACATAGTGCCATGGCCCTCCGCAATTATAACAAATTAACTGTCTATGACCCCTTCCTGGTCCCATTCCACCTCGACCTCAACTGCGCCCCTGAAATCCAGCGCACGCGATTCCTGCATTTGGGTCAAGGGCTCGCGTTTATGCCTGCATCCTGTAGGCAGGAGTCTGATCCATCATTAGTTCATAGCTTCTACAAGTGCGTTCATCATGGCCTACCGACTTGTAGAAGTTACAAAATAATTGTTCGGACGTCTGCGTGTACTTTTGAAATAGATGACAATTATTCATAGTGTGTTTTTCTCCTATCAGATAGATCGCGCACCATAATGCAGGCACCACACTCGGCCTTGCCTATGCCTCAAGTCTTAACGACATCAACCCTCCTCCTGCCAAGCAGTTCGTGAACAATGGACAATGGTCCTTGTCATGCCCCTAGCCTTTGCATTTTATGCACCATACCTCCTCATGCACCTCCGGTCGAGGTGTCCTGTCCTGTTTCAAACTTTGCATTTCCAGACATAGATTTTGCAGTTGTGGATAGATTTGTTGGACTCCCAGACCAAGGTCTTGTATAGGGGTCTCATGCAATCTCATCGCCATCTCTAAAGCTTTAGCCTGGGTGGAAAGTTTTTGCTATGACAGCGTTGTCCTTAAGGGCGGTGTCAGTGACGCTACAAACCATGTGCGGTGATGTCCATCTATCAATGTCATGTTGGCTTCACGAATCATACCCTTCAGTCTTTGGTCCAAATCCTAGGGGGTCTCACCTGGGAGCATCATGATCTCCTTAAACCTGATGATTGATTGTGTTTCTGACTTTGGCCTGCTAAATTCCCTGTTCAGTGCGGCCTGGATCTCTGCAATTCCTGCATTTGGATGGTCATTAGAATGCTTGATGTACCATGTTAATGTGCGATCCTACAATGCACTCATAGCCTTCCTGATATTGTCATATGCGACGCCTTGTGCTTCCCATACTGCTCTTACCACGAACTAGAATTGGTCTGGATCTTCATTTCCTACTCCTTTGAATATCGGTAGTTTGATCACACTCACCATACTGAATTTTGGTGGTGGCGGAGGTGGGGTGGGTGGAGATGTAGGTGAGGAGGGTGAGACAAGTGGCAGTATGTGTGGAGGTGGTAACCACGGAATGCACTGCCTTATCAAACTGGCCGCTCTTCTCGAAGAAACTTTCGCGAGCTCTTCCTCGCTTCTTCGCGAGGGGGAAATTAAGGTATTGGTTCACAATTCTTCACTACTTTCGCTTCTGTATATCTTCCCACTTCGTGTAGTCCCAAACATTAATTTATTCGCATAACCCGCTTTTCACACAATAGCATCTTAATCCAAGTGTTAAAGCTTTAATATACTTACCTTGTGGTCCCTTGAGGAAACGTCACTCTGCCTCATTGTAGCTGATAGTCATGTCTACGAAAACTCAGTCATAAATCCTCATATAATTCGGTCGAGCCAATGGTCCACAGCTCGTGCGATCTTATCTCCTGACGCTTCTAATCTACACACTAATTTTGGAGTCCACACGATTGGTTTTTCGAGACTACACCTTCCCTGACTGTCTGCTAGCTTTGCAATCCACTCATACAGCTCAGAAGGAAAGGATGCAAAGAAAATTTCGTGGATTTCCATATACAAGTAGCACTCCAACCACTATTCCTTAGTTACTCATGAATTTCTGTTTTCCTGCACCGCGAATTCATGAATCCTCTTGTCCAACCACTCTTCAAATTCTTTCTTTGTTGGATTCCAGTGGCATGGCATCAGACATCCCTTATGCAGATCTTGGTTCTAGCAACGGAACCATTTGTTGGCTTGTATGGGCCTGACCCAAGTTCAGAGGTGATTTAGCCAAGCAAATCCTAGTACTACAGGCCCTTTCAGCAACAGTTCGCGGAGCGCGGACTGAGGTCTCACCCAAAGTAGTATGGTAGGGTGCTAGAACTAGATTTCCACACCCTAGGGATGTCTGATGAGCTTCTGGAGGTCCGCGGTACGTCTCTACGTGCACCTGTTAGTCCCTCGCAACTTGTGATTCTACTTTCGCATAGCCCTACTTCGGGCGCGACCCATATTATACGCAAGTTCTTTGCTACTTAATCTGTTATCACCCGATTACTCAACTTATTTGTGTAATATTAGAGATAATTAACAGTATATCCAACAATCATATAAGTGTGCGCAATAAACAACATAGTGTAAATGTAAAGAAGAAAATACACAAGCAGATGCACAAAAGGTGGAATCAACTTCTCTTTATTATTCTTCATTCCATCTTACAGATTCGACACCGCCCTGCGCACTTAGCTACACGGGTCCGTGCACTCAGCTGCAAACTCTACTTAGGCCTCTGCACACTCAGCTGCAAATCCTCTTCCTACTACTACGACCCAATACACTTAGATTATTACTCTATCCTTGAACCATTCGTATTCATCTATCTCCCTAATATGCTCTCTTTACAACTTAGAGCCTCGCTCTATTTATACAATCCTATGGTCCGCAGACCATGGGTAGGCCGACATGACATTACATTACTTTACAATACTTAGGGCGGACAACCCTATGACCCAACCTATAGTTCGTGCTCCGCGCCCATAATACGTGGAGTCTTTACAATACATTTGACCAAAACTTGGGCTTTGAGCCCCAAAACATATTGTGGGGGTATTCCATGCCCAACAACAACAAGAAATTCCTAATTTAATTTTTCCTTAATCAAATTAGGAGAAATTTAAATTTAAATTTCAACAGAATACTTGGAGGTAGTTAATTGTGGTGACATAGATCTTGTCACTCAGTTAACTCGGTTAATTTGAGTTGGAGACACTTGAGTTCCATTCTACATTATTGATTTCTAATTTATAGCAATCTATTTAAGTTAATTTGAGTTATTGTTAGTGTAACTAGTTCTCAGTGTTAATAGAACTAGAGGAGGTTCAGTCAAGGGTGTGTAACTTTTTTCACACTGAGTGATCATTCAGTTAAACTGACCAATCAGCCTAAATTAACTCATGCATGCAGATAATTCAAGTTATTCAGTTGAGGTTGGAGTTCAAGGGTCATGTACTATTAGTTGTAGAATTTTCCAAGTTGTATAGGTGGTCCATATATTGAAAGAAGGGCCTAAAGAAATTGCACTATTCTCAATGAGTAATTTCCCTAATTAATAGGGGGCTAATTCCTCATCAAACAGTGCAAGGAAATAAAATCTTGGCAAGATGAGAAATTAGCTAAGTATTGGCTTGAGTGATTTTGTGGGGCAGCGAGATATATTATACTAGTGCAGGGGATTCTTACGATTGAGAAAGCATTATATTTCCTCCCTATTCTTTGAATAATGAAATACATATAGCAAGGGGTTTTGAGGAGTTAGCTTCCCCTACATAAATGTTTGTGTATGTGTGTTGAATCTTGATGCATATTAATGATTTTTGTTCTCGATCATGATTTACTTTCCGCAGATGAGTAGACTAGCTTCAAGTTTTATGATAAAGTAAATTTCATGAGAAATTTTGTATCGACACATTAAATTTCTACATGGTATCAGAGTAGGAATCATAGTAGAGAAGAGAATTTGAAGTTGTCTCTGCAGGTCAATCGAATTTGAAGGATCAATTCTTTAGAGCTAGCAAGATGGCTTTCTATGGACTGAGACTCGATTATGCCCTTGAGGGTAGCTCGAATTATGTTTCTTGGAAGGATAAGATGGAGGCAGTGTTCAAATATAATGGGCTAATGGAATTCATAGATAATGATATCCTGAAGCCTTCAACATTTGATGCTCAAGATCTAGAAAAATTGAAGAATTGTGTATCAAAGGTGAGGAGGATCATATTGGAGGGAGTTCAAGACCATATTTTATCGAATATCCATGGGAAAGAGACTCCATTTCCAATGTGGAAGGCCTTGACAGATTTGTTCTAGAATACTAGTGACCATAGGAAGATGGAACTCAAGGAAAAGCTTCAGAAGATCAAGATGGAAAATAACAACACCATTCGGCAGTACCTAAGCAAGTTCACACAATGTCGTGATGAACTTGTTCAAGTTTGTGTTACCATAGCAGAGGATGATTTGGTAAGCCTAGCACTTCTAGGACTTCCCAAGAGTTTGCACAACTACTAGGATTAGGTAAATGGGAGGGAGAATCTACCAAATTGGTAACACCTAAGGTCCGATTTGGTACAGGAGGAGATAAGGTGGAATAAGAGAGATGGGACATCATCCAAGGAAGTGGAGGAGGACTTTCCATTTTTTGATAAAGGAATAAAGGCCAAGGGGAAAAAGTCCCATCATGAGGTTGATTCCATCCAAGAGGGAAAGAAGAAATACTTATCCAAAATCAAGTACTTTCACCGTCATAAATTCGGGCACTATGCCACGAAGTGTCCACAAAATAAGGCAAGAAAGAAGGAACCTACAGTAGCTGCAGCAAGTGAAGCTTTGGCTTCATAATTCAAGCTTGATTTCACTCTCAACACATGCATGGTCAGCAACATGATGGGGAGTGTGTGGTATATAGATAGTGGTTCCTTATTCCACATGAAGGGGAATAGAGAATTCATCAGTGACTTGGAGGAGAAAGATCTCCAGAGGGACATTGAGTTTGGAGATGATGGAAGGTACAACACAACTGGTATTGGTACAATTACTTTTCAGAGGGAGTCGGGCTCCCCTTTCAAGCTCAAATATGTGTTGTTTTTTCCAGGTCAAAATAATAATCTCGTCTTCGTAGTGATGTTGGAAGACTGTGGTTATGATGTGATCTTTAATAAAGGTAAAGCCTTTATGAGACTCATAGCTACAAGGAAGGTGAAACATATCAGTGATAGATTCAATAACATGTATGCACTTGAGGTAGAAGATACATGTAAAGCCTTGAGGAGAAATGGAAAGGTTAGAGACTTGGTGGTTGAGAGGGATCATAATTTTCCTCTCAAAATGGAGCCTTAGAAGCAACCTCAAGAAGTTGTGGAGCAACCACAAATGGAGAAGAAGAGAGGAGACAAAGTGGAGTCATCCACCTAAGAAAAAACTTCCACTAGGGGGGAAGTTCGATCCAGGTGGGTAGAGGAGCACATGCATCCATACCTCGAGGTGTGAGATGGGGCGATGTGAAGCCATAATCCAAAAGTTGCATAAATTTGGGCAGGGTCCATTGAGGTGTGTTTGTCTCATGGATCCTTACCTTGCTACGGGGGACCACAATATTCAGTAGTAGGAGGATCAGTGTCAGTAAGATACTTAGGATGGCATAGCAGTGTTGATGGTTGAGCATGAGGCTCAGTTGCAGATTCAGTAGAAACATAATTTTCCCAGTGGACAATTGGAGATTGATTAAATTTTATTTTATTTTTTCATTTTTTGGATGCTTCCCAGCTACAGATGTTGTAGTAGCGGCAAAAACAGAGAGAAGTGTTGCATGCAGTACATTACAAAGATGCTGGATCAGGGTAAATGTGAATCCCTTTCTTACTGAGAGGGAGTGTTGAAAATGGCACAAGAAATTCCTAATTTAGATTTTCCTTAATTAAATTAGGATAAATTCAAATTTAAATTTTAGTGGAATACTTGGAGGTAGTTAACAAAGGTGACATAACTCTTGTCACTCAATTAACTCAGTTAATTTGAGTTGGAGAGACTTGATTTTAGTTCTACATGATTGATTGCTAATTTGTAGAAATTTAAATCAATTAATTTGAATTATTTTCAGTGTAACTATTTCTCATTGTTAGTAGAACTAGTATAGGTTCAGTCAAGGGTGTCTAACTTTTTTCACATTGAGTGATCATCCAGCTAAATAGATCAATCAACTTAAATTAACTCATTCATGCAGAGAATTCAAGATACCAAGTTGAGATTGGAGTTCAAGGGTAGTGTACTATCAGTTGTATAATATTCCAAGTTGTACATGTGGTGCATGCAGTCAAAGAAGGTCCTAAAGGAATTGTGCAATTCTCAATGAGTAATTTACCTAATTAATAGGGGGATAATTCATCATCAAACAACGGAAGGAAATAGGAGCTTGGTAGGATGAGAAACTGGCTAATTATTGGCTTGAGCGAGCTTGTGAGGTAATGAGATAGATTATAGTAGTGCATGGTATGCTTAGTCTTGAGCAAGCATTGTATTTCTTCTCTATTCTTTGATTAATGAAATAAAAATAGTAAGGGGTTTGAGAAGTTGATTTCCCCTAGATAAATCTCGGTGTATGTGTGTTGAAACTTGATGCATTTTAATGATTTGTGTTCTCGATCATGATTTACTTTCCGTAGATCAACCATGGCTTGACCCGAAGGTTTCGAGAGAATTGAACCCATCACCTCTTAATAGAAAATGTACTTTTAACGATGGAGGCTCGACCAATTGAGCTAATCCTTGAGGCTAGAATTGACATAACAAATATTGAATCTTATATTAGCATAAAATAATGCAGGAAAATAATTGATAGCCTAAGAAGATTAATAAAGAAAAATATGTGTTTTCTCTTTAGTTTTGTTGTCAACAAATAGATAAACCTTTCGTACTCAAGAAAAATATGAATCAGAGAGGAAGATGACAGCTTTTTAAACTTAGAGCATACCTTTTCTCAGTATTTTTTCCATCCCCTCCTTCCTTGCCTTCTTCTAGATTTGTACTTTATTTGGAAAATTAGAAAATACAATTTCCATGAAAATTGTTTAATTAATTTACTTCAAACATGTTTTGTTATTAGGGAAGAGGCATTTAGAAGGAGTTATAATTAATTTTTTATTACCATTGGTAGGTGGCCCCCCTCATATATCTTATAAGTTAAAAATTCATCATTGTGACTCCCATATGTAGCATGTATATCCATAACATTATGAAATGAAAGCATGGATATATCAAAAATACCATGTCATCCATCATGTATAAACTGGTAGAGAACACCTCGTGCCTCGAAAAAAATTATATCATTAGAGTATATATCATGTCCAAAAATGATATGCTATTCGAAGATAAAAGTATGTTGTAGATAAATATAAGTTTGCATAAATTGAAATAGACAATAAAATAAAATTGTAGCATTATGTTAACTCATGGCATCTACTGTAGATGGTCTCCTGATCATTTCCCTTACTCTTATATTTCCCTCATCCTCCTTATACCCTTGGGTGCATGTATTCGAAGGAGAGAAACTTTTTATGAAGAATAAGGCCCCTCATCTCAATACGGAGGGAGGAAGCCAGCCCTTCTACTTCTATCTGATCCAATGTTGTTTGGGGCATTCCTAAGTGGAAGTGAAAATGGCCATTTTAGGCTATTCCTTAGGTCCCCAGCTAGGTCCCCAGCTTGGGGATAAGATTCTTAGAGCTGAGGGACCATGATCATAAAGTGAAAAGCACGTGGTAACCAAATCGAATGAAAAGTACAGCCTGCGTAGCATGCTCAATTAATAAGGCCGCCATCGGCTCGACTGTTAAGGAGAGGACTGGTAGGGGCTCATGTGTTTACAGATAAGATGGATATATAGGGGTTCACTCTTTCTTACATTCGCGGTTAAACCTTCTCTCTCCGCCCATTTGTCCCTCATGCATTGGTATGAGAATATGAAAAAGTGGCTTCTAAAGAGAAGTGTGCAAGTGTTGTAAACAAATGGAGTTTTCATACCATTATGTGAGAAAATGAATGAAGAGGTTGGTTAGGATGTTGATACATGGCCTGTGAGAAAACTAAGGGTGCATGATGAGTGGTGATGAGGGGAGGAACTCGGTGATATGAAAGAGAATGTTGATGTGCATGTCTATATGATGGTTTAAGGAGATTTTTATCCCATCCACAATAATGTATAGCCTGTTGTTGTGGTTATGGTTTTGGAATTTATATTATGTTGGGATGAGGTAGTGGTATGTTTTGAGAGGTCAATGGGTTAGGTGGATGCAGTGGAGGGCCTCTAAGGTAAATGTGACTAGTCTGAGTAAATTGGTCAAATTCCTCAGAATCCAAATCAAAATGAATTGAGAATCTGATCCTTTTTTTCTTATTCTTTCTCGATGACATATTTCCTCTTCTACCATGTCCTCTCCTATTGTCACGAGAACCTTTGCTAAAAAAAATCATTATCTGCAGTAGTGAAATTTATTTATTATGCAATGTGGATCTTGAAACATGAGTGTACAAATCAACAAAGTATATCTAGTCTAAACTCATGCTTATGTAATTAATGGAGCTTTTTGATGAAACATCCAGGGGAAAGCACCATATACAGGGAAGGAGAGAGCTTATGCATGAAAAAATAAAGAAATGTTAGAATAACATTATTTTTCACGGTTGGAAAGAAATTTCTGAATGAAATAGAAATACTCATATGCATGGTTGAAGCATATTAATTCTTAGAGCTTTGGAGAGAAATGAGGCATAATTTGTATCTTGATTTTACTGAAACTGTGACTTTAGTGCAAGTGGAAGGTATGGAAGAACTACATGATTTTGTTTGAGTGAATTAAAATAAGAATAAGACCATGCATCCAAAAAAATGATTAATACATGATCCAGTCTCATATGAGATTGGGCGAAGTGTCTATGTATAAATAACTAGATGGTCATACCTCTCTAGAAACACAATGGGATTTTTTTTGTAAATAAATCTTTGATAGAAACTAAAATATAAATGAACAACTACATAAGTAATGAAGATAATTTTTTTATAGCATACTTCTCATTGGGTAATTCCCACAAAACTATGTGTGTACAACTATGATGATCATTTGAGGAAATACTCCCAGGTCTTATTAGGAGGTGACATATATTTTATATACCCTTATTGTGAGCCATGGAAGAGAAATACAATAGAAAGTATGTGAAGTAGGGGGCGCCATGGTGGCACTAGGTGATGTAAAGTGATAGCATGTCAAGTGAAAAAGTCTATGTATGTCTTACTTATAATGACAAGATAAAAATGTTTATTTGAAAAACATGCATTTTCTTTGACCCATACAAAGACAATTGACTCGTTATGATTGGTCCAGAATGAGTTCCTTTTTGTAAAGAAAAAAATCAATTCTGGACATTATCTAAATTCATAGAGTGTTTCATAGAAATAACTTGATTGGTATGCATGACATGTGCTATGAGATATATGGAATAGGAGGAGAATTACTTATCGTTCATCTGATGGTTCACTCATAGTAATATTGATTTCTTGTTTGAACTCAGAATTGTTGGAAGTAATGCTTCCATGTCATGTGTAGTTGTCATTAGGAGTTACGAGGAGTCAATATGGAAGTTGTTGTTTCCAATGTATTAGTCATAGTCATGATCTAGATGTGTCGAAGCCAGTAAATTATGTCCTATATATTTGTACCTCTGGTGATCAATAAAAGGATCTAAGTGTGTTTTGTTGTGTGCGATCAATCTCTCTCTGATCTCTTTCAAATTTTCTATCAAGAATGTTATTGAATGGGATATTTTTATTGACCAAGAAGTAATCAAAAATTGCAATGAGGGTTTAAGAGTAGTGCCACAAATGGATAATACTTGAGTTATGCGTAGAGGGAGTGTAGGACATTTCGACTTGTAGCCAACAAGATAATACTCCTAGGTATTAAAAAATATTAAGTCGTGAGATGTTTTACATAATAAAGCTCCATATGTACCTGACAAAGGAAAGGAAATGTTCGACGAATGCTCTATTTTATTTTCCATATAGGGTTATTTTTCAATCTAAATCTGAAAATGACCATCCCTTTCTTTATTTTGAAAGGTCGTGGTAGCCATGAAGACAAGGAAAATTTGAAAAGATAATCAACTTGTCAATATAATAATGCAGGGCTTCAAAAGTATGGCAAAAAAGAGGGAGTTATAACTTTAGTATTATATGAATTCAAAACATGGTTTATTTCCATAGATCGGTAATTTAGCAGGCTATCCTTTAGGAGTGCACAAAAAAGTCAAAATAAGGCTAATAATAGAGTATAATGTATCAAAAATTAAACCAGGTTTATATATTTATATACCATGATGCAAGGTGAAGCTTATCTGTAGATGCAAACAACCATTCTTGTATTGAGGGTGCAACCAAAAATGAGAAAAATGGATAATACTAGAAACCTATACATTTATAGGCTACAAGTGAGGCAATCAAGATAAAAAAGTTTCTTTTTGCATGCTAAGAAAAGAAATTTCAACATGGGGAAACGTTAACAAGAAAAGATGATGGAAATGGGATTAACCCATCATAAAACAATAAATAGATCAAAACTCAAAAATTACATGTTAAGATGTCCATTAGTTCCTCACAATTAGAGCTATAAGTGAATAATACCTCTATATAAACACTTAAATGGTGTCAATATGTAGTTACAAATGGTTCCTTCATCTCTTGACATGTCAAATTATGGTTCTTATCAATGCTCCAAGCTCTCACTAGGAAGTGAAGGGCCAAATTATTACTATGGGATTGCAATGAGGCTTGCCAACTATCCTCACATAATTGGCAACCTAGGGTGTGGCTCACCTTTTAGTGCACAACATATCACATAAATGATCAGCTCACGACCTATGCACATTGCTGTATGGTTTCACAAATGTTTATTATATGTAACTCATGTTACCATAACAAAATATAATATCATATTTAAATATTATATTGTGTTAAATATCAAACACCACTATACCACCCTTTGCATGTGTACAAAGGTTATAATTCATACGTTGTAGTATATATTCTTGGTATATAATGAGCTTGAGGTTGACCATTCCATAACCAATATAAATTTTCAAAAAATGTGGATGGCATGGCCACCAAGACCTTTTGGACTCCAAAATTTATAAGTTACATCTTATATCATTCATTGTCATCATGTGATGTCTTTAATTAGTCGAAGGCTTCCCTATTTCAAACTAGGGTGTAAGAGCCAACGTTGAATTTTTTAAATAAAAAAATTTGAACGATCAAGATTAAATCTAGAGAGGATATGCCTAGAATATGCTTCGTCTGAGAAGCATATATACGGTTCTCCTGCGAGGGAGTGTGAAGCAAACTGCGGAAAATATTAAAAATTGCAATTGAAAAAATAATGGTCACTTCCTTGCATGTCACTTGCAGCCAGGAATATTTTCATTACCACCTGTCCTAGGTATGCATCCACTCAACTCCTCCATTATAAAATATTTTAATTATCGTGTATCTAAATGTGAACCACCAAAGAATTTAATCTTGACGATATTTAATTTTACTTTTTTCAATTACAAGCTTACAATAACTGCAAAATCTCTCCCTGGATCAATAAATATATCTAACTCTCCTAATAGTTTCATGGCCATATTATGTCAGCTGCATCATTGTTTTAGGATGTATCAAAGTTATGGCCTATTATGATGATTTGAAACTTTTATATCGTAGGTCAACATCTTTTCTGTTAATTTTTTGTATACATACAGTTTCATTGCAGGATTCTTAGTAAGGTAAATAATATGATACTCAACATTAGTGATAATATGTTAACCAACATTGCGATAATCAAGATTTTAGCGATTGCAAATCAACTTTGGTTTAAAAAACACAATCATGTAATTTCTGTATTTAAATAAATTTTCAAATGTAACTTGGTAGCTCTTTCTTCCATGAAAATAAAAATATTTTGTTATGAAACCAGCTCACAAAAAGATAGAAAAGATAGATGAACGCCTTAGAAATAAGCCTCTTCGAGGGGGAAACCTCCTTTACATTACAAAAATGAACAATTCTTGAATGACACAAATGACAAGACATCCTAAATTCTATATATAGGAGTCTAAGGGGTCATAATATAATCAGATTTGACATAACAATAATAATGTAAGGGCACAATAATAACAATAGTGGGCTTCTATGGGTCACAATAATAAAAATATGGAGACTAAATGGGCACAACAATATAATAAGGGGATTGTATTAATAACAATAAGGGGTTACACTAGTAGTGTAGGGACCTAACATGCCTCTCTCCTTCAAAAAGTGTTGTCCTCAACGCTTGAGTAGTTCTTGACACTTCTGTACAAAATTCTTGTCCTCCCATGTGGAATCTTCAGTGGGTAAGTTCTTCCACTTGATGAGATACTCTGAAATTGATTGATTTCATAGCTATCGAGTTCTTGTTTCAGGGACTACTCCAGGTTCCAATTTTATTTTTGCTTCCTTGTCAAGTTCTAACAATATTGTTTGAACTGGGATCTTCTGCAACTTTTGAATGAGTGGTCACACTTCTTCATCCTTCTTCCATTCATCCCTTCCTTTGTTTATCCAATCTGGTTGGATAATAGAAATAGCACAAAGCAATGCTTCCACATCCTCATCCTTTCTTGAGAGTGCATCTGAAACAACATTTTTCTTCCCTTTTTTGTAGATGATTTCAAAGTCATAACCCAACATATTTGTGACCCATTATTTTTGTTCTTCTAATTATAATCTTTGTTCTAAAAAGTATTTAAGACTATCATGATCCATTTTTACCTTGAAGTGTCTTCCCATTAGGTAAGGTTGCCGTTTCTTAAGTGCATGTAGTATTTCATACATTTCCTTCTCATAAATAGCTTGCTTGAGATGTTGCCGTAAAAATACCCAATCACCTACATCAAAACTTCTTTCACTACAATTTTGATCTGCTTGTTGTTTCATTCGATTCTGCACCAAAGTGGAGTTATCCTTCAAAAGTTGGAGAACTTGTTGTTGATGCTCGATGTGAGCTTTCACTGCTTGAATATTTTTCTTCTTGATATGTCCTTATATCTTGAGAGTTTGAGGAGTGGTGATTTTCTCCAATCAATTAGAAGATATGGTTGGATTCATTTCTTGATGCTCGATCTAATCTTTCACTCCTTGAACATTTTTCTTCATGATATGTCCTTCTATCCTGATAATTTGAGGAGTGGTAATTCTGGCCAGTGAATTACAAGATATGTTCGGATTCATTTCTTCTTTCTCGATGTGATGTTTCACCTCTTGAACCTTTTTCTTCTTGATATGTCCTTCTATCTTGAGAGTTTGAGGAGTGGTAATTCCTACCATTGCAGTACAAGATATGGTCGGCTTCATTTTTTCTTTCTCTAGGGTTGGTTCCCGGTGCATATCCTCTTCTTTTGATGTTTCTTGATATTTTTCGTCATTAGGAGGCCTTTCTTGTAGCATCTTTGTCCCACCTTCCTTCAAACCTTCCATGTCTTTCTTCAAATCTTCCATGCCTTTCTTCTAATATGCTTTCATACCATCGATATCATCTTTCATGGCATAGATAAAACTGTTTATCTTTTTCTTCTCTAGAATATCATTTACCCTTATATTCAATTTTTGAAAGTCCTCAATGTGCTCTGCCATTGAACCCTTTTGTTTGACATTTATCGATTGGCTAAAGAAGGTGTTTCTCTTTGTATCCTCATAATGTGCTATCATTTCCTTCGTGAAAATTGACCATGTAACAAGTGATATCAAAGCCGTTTATATCATAAAAATTGATCTGGTTCTAAATATGAAGACGAAATACATACCTTTTGTAACAGTGGTACACCATGTAGATCAAAATATTTCTCCATCTATAGTATCCAATTTACCGGATCCTTGCCATCAAACTTCCTCATCTTGCTTTTTTATTTTATTTTAGGATCTCGATATTGAAATGACTGTAACTTTGTACTTTCATATCTTTAAGTTCTCAAATTGCGACCTGTAGTAGCCCTCTGTGTCCTCTTTCCAATGCCACCAGTCTAATCGAAATTGGATTCTCCAAGGATCTCCCAAGATCACCTGATTATATACATTTTCAGAAGAGTAAACATGTATGAAGTTCCATGTGTCACAGTTTTTACCTTCGGATCTGAAAACTATACACAGAAAACTATAGTCCATCCTCTTTATGAAACTTCTTAGGAAATTTCAATCTAATGCTCAGAGAGAAAGTTATAATGATTTCCCCAAGGTCACTTGTTTAAAATGAAATTCGGGAGTTTTCAAAAACCCTAACATCCTCAGATCATATATCCAAAAATGTAGTGAGACAATATCTAAAATTCAGACCCGAAGTTCAGAAGACTTTCTTCTCAAATGGGTTTTTCTTTTACGTTCTGAAACTTCGTAGCAAAAACGTTATAGCGAAGATTTCTAGATGACCTATTTCAGATGAAATTCTAGAGCTTGCAAAAGCCTAACTTATTTAGATCATATCTCCAATAATATAGCGACACAAGATCTGAAATTCAAACTCGAGGTTCAGCATGATTTCGTCTCAAATGGATTTTTTTGTTAGCTTCTGAAACGTCCCAAAAAAATGTTATAGAGAAAATTCGTCGATGACCTATTTGGATCAGCAAAACCCTAGAATCTAGAGCTCTGATACCAAATGTTATGAAACCAGCTCACAAAAAAGATAGAAAAGATAGATGAACGCCTTAGAAATAAGCCTCTTCGAGGGGGCAACCTCCTTTACATTACACAAATTAAAAATTCTTGGATGATACAAATTACAAGACCTCCTTTCTATATATAGGAGTCTAAGGGGTCATAATATAATCAGAGTCGACATAATAATAATAATGTAAGGGCACAATAATAACAATAGTGGGCTTCTATGGGTCACAATAATAACAACATGGGGACTAAATGGGCACAAAAATATAATCATGGGATTGTACTAATAACAATAAGGGGTTACACTAGTAGTATAGGGACCTAACATATTTATTTTGATCAATTTCATAAACATCCTTTGACCGGAAAAGTTTTATGTTCTAATTGTAATGGTTCAGGTCTAGCTTTCAATAAATACGAGAGGTTTATGTTCTTATCGTAATCGTCCAAATATTGATTCCCATTGATTTCATAATGATGTTTAAACTGAAATATGTTCACATTTTAATAGTATATTATAATGTTTATTCTAATTTTAACATAATTATCTAGATTTTTAGAAGTAAATATTTTATCGTAATTATTATTATTTTATAGAAAATTGTCATATGGATTAATTACATTTTCAAGATTGGGTCGACGTTTCAAACTAACTAATGTGGTTCATACTCACGACAAGGTGGAAAAAATCATACAATCTTCATGAATAAATAGTAAGGATGCATCATTGTCCAGGGTTAAAACTAGTTGTTGAAAACTAGTCATTGAAAACTAGCTATTTAGAACTAGTCGTTGGAGGTTAGGTAGCTGGAAAACCTAAAAGGGAATTATTTAATATTTATTAGTTATAAATTCTATTTAATAAAATAAAATATAGTTATAAGATATTATAAATATATTACTTATTAGTTTTAAATTCTGTTTAATAAGCTATTATAAAATAAAGTGATAAGATATTATCAATATAGTTATAAAAAAAATTGGGTTTACTAATATTAACAATATGGTTAGGAAAATTTAAAAAGGATAGAAAATTTAATAAGGGGACCAAAAAAAAGCTTTAAATAAAAATAAATATTAAATTATAATAAATTATAAGAAACATAGTACTAAAATTACACCTAAAAGGGGGTTAAAAATAAAAAATAAAACTTATTAATTAAATTAAAGTTAAGGAAAACAAAGGAGCACAATAAAAGTAAGAGAGTAATATAGAAAACCAAACAGAATAAAAAAGAGGGGAGAGGAAGGAAAAAACAAAGGGGGGAGACAAGAGAATCATAAGGACAGGGTCAGAATCTAGCTCTTGCTTAGCTTCCAACCATCATCTCTGTTGAGATTTCTGACATGCCTCTCAATCTCGATAGCCTCCCTAAGTTTCCTATGGTGGAAATGATAAATCCTAGCAATGAATTTGGAATCCTCAACAAAGACGTGATGTTTAGTTTTCTCTGCATGCTCAACTAGGCCGATGAGCCGGAACGATTGTGCCTTATGTTTGCAGTGTGCTCATGGATCCTCTTGTTAATTGAACGACCTATTTCTCCAATATATGGAATACCGTAAGAACATGGAATCAAGTAAACACCTTTCATGTCCTTTGGGTCTATAGGGTCCTTAACCGAACTGAGAGAATTTATGATGGCTCTAAGAGGTTTGAACGAAAATGAAACATTATTCCTCTAAAGGATATGGGAGATCCTATCAATGGTCCCTTCAATAAACAGGAGATGAACCTTGGGAGAGAATCAAAACCCATAGCTTTAACTCTTGGTCCTTTACAGGCTTTTCGAAAGGCCTTGAGGCTCTGAGTTCTGCTATACGCATTATTTTTGAAAACCTCAAGGAGGTGATATTTCTCCTACTCTAGATGGTTTCCATTAGAGATTCTCAGAGCATGGGCAACATGGGTGCTGAGGACACCGAATTTCTGAGCAGGAAAATGATGAGAACTAGCATGAAGATATTTTTTCGTGTGAGTTTTTTTGTGAAAAACTTGGTGAGAAACAGAACCATCATCCATTCAAGAGAGGAGAATGTTAAGGAAATGAAGGTGACCATCCACCTCAACTTTAATCGTAAACTTGATAGTTTCAGATTGGGAATTAAGGTGGTTTAGAAACAAGTCTAATTTCTCACGACCATGGGGCCAGACGACGCAAGTGTCATTGACAAAACTCTTCCATTTCTTCAAGCGAAATTGAGATGAGGCTAAGGCCTTAGTCTCAAAATCTTCCATAAAGAAGTTAGCGACAATAGGGGAAAGATGTGAGCCCATCGCAACCCCACAAGTTTGCTAATAGAATTCACCTTGGAAGCTAAAAAGATTTGAGGTGAGGCAGAGGCCAACCAATTTGGTAGTGTCTTGGTCAGTGATCCAACTTATGACATCAATGGCCTCTTGCTTGGGAATTTTGGTATTAAGGGATACAACGTGAAAAATAACAAGCAGATCCCCAGGGTCGAGCCTCACATCACTCCATTATTTAATGAAGGAGGGAGAGTCCTTAACAAAGGAATGAGTGCGACCCACTAGGGGCTTAAGCTTAAGAGCTAAGAATTTAGCGAGAAGATAAGTAGGTCCACCTATTGTGTTAGCAATAAGTCTTAGGGGGTCCCCAGGTTTATGGATCTTAGGAAGGCCATAAATTCTAGGGGGGACGGGCTTGCTCTCAACGAGCGTTTTGGAAAGAGGATTGAGAGACAGATCCGACTTGATGGCTGTCGATACACCCTTAGAGACAGACTTCAAGGGATTCTTTTTGTTAGGTCCCTATACTACTAGTGTAACCCCTTTTTGTTATTAGTACAACCCCCTTATTATATTATTGTGCCCATGTAGTCCCCATATTGTTATTATTGTGCCCCATAGAAGCCCACTATTGTTATTATTGTGCCCTTACATTATTATTGTTATGTCGGCTCTGATTATATTATGACCCCTTAGACTCCTATATAGAAAGGAGGTCTTGTCATTTGTATGATCCAAGAATTGTTCATTTGTGTAATGTAAAGAAGGTTTCCCCCTCGAAGAGGCTGAATTCTAAGGCATTTATCTTTCTTTTGTATCTTTTTGTGAGCTGGTTTCATAACACTTTTTAAGCTTTATGTAACAGCCACTATTAGAGAGGTGGTCGATCATTTTTTTGATATAGTCAGACCTATCCAAAATGACACCGACCCCACCTTCGTCTACTCTTAGAATGACAATGTCGAGGTTCTCCCTCAAGGTCTTTAAGGGCGAGAAACTCATCATGATTGAGGTTTCTTTTAGGAGGCTTAGCCTTCCTAAGAACGATAGCGCAATCTTGTCTGATTGCCTCCTTGGTATTAATAGGAAAATCCATAATACCATACTCGATGTTACAAATAATATCATCGATGGGGATCTTCTAAGGGGCAAGGGAAAAATTAAGCAAAAGGAGACTAAATACAGAGGAATCAAAGTTAGAAATTGAGAGGTTAATGACATTCTTATAACAAGAAAGCAAGGAAAAGATATTATTATTATTATGATTAGAGATGTTATTATTATTATTATTATTATTAATATTAAAAATATTACTATTATTATTATTATTCGAGTTAGTAATATAATTACGAAACCTAGTATTATTATTATCTAGGTACATATTATGAATCGAATCCTCATCCACGTTAATGATATAAGAATTATCCAATGAGTTCTTGTTAAGGGAATTGTTAATGGAGTGGGTATGGGTCAAAGGATAGAGGGGAATGTTGATGGTCAAAGAAAGATCGGAGGATAGAGCAGAAGCAACAACTAGATAGTTTGGCGAAGGTGTCAATTTTGGGAGTGAAAAGGAGAAGGAGATGACGGGGTTGGGAAAGACAAGAGTGGGTTGGACGCTGGCACGGATAGTAGAAGAGGGAGAAGAGAGGAGCAAGGAGACAAGAAAGGTGGAGAACGCAAAGGATGCAGAGGGGTATGAGAGGAGCGAGGAGACAGGCGTGGTGGAGAATGCATAGGATGCAGAGGGGGAGACCTCCGCTAGCTGACTGGAGGATGAAACACAGTCCAAGTGCGGAGGTGAGACACTGCCTGGCTGAGTATGCATCTGGCATGACATGATGAGTGTACACTGTTAGGTTTAGAAAGCGAGGGTTGGGGGATGCCATTAGGGATAGAAAACGTTGAATTGGGGATGCAATCATGTTGAAGATGAGAGGAGAAGAAAACAGCGTGGAGGGATTATTAACTGAATGAGAGAGACCGCTGACCGGATGGGATGGGTTAAGCGATGGACATGATTCACAAGAAGAGCTGAGGGATCAATTATGAGATGAGGAGGCGTACTCTAAAGGGATATTCGAAGGGCCGGAGAAATCGGAAGGATTCACATTCAAATCAGAACTGGAACTAGACAGGATTGAGCGATGATGAGATTGAGTCTGATTACTGATGACCCACGCCTTAAGGGCCAAAATCTTCTGTTCTCTGATCTTGCAGGCTGTTGGAGAAGAGGAAATATGATCACTTAATGGATGAGAGACAACCTTCAACATTCTATCGAACTTGGTAAAATGCTTCTTCTTGGAGATCTCTTCCCTATGCTGCACCTTTGTTGCGGATCCACCTTCAATGACTCCCCAAAAAAAACTGGAGATATTATTCACAAGATCTAGATGGAGAAAAAGAAGCTTACGAGAAAGAAAATCCAGATCCCTCCTTAATTTACAAATCTGAGACCTAATTAGAGAGAGACTAGTTTTAAGAAAAATGGGCTGGTTCTTGGAATGGTTCAACGGATGAGCAATCTGAGCAAACACTAGAACTAATGATGCATCCCTACATCTTTTGAGAAACATGAGACCAAATTTCTTCTTAGCCACTTGTAGTCGAGCTCGTTCAAATTGACAAGCCTTGTTAGCCATTTCCTTTCCGTGTAGGGTAATAATGTTAGCTCTGAGACTTTTTTGATCCATAATTGTTCCCACTCATCGGCCCTAGCTGAGCATGAAGAGAAAACTAAACATCATGTCTGTATTGAGGATTCCAAAGTCATTGCTAGGGTTGATCATTTCCACCATAGGAAACTTAGGGAGTCTATAGAGATTGAGATGCATGCCAGAAATCTCAACATAGATGATGGTTGGAAGGTGAGCAAGAGCTGGATTCCAGCCCTCTCCTTATGATTCTCTTGTCTCCCCCTTTGTTTTTCCTCCCTCTCCCCTCTCTTTTCTTGTGTTTGGTTTTCTGCATTATTCTCTTTCTTTTATTGTTCTCCTTTGTTTTCCTTAACTTTAATTTAATTAATAACTTTTTTTTTAACCCCCTTTTAGGTTTAATTTTAGTACTATGTTTCTTATAATTTATTATAATTTAATATTTATTTTTATTTAAAGCTTAATTTTTTCCCCTTATTAAATTCTATATCCTTTTTAAATTTTCCTAACCTTATTATTAATATTAGTAAACCCAAATTTTTTTATAACTATATTGATAATATCTTATAACTTTATTTTATAATATTTTATTAAATAGAATTTAAAACTAATAAGTAATGTATTTATAGTATCTTATAAGTATATTTTATTTTATTAAATAGAATTTATAACTAATAAATATTAAATAATTCCCTTTTAGGTTTTCCAGCTACCTAACCTCCAATGGCTAGTTCTAAACAACGAGTCCTCAAGTTTTAACCCTAGACAATGATGTATCCTTACTCTTTATTCATAAAGATTGGATGATTTTTCCCACCTTGCCCTAAAGATAAACCACATTAATTGGTTTGAAACGTTGACCTAATCCTAAAAATATGATTAATCGTAAAACATTTTTCCACATTATGAATCACAAAAATCTCAAATCTATCTTAAATATAATTTTAATTAAAATATAATTTAATATATAATTAAATATAAAAATATATAAATAAATTGGAAACTTTTAATTATACTTCAAAATATATTCACATTTCAATACTCAAATTTCAACCTCCATCAATTATATAATGTATATATGCATTGTTAAATATATATTATATACTCTAATAAATGTATTATAAAAAAATCACTAAATTTGATCAATGGTTTGGATCTTAATTTGTCATTTTCACATTGTAATGATTGAGATTTGTACTTCGATACCTTAATGAAATTGATCATTATGATCCCAAAAGGTTTATGTTTACATTGTCAATTTTGTGACGATGCTAATTCCCCTTTTTTGTTTTAGAATTTGAAGTGGGTTTATTTCATCAGTTTAACATTTTGACAATATCGGCAAACAAATTTTTTATAATTACAGTTTTAACCTAATTTTGTTAAATGAATTTCATTTAATTATTTTAATTAAAATGAGTTTGCATATGATTTTATAGATGTATATTGAATTTAGATTTTAAAAAATAAGTCTTCTCTATTTATTTTAAATTAAAGGGTTTTAAAAAATTGTTCTATTTATGTTGATGTTTATCTTTCGAAAGCCGAATATTATCAAATTTTAAGAAATGAGTTTTGCCCATCTATATTTAAGAAAAAAGTTACCATTAATATGGAAAATGAAAATTCTTATCCAAGTTTTAAATTTATCATAAATGTTGGGAAAAAAGAAAATTGGTACTCAGGAATTTTGATTAATAGATCTCTTCTATAAATATATGTAAATAGTTTTTGAAGTATGATATTTAAAAAATCTTTTTAATTTTTTTTTGTAAGTTGGGGTGGGACTCTCTAATTTACATGTCCATTATGTACCCCTTTACGGGGGAGGGGTAGCCCAAGATTTGAACCCAAGACTCCCAGTTCGGTGAGACTTCATTTCCACGGCCCTTGCCGCTTGAGCTACCCCATGTGGACAAAAATCTTTTTAATTTTAAAAATATAAAATTATAATATTTATTAGAAATTTATAGAAATTTATATTTATTTATAAGTATTTAAAAATACATTTATTATTTTCATTCCAATTATATTAATTTTATTTTTCAATTTTAGGGTTTATATATACCTTGGGTTTATAATATTAATTCCTTGGATTTAATATTATGCTCTTAGGTTTATAATATGTTGTCATTTTAGTATTAATTCCTTAGGTTTATTGTTCCCTTGGGTTTCTAATATCAATCCATTGGATTTATTATTCTAAGGGTTCATATTCCTAGGGTACAATATTATTCAAAGGGTTTATAATATTAATCCTGGGGTTTAATATTATTCCCTTGGATTTATATTGCCTTGCCATTTTAATATTAATCCCTTAGGTTTATAATATCAATCCCTTGGTTTATAATATCGAAATCAACCATGGTCCAACATTGCATTATGACATCCCGGATGCGGGTGCCTGCGGTGAGAATTAAACTAACGGGACAGGGGCTTGGCAAGGTAGAACGCCACTTGCCTGACCAGTACAAGGAATGTAAAGAGGATACGGCATCTAGCGCACGGCATAAGCATATGGATGGGTATTTGGGATTGCAAAGCAATCAGTTCAGCTCGCACACCAGGTTTACAGTGATGGAAATCACCTTCGCATGCACCAACATGCAGCAGAAAGCACGAACCATCAATGTAGCAGTTATGGGAGGAGCCTCTCGAGGCGTGACAAAGAATGATAAGGCCAGGGGAGGGCCTGGGGAGACGGAAACTTCATTGGCTTTTCTGCTCTTCCCGCTTGCCTCCGGTCTCGCAACGAATTCCAGGGCGCATGAGGGGAAACGGGTTCTTGTGTTGATGGGCTTGGCCATCCCAGCGAAGCTAGATCTTCTCCTACCCGTGTTTCTTTTCGGTGTTTCATACTATTGTTTTCACTTACATATCTCAGTAACTCATCTCTTTGTCTGGTCATTGGTTTCGTATACAAGCAGGGATTTCTCTGATCCAGGTTTGGCACACCAGGAGGACGGGTTCAAGCTCAGCAAAGGAGGCTCGACTAGAAGGCAAAGCTGCTGCCAACAATTGGTTAGTGCTCTGGTGCTGCAGTCCTGGACCTTGGCTGTCGTCACTATCAAGATGCCTCGTCTGAGACCAAGGATGGGCAGCCGTAGAGGGCAGCCGAGGAGGGCTCCAACTGAATCATCTTCCAGTGAATTGTCAGGGAGGCAACGACCTTTAACACGCAGCAGAAGAGGAAGATCTCGCGCCACCAGCTCTCGCCCCAGACCTATCCCTACCTCTGGTTCCGCCATCTTTACCTTTGATAGCGCACTGAACAGACCCAGGATCACTGCCTATTTTATAGTGGTTTTTCAGGAAGAAAGCCAAGCAGAAGATATAAGGATACAGTCAAGGAATTCAAGGGCAATCCTGGCTCCCCCTTCTTCATTATAGTTGGATGTTGAAAATGCTCCTCATGAGGAGGCAAATGAACAGGCGGGCAGAGCTTAGTAAGCAATGATGGTTGACCCGGATCCCGCTTCTCAGAACACGACTCAGACAGAGGACTTGCCAGACATGGGCTGGTGTCACATCATAGAAGAGCCCCTTGATGATTAGCACATCCACCCATGCTTCTTTTTTTGGCAGAATGCCCCTCACCATTGGGCACGACAGTAAGGTGAATAGGTTCTGGGATCTTTGGCGTTTCTTAGTTTTTTGGAGTTTTTGCACTGTCATATGTATCACAGATCGATCCCCTGTGAGGGACATAAAATTAGACAGTTTTCATATATGTTTGTTTTGGATAGTTCTGCCTCTTACAGGAGCAGAGTTCTTCACTTTGGTCATGATGTAAATTTACCATTACCCTGTTAATATAATAGAAATAGTCTTATGTAGAAAAAAAAAAAAACATTGCATTATGACAAACATTGCCTCAATATCAAAATCAACCATAGTCAACCAACACTGTTTCAATATGAAAATTAATCATGGCCAACCATGGTCCAACATCACATTGTCACAAATATTGTCTCAATATGAATGTTAATCATGGTCAACCATGGTCTACCTTTTTTATTTTAGAGTTTATAATATTCATCATAGGATTTATATACCTTAAGATTATAATATTAATCCCTTGCATTTGTAAAATCAATCATAGTTAATATTCCGAGGGTATAATATTATTCATAGGGTTTGTAATAAATATTAATCCTTAAGGTTTAATATTATTCCCTAGGGTTTATAATTCCTTGGGTTTTTAATATTAAACCTAAGGGATTATAAACCCAAAGGAATAATATTAAACCCAAGGAATTAATATTATAAACATAAGGTATATAAACCCTAAGATAAATATTATAAACCCTAGAATAAATATGGTTGACCATGGTCCAACCATGGTCGAACGTCGCATGGTCGAAACATTGCATGGTCTAAGGATTGCCTAAAAATTAAAATTAACCATTCTTAACCATAGTCAACCATCTTTATTTTAGGGTTTATAATATTTATCTTAGGGTTTGTATACGTTGGGTTTATAATATTTATCTTAGGGTTTGTATACCTTGGGTTTATAATATTTATCTTAGGGTTTGTATACCTTGGGTGTATAATATTAATCCTTAGGGTTTAATATTATTCCCTTGTGTTTATAATTCCTTGGCTTTTTAGTATTAACCTCTTGGGTTAATATTATTGCCTTGGGTTTATAATACCTTAGGTTTTAGTATTAACCCGTAGGTTTATAATATCAATCGCTTGGGTTTATTAATGTAAGGGTTACCATGGTTGACCATGACAATCCCTTGGGTTTAATATTATTCCATTGCGTTCATAATCCCTTGGGGTTTTAGTATTAATCTCTTGGGTTTATTATTTACTTGGGTTTATAATATTAATCCCTTGGATTTAATATTATTCCCTTGGGTTTAATATTATTCCCTTATGGTCAACCATGGTCCAACATCACATTGTGACATAGATTGTCACAATTTGAAAATCAACCATGGTCATTCATGGGCAAACATGTTTGTTTTAGGTGTTATATAAACCCTAAAGAATACAAAACCCAAGGGGTTTTAGTATTAATCCCTTGGGTTTATTGTCCCTTGGATTAATATTATTCCCTTGGGTTCATAATCCCTTGGGGTTTTAGTATTAATCCATTGGGTTTATTATTCTCTCATGTTTATAATATAAGTTCCTTGGGTATATTAATATAAGGGTTCATCTTCTCATGGCATAATACTATTCATAAGCTTTGTAATTAATCTTAATCCCTAAGGTTTAATATTATTCCCTAGGGTTTATAGTTCCTTTGGTTTTTAGTATTAAACTTAAAGGATTATAAACCCAAAGGAATAATATTAAACTCATCGAATTAATATTATAAACCCAAGGTATATAAAGCCTAAGATAAATATTATAAACCCTAGAATAAGGATGGCTAACCATGGTCCAACGTCGCATGATCCAAGGATTGCCTCAAAATGAAAATCAATCATTCTCAACCATGGTCAACCATGTTTATTTTAGGGTTTATAATATTTATCTTAGGGTTTGTATACCTTGGGTTTATAATCCCTTGGGGTTTTAGTATTAAACCCTAGGAATATGAACCCTTACATTAATAAACCCAAGGGATTGATATTATAAACCTAAGGGTTAATACTAAAACTCCAAGGGACTAATGTTATAAATCCAAGGCATATAAACCCTTGGATGACCATGACATCAGTCCATAGATTAATATACCCAAGGGATTGATATTAAGAACCCAAGGGAATAATAAACACAAGGGATTAATACTAAAAACCCAAGGGAATATAAACACTTGGGTTTTTTGTATTAATGCCTCGGGTTTATTATCCCTAGGGTTAATATTATTCCCTTGGGTTTATAATCCCTTAGGGTTTTAGTATTAACCCCTTAGGTTTACTATTCCCTTGGGTTTATAATCCCTTGGGGTTTTATTATTAACTCCTTAGGTTTATAATATCAATCCCCAGGTTTTATTAATCTAAGGGCTCATATTTGTATCACATAATTTAAATTAAACAATAATAAATAATATTTAATATTAAATAATTATTATTATATAGAAAAAATAATATTATTAAATATAATGATAATAGTAATAATTTCGTTGTAATATATATATATATATATATATATATATATATATATATTTTTATGTTATTATTTCTATTGTTACATATTTATCAATGGTAGATACAAATGAAGCATTTGGCTATATCAACCACATTAATATTTTTAATGTGCTTGTGATAGTATAAAGCCAATTATGAGCAATATGAAACTTTTTAAAGTAGTGAATAACACATCTAAGAATATCCCTTTTTTTGAAAAAATTGTGACCACATGCAATTTTCAATGTCAATTTTTCATATCACTAAATCTTGAGAAGATGTATTTTTCATAAAAGCATATACAAATATAAATTGGCATAGGCAAGTAACGCTCCTTGTAGTAGAATAGAATACCTGTCTCCTTATTGCACCAAAAGGGGAGGGAACCCCACCTACCATGGTTATATTTTTAATTTAGAATATTATTATTTCTTTTTTTAGGAGGAGGAATCATAGTGTGTTGCAATTGTTTGCACTGCTTTTTCTATGTGTTGTATAGGTGATTCAACATTCTGGAAACCCCATGGGGAGGGTTGTGTGTAAAAAGCAAGAACTTAGAATCTCTAGGATCATTTGGTGAACAAGGATTTTAGCAGTGAGAGAGGGTAGGAAAGCTTTCATATAGGGGTAGGAAGCAAGGGATGAAAGGGGAAGGGACTAGGCATGACCTGTGGTGTTTTTTATGAATAGAAAAAGATGAGGCTATGACCAATAGCATGGCACCAACATCTTGCACAACATAGAGTCATCCTAATACCCTAATTAAAAAAAATTTGTTGATAAAAGATATTAGCATAAAAACATGTAGAGTTAGATCAATATTATAAAAAATACCCTAGATTTGAAAGGGAAAACCACACTATACTCACTTTAGAGATAAATAGTATAAAAGAAAAAAAATAAAAGCAGACGAAATAAAGAAACAAACTAATGCTTGAAATAAAAAGTTATAAAGAGAAGCAACACGAGAACTTAAAAATTGAATAAGCGAAAATATGTATAGAAAATGTCAATAAAATAGATATATCATCCCTTATCCATGTAGGGGGGAGGAAAGTTGATTTCAGTACTTGTTGTGTTTGAATTATGAAAGACATTACATAAACACACTTTGTGATTCCTTTTTATGTCAAATGTTAAATTACCGATGTATCCAAAGAATTCGATAGGAAAGGTAATCCAAGAAGGAAATGATTTTGTTGGATCATTCATAGTTTCCCCTTTAGGTGTAAAATCAACATGTTTTGGTCATTATTTATCATTGCTTTCCTTTGGATTATCCTATTGAAAATTACCAAGATACTCATATGACCAAGTAATGACATCTCTAAATGCATGTAATAGATCAAAAACATTTTTTCCTTATCATCTAGACATTGGAAAGTTACTAAAAAGGTATTGGTGTCACCTAGATTTTCAATATCCAATAGTATGGTTTCAAATACTTTTCTTTTTTACTCCTCTTTAAATATTTGTTTTTTATTTGATACATTACTAGGAGAAAATGATATTTTGAGAGGAGAAAACCCTTTTGAGTATTTATTGTCCTTAAGATAAATAATATCCTTCTTTCCATTAGGCTACCCCTGTATGAATGATAAATTTCTCTCATCATATGAGAATACTTGCTAGTATTCTTCATTATTAGGAAAATGAGGCCAATATAGTGATTGTAGAATGCAATTAGGCCTCTTAGATAGATGCTTCCTTTGGGGACTAGAGGCATACACAAGCAAGAAATCTAACAAAGCATTTAATTCACTACGAATGTGAGTGATATTAAAAGTCACACTATAATTACTATAGAGATAAATAGTATAAAAGAAAAACAACGAATTCAAATGAAATAAAGAAACTAACTGATCTGAATTGGATCCATAAAGAACTGTCAAAAGAACCATGACTGCATCAGGTTGGGAGAAGCATCAAAGAATTCAAAAATAGTAATCAAAAACACCTCAAACCAGTGGTAGTGGCATCCACCGTGGAACAACGAGGACCTCGGTCAGAGTGCGCTAACCGAGGCCCATGGAGACTATGCGGGAGGCGAAATTAGCCCCTGGGAGGCCCAGATCGGGAAACAGAGGAGGTTTTTGATGCGCGCGCTAATCGCGCATCGCTGGGCGAAAAGACTTGAAATGGAGAAGCCTCGAGCGCTTGGTCATGTGGAGAGCTAGAGAACCAAAGGCTGAAAGGCAAAAAAAGGGCTAAAAGCTAAAAGGCGAGACCCGCTCCGAAACCGGCGGTATTGATCGGGGGCTCCTTGAATGGTAAGCAGTTTTGGATGAAAGTGGAGCGATTCCACTCAGCGATCGACGCGTGGCGAGTGGAGGAGAAAGAAAACCGCCGCTCATCGCGTGCTAACGGTCAAGCAAGTCAACCGTGCGAAATGAGTGGACGACGTTGGATCTAGGGGATCTAGATCAGATGGCTGAGATCACACCCGATGGGGAAGCAGAACCGACGAGGGAATAAGCCGCAGTTTGTAAAGATTTGAGGTCTGCTCTAACCGCCACAGTGGAGGAAGACTCATTCCACAATGTAACCAAAGAAATGAACCAACGAAGTAGGCTAGCGCTTTACAAGAGGACATGTGGCCACTCCCTGTGAGCTTGGTGATGACGCCGAATAGGGAACTCCAAACACAGCTGCAGAAGGCGATTCGACGGAGGTGGAAGAGGAACTGAACAGTCTTGAGCTCGAATGGCTTAAAGTCATGAATAGAGATAGAAAACATATAGAGAGAGAAAAGAGGAACCAGAACCCCGAGAGGAGGACAGGAACTCAGAGAAGAAGACAGTGAAGCAAAAGAAGAAAGAAGATAGAGGGCCAAGTTGACCAAAGGCAACATCGAGCACCAGAGAGCTTGAGAGATTCAAGCCATCCCTGAGAGGATCTGTTAGACCCGAGAGGTCAAGGAGCTGGTAGGCAAAAGAGTCTGTGCACTCCAGTGGCTTGGGGAATCCAAGAACCACCCTGCCAAGCAAACCTATTTCAGAAGACTCAGATTGAGTCCCTGCATTGTAATTCTCTGCTTAAGACACAATAAAATAAGGCCACCACTGAGAGCTAGACCGGAGATGTAGCCCTGGAGAATAGGGTGAACTCCTTATTAAATTCTTGTGTTCTTGTATTTGCTTACTGTATTTCTCTGTTGTCTTTCCATTTCAAGTGTCTGTGTATTGGCAATCTGATCAATCCGTTGCTTAAATAACATAGACACCCACACCAGCACATGAGTCTGTAATACCTTTATTCAATAAATCTTTAACTAAGGTCACTCATAGGGTGATTATCAGATCAAGAGGTATTAGAGCTCTAGGCTGTAAGGTTAGACAAGATTGTGTTGGTTTAGCTATTGAATGCTCACTAGATCAAAGCTCAAATTAGGAGAAGGAGAGTTGGTGGAAACTAATCCTGAAATTGGGAGAGTCTATCCTTGGAAGACAATGTCAGAGGAAGGTTATGTGGGGCTAGACCCTCAATTCATAGAAAGTTTCCTAGCTATAAATTCTATGGTAGAAGAAATGTATAGGGACTTTATAAAGCATAAGGATGAGGATTCATCAGGTTCTAAACAAGACAAAGAAGAAGATGAGTCTCATTCCCATGACCAATCCAAGGGAAAAGGGAAAGAGGAAAGCTTTCTCACACCTCCTAATAGCCCTGTGCATAATAAGAAAGCATCTTTGATCAAGCTAGATGTTAAATTTGATTTGCCTATATATGATGGAGAGCTAAATGCTGAAAAGTTGGACAATTGGATTAGACAAATTGATGTGTATTGCAGAGTACAAAACATCGACTCAGATAAGAGTAAGATTCAACTGGCAAGCCTACGCCTAGGAGGCACTACCTTGCTTTGTTGGGAAGGCAGAGCTCAAGATGATATGAAAAGGCATGGTAAGACCATCTCTATCTAGAGTGAATCTGTTTCTGCAATTTAAAATTAGTTCTATCAATTGGCCTACATGCAATAAGCCATGATGAGTTGGCAAACTCTTCAACAGTTGAAGGGGAAAAGTGTGCAAGGGTATACTCAAGAATTTAGAAAGAGAGCATTGATGCTGGGTATCTCATTAGACTCACCAGAGACTCGTTTAAAGTTCATTGGTGGTCTACACAGCTACATGAGGCATACCATCCTCATGTTTAATACCACTAATATAGATGAGGTATTTGTACAATCTACTCATCTAGAAGCGAGAGGAAAGAATGGAAATCCAGAAGTTGGGGGACCATCCCAACCCACTGCAAGCAAGAGCAAGGAGGAAAGAAAGCAGAAGTGGAAAGCAAGGAAGGCTAACACTGCACAAAAAAGCAAAGCTTCATGCACTCACTGTAAAAAGGATGGGCATGATGATGAGCATTGTTGGATTCTGCATCCAGAGCTGAGACCTAAGAAGTCCAAGGGCAAGAAGAAGAAGACTATTGCAGCTATTCAGAAAGATTTGGGGTCAGACTCATGAGATGAAACAACTATTGCAACCATAGGTATAAAAGGTAAGAATTCATAAGCATCTACTAGTAATTCTGCTCCATCTGTTATTGATGAAGAAAATGAGAGAAAAAGACATGAGCTTTTCCATATTCAAGTTGTTTCCAAAAATCAAAAGATTGATACTTTGTTTGATAGTGGCTCACAAGTAAATCTAATTTCTGAAGCAATTGTAAAGAAATTGGGATTAGCAACTACACCTCACAAGAAACCATACCCATTAGGATGGTTGAATGATAAAGCACCCCTACAAGTGACTAGATAGTGCAAACTCAAGTTTTCTTTTGGGTCAGCATTTGTAGATGAGGTGGAGTTAGACATAATTCCTTTGGATATGTGTGGAATTGTTTTAGGAAGTCCTTACTTGTATGATATAAAGGCTATTTTCTGTAGAGTTGAGAGCAGGTACCTACTTGTTAAACATGGAATCAAATACTTTGTAAGAGCTCATAAGCTCAAGAATAATTATACTCTCTTAAACTCAGGGAAGATGAAAAGAATGATAAATTCATGCAAATAATTCTTACTGATGGTTGTAAAGGAAAAGAAACCTGATAAAACCTATGCATTTGAGGGTTGTAATGCTGAACAACAAGTTGATATAGAAAAGGTTGTTTCAAAGTATGATGTCTTATTTCAAGAACCTAAAGGTCTGCCACCCAAAAATGGAATAGTACATGATATTATTTTGCAGTAAGATGTTCCATTGCCTAACATTGGGATGTACAGGTTGTCCGCTTTAGAGAATGTTGAAATCAAGAAGTAGGTGCAGGAGTTGCTCGAGAAGGGATTCATCAAGCCTAGCACATCACCATGTGGGTCACCAATCGTTTTGGTGAGAAAGAAAGATGGCTCGTGGAGAATGTGCATTGATTACCGAGCACTAAATAAGATAACAATAAAAAATTGTTATCCCCTTCCTCGCATAGATGATATTTTAGATCAATTAAAGGAAGCTATATATTTCACCAAGCTGGATTTGCATAGTGGATACCATCAGGTCAGGGTTGTAGAGCAAGTTGCATGGAAGACTGCTTTCAAAACAAAGTAGGGATTTTATGAATGGCCGGTTATGCCTTTTGGCTTGACCAATGCTCTTGCTACTTTCGTGAGATTAATGAACGATGTACTCAAACCTTTTCTTGATGATTTTGTTATTGTGTACCTGGATGACATTCTGATTTTTAGTAAAACGTGGGAAGAACATTTAAAGCATGTTAAGCAGACATTAGATGTTTTGAAAAGAGAAAACTTTATGTTAAACTCTCAAAATGTGAATTTGGCAAAACATCTCTAAACTACTTGGGTCATATAGTAGGGGGAGGTGAATTGAAAATAGATCCCTCTAAAGTGGCAGTCACTGTAAACTGGCCTAAACCCAAGTCTGCTGCAGAAGTGATAAGCTTCTTAGGAGCAGCACAATATTGGAGGAAGTTCATTTCTAACTTTTCCTCAATTGCAGCTCCCTTACATGCTTTAACAGGATTGAACAAGGTGTTTCAGTGGGGAGGCAAACATCAGAAAGCCTTCGACACCTTGAAGGAAAAGATTAGTACAGCACCTCTACTAGCACTGCCAGATCTGCAAAGACCATTTGAGATCCAAACTGATGCCAATGACTATGCCATGGGAGCAGTGTTGACACAGCACGGTAAACCCATATGTTATCGTTCTGAGACTTTTAATCCTACAGTAGTTAACTATCCTACATATGATAAATAATTGTATCCATTAGTTTGGAGTGTGAAAAAGTGGAAACATTACTTGATGGGCAAAGAGACAGTAATACATACTGATCATCAACCACTTCAATATCTACACTCCCAAACTAAGTTGCAGCAATCAAGACATTACAGATGGATAGGTTTTCTACAACAGTTTCATTTAGTCATCAGATATAAAAAGGGCATACATAACAAAGTTGCAGACATGTTGTCTAGACCCATTATAAATGCATCTACCATACTTAAGCATAATTTTGTACTACATGAAAGCTACATTGAACAATATGCTTGAGATATCGACTTTAAAGATGTATATGCAACTTTGAGTCAAGGAAAAAGAGTAGAAGAATTGGACTATCATGTGAAGGACGGACTCTTATATCATTATGGGAAACTCTGCATTCCATAAACTGAGAGAGTAAAGATAATTAGGGAAGCACACACTTCTCTGATATCAGGTCACTTTGGGGTAAGTAAAACAGTTGCACAGCTACAAAGGTTTTGTTATTGGCCGAAAATGAATGAGACAATTTCTAGAGATGTAAGAGGATGTGCTATGTGTGCTAAAAGCAAACCTAGCAACAGAAAACTAGGCTTGTACACTCCCTTACTAGTACCTTCTCACCCTTGGGAAAATGTTTCCATGGATTTTGTTGGAGGACTGCCTAAATCTAGGAAAGGTCATGATTATCTATATGTTGTTGTGGATAGGTTCAACAAAATGTGTATTTTGATACCTTGTAATAAATAGATTACAGCTGAATAGACTGCAAAATTATTCTTTGAACACATATGGGTTCATTTTGGATTACCCACTTCCATTTTATCTGATCGAGACACTCAATTTGTGGGGAAGTTTTGGTCAAGTCTGTGGGAACTAATGGACACCAAACTAAAGAAAAGCACAGCTTTTCATCCACAAACTAATGGCCAGACAGAAGTAGTTAATAGGACAGTGATCTAGTTACTCAAAGGATATTGCAGCAAACATCTTAAGCTTTGGGATGAACACCTATGTTATGTGCAACATGCTTACAACAGAGAAAAGCATTCTTCTACACAGAGATCTCCTTTTGACACCTGTTTTGGTTTCACACCAAGGTCCCCTTTGTATTTTGTCTTTGGTAAAGATACCATGGTTGATGAACATAATGATGTGGATAGGGAAACTAGGTTCATTGAACAGATCCAGGAGATCCACTAGGCAGTACAGGAATAGGTGGAAAAGAGACAAGCCAAATACAAGGCTAGGCATGACAAGCATCGGATGGAGCATAGTTTTCAAGTTGGTGACCAAGTCTGGCTGTATATCAGCAAGGACAGGATGCAAGGTGAAGGTAAGAAGCTAAAACCTATCAGGTATGGACCCTTTAGGATACTTGAGAAGATTGGTGAAAATGCTTTTCGCCTTGATCTACCAGCTTACATGCACATCTACTCAGTCGTAAATGCAGATTGCTTGAGATTGTTTGAACCTTCAATGATTGAGGACCCTGAAGAGCAAAGTCAATTGCCTTTTATTAATGACCTGCTACTTGAATATCCTAATGAATTGTAGGAAGACACCGTACTGCATAGGAGGGTGAGGACAACACGCAGGGGAGATGTGGAGTACCTCAGGATTAGGCTAAAAGGTTCAAATCCAAGCAGTGCAAAGTGGATTGAGATTGGAAAAGTGAGACAACAGTATCCTCACTTAGTCGATGCTTGAAAGCCAACTTTTGGTGGCCCAAAAGCTTTTTCAGTGGGAATGTCGTGATCCGAATTGGATCCATTAAGAACTGTCAAAAGAACCATGACTGCATCAGGTCAGGACAAGCATCAAAGAATTCAAAAACATTGATCAAAAACACCTCAAACCAGTGGCAGTGGCATCCAGCGTGGAACAATGAGGATCTCAGTCAAAGCGCACTGACTGAGGCCCATGGAGACTACGTGGGAGGCGAAATTAGCCCCTGAGAGGCCTAGATCGGGAAACAGAGGATGTTTTTGATGCGCGATTAGCGCCTAGCGCTAATCGCACATCGTTGAGCGAAAAGACTTGAAATGGAGAAGCCTCGAAGCGCTTGGTCACATGGAGAGACAGAGAACCAAAGGCCAAAAGGCAAAAAAAAGGGCTAAAAGCTAAAAGGCAGGACCCGCTCCGAAACTGGTGGTATTGATCGGGGGCTCCTTGAATGGTAAGTGGTTTTGGATGAAAGTGGAGCGATTCCACTCAGCGATCGACGCGTGGCGAGAGGAGGAGAGAGAAAACCACCACTCATCGCATGCTAACAGTCGAGCAAGTCAACTGCGCAAAATGAGCGGACGACGTTGGATCTGGGGGATCTAGATCAGATGACTAAGATCATGCCCGATGGGGAAGCAGAATTGATGATGGAATAAGCCACAGTTTGAAAATATTTGAGGTCTGCTCTGACTGCCATGGTGGAGGAAGACTCATTCCATTACGTAACCGAAGAAATGAACCGACGAAGCAAGCTGGCACTTTATAGGAGGACATGTGGCCACTCCCTGTGAGCTTGGTGATGACGCTGAACAGGGAACTCCAAACACAGCTGCAGAAGGCGATTTGACGAAGTTGGAAGAGGAACTAAACAGTCTTGAGCTCGAATGGCTTAAATCCATGAATAGAGACAAAAAAACATACAGAGAGAGAAAAGAGGAACTAGAAGCCCGAGAGGAGGACGGGAACTCAAAGAAGAAGACAGTGAAGCAAAAGGAGAAAGAAGATAGAGGGCCGAGCTGATCAAAGGCAGCATCGAGCACCAGAGAGATTGAGAGATTCAAGCCATCCCTGAGAGGATCTGTCAGACCTGAGAGGTCAAGGAGCTAGTAGGCAGAAGAGTTTGTGCACTCCAGTGGCTCGGGGAACCCAAGAACCACCCTACCAAGCAAACCTATTTCAAGAGACTTAGATTGAGTCCTTGCATTGTAATTCTCTACTTAAGACACAATAAAATAAGGCCACCACTGAGAGCTAGGATAGAGATGTAGCCCTGGAGAATAGAGTGAACTCCTTATTAAATTCTTGTGTTCTTGTATTTGCTTACTATATTTTTATGTTGTCTTTCCATTTCAAGTGTGTGTGTATTGGCAATCTGATCAAGATGTTGCTCAAATAACATAGACACCCACACCAGCACATGAGTCTGTAATACCTTTATTCAATAAATATTTAACTAAGGTCACTCATAGGGTGATTATCAGGTCACTAACCAATGCTTGAAAGAAAAAGTTACAAAGAGCAATAATAGGAAAGCTTAAAAATTGCAGAAGCGAAAATATGTATAAAAAATATCAACAAAATAGATATATCATCACTTATCGATGTAGGGGGGAGGAAAGTTGATTTCAGTACTTGTTGTGTTTAACGTATGCAATTCATTATATAAACACACTTTGTGATTCCTTTTTCTGATAAGTGTGAAATTAGCGATGTATCCCAAGAATTTGATAGGAAGGGTGATCCAAGAAGGGAATTATTCTCTTGGGTCATTCATAGTTTCAATTTTAGTTGTAAAATAAACATGTTTTGGTCCTTAATTATCATTTCTTTCATTTGGATTATCACATTGAAAACTATCATGACACTCATATGATCAAGCAATGACATCTCTAAATTCATGTAATAGATCAAAAACTTTGATTCTTATCATCTAGACATTGGAAAGTTACTCATAAGGCCTTGGGGTCACTTGGATTTCCAATATCCAGTAGTATGGTTTAAAATATTTTTGCCTTTTACTCCTCTTTAAATCTCTCTTTGTTATTTGATACATTACTGGGAGGAAAATAGTTCTCGAGAGGAGAAATCCCTTTTGGGTATTTATTTTCCTTAAGAGAAATAATCTCCCTCTTTCCATTAGGCTACCATTGTATGAATGGGAAAATCATCTCATAATCTGAGAATACTTTCCAGTATTCTTCATTGTTAGGAAAATGAGGCTGACATAGTGTTTTAGAATTCAATTAGGCCTCTTAGATAGATGCTTCCTTTGGGGACTAGAGGCATACAAAACCAAGAAATCTAACAAAGCATTTAATTCACTATGAATGTGAGTGATATTAAAAGTGAGTAATTTAGATATTTTTTTTTAGGTATCTTTAGTATATCTCTTAATTAATTTGTTAGAAGGACAATAGGCCCTTTCTATCAGGTTGAAAATGAGACGTGAGTCACCCAAAGAGGTCAAATTCTTACAACCCAGTTTGAGGGCATGCTTTATGCTTAGAAGTAGAGATTCGAAGTTAGTGGCATTATTTATGTATTTGAATTCAAGCCTAAAGGAAAGATGGTGTATCTTACCAAGAAGTGAGTATATAACAACACCAACCCCATTTCATTCATTAGAGGATGCACAATCTAAGCGCATATGCCATAATTGATCATTTTGTTTGAAAGGGGAAGGAGGAGTAGATTCGTATTCGGTAAAAAGAGAATAAACACTCAAATCTTTTTCTATATAGTTAACATGAGGCTACAAAATTTTTTCAATATATGGTGAGATTATCCCTTCCTTTGAGATAATGATGTTCTTGATTTCTTTAGGAACAGTCATGTGTGTTCCATCTAATCACAAGTATAAACATGTTCTTGTCTACGAGTCTCTAACAAGAACAATTGAATAATTACAATTGGCATATCCATAACTTGGATGTTATAGGTCGTGGAAATTTTAGGATAATCACAATATAGTACAAATGTAACATCTTTAATCTCACCTAATTTTTCTTGTTGAGAATTATTCCAAGCCACCATTATCTTGGGTTTATCATCAAAACATTGTAGACATAACTCCTCCATAATTACTTTAGGCATGACATTTAGTGTTGACCCATCATTAGCCAAACAGTAATGAGTGATTTTATCGCAAACCTTCATCTAAACATAAAAGGGAGGTTTTTTAATAAAATTTTGAGAATTATTTACATTGAAAATTTTATCCTTTGGAGGATCCTCCTTAGGATGTTTCTCAAGGAAATTAATAGGAGCGATTATTTTCCCTTCAAAAAAAAGAATCAAGTGTTGTTGTTGTTGTTAATGAATTCCATCCATATAAAGTAATGTAGCATCAACTATGATATTGGACATCTTCTTTAAAAGATTAAATCGAGAAACAATTGAAGAGGTAGGGGTGGAATAATTTACATTTATATGTGATGAGGTGGCATCTAAGGTATTTTGGCTATTAGCCTCCCAGATGGTTTATTTCTGGCATTATGAGCTTTGAAAGTGCTCATGGTTTCAGCCATCATGACTTTATTGTCATCTTCCAAATCCAATGTTGCAACCATATGATCCATCCTTCTCACAAATATTCTCTCCTGCACACTCTTCTTAACCTCATAGGTCTTTTCTTCATGGTACTCTTCACAGAAGTTGCACCATGACTGTGAAATAAGGGAACTAGGTTGATATGTTAGGTCCCTGTACTACTAGTGTAGCCCCATAGAAGCCCATTATTGTTATAGTTGTGCCCTTTCATTAATATTGTTATGTCGGCTCAAATGGGTTTTAATTTCATCTTCTAAAACTTCATAGAAAAAAAGTTATAGCGAAAATGCCACAATGGCCCACTTGAAGAAGAAAAACCCTAGAATCCAAAGCTCTGATACCAAATGTTATGCAACCAACTCACAAAATAGAATAAGAGATAGATCAATGACTTCAGAATAAGCCTCTTTGAGGTTGAAACCTCCTTTACATTACACAAATGAAAAATTCATGGATAATACAAATGACAAGACCTCCTTTCTATATATAAGAGTCTAAGGGGTCATAATATAATTAGAGCCGACATAACAATAATAATGTAAGGGCACAACAATAACAATAGTGGGCTTCTGTGGGGAACAATAATAACAATATGGGGACTACATGAGCACAACAATATAATAATGGGGTTTCACCAATAACAATATGGGCCTAAACTAGTAGTATAGGGACCTAACATGAGGACAAGCATTAAGGACAACACTTTTTGAAGGAAAGGGGCATCTTAGGTCCCTATACTACTAGTGTAGCCCCATATTGTTATTAGTGAAACCCCCTTATTGTATTTTTGTGCTCATGTAGTACCCATATTGTTATTATTGTGCCCCATAGAAGCCCACTATTTTTATTGTTGTTCCCTTACATTATTATTGTTATGTCAGCTTTGATTATATTGTGACCCATTAGACTCCTATATATAGAAAGGAGGTCTTATCATTTGTATCATCCAAGAATTGTTCATTTGTGTAATGTAAAGGAGGTTACCCCCTCGAAGAGGATTATTCTGAAGTCATTGATCTATCTCTTATTCTATTTTGTGAGCTGGTTGCATAACATGATATGCTTGGGAGGGGTTTCTAATAGGAGCTAAAGTATAAGGTTCAACATGTGGTTTCAAAATGACATTCTTCTCTAAAGAAATCAATTTATTACTCATGTCATGCATGAGTTAGAAAATGGAAGATATATAAGATTGATTTGTTGACACCTTTGACACCTGTTTGGTTTCACACCAAGGTCCCCTTTGTATTTTGTCTTTGGTAAAGATACCATGGTTGATGAACATAATGATGTGGATAGGGAAACTAGGTTCATTGAACAGATCCAGGAGGTCCACTAGGTAGTACAGGAATAGGTGGAAAAGAGACAAGCCAAATACAAGGCTAGGCATGACAAGCATCGGATGGAGCATAGTTTTCAAGTTGGTGACCAAGTCTGGCTGTATATCAGCAATGACAGGATGCAAGGTGAAGGTAAGAAGCTAAAATGTATCAGGTATGGACCCTTTAGGATACTTGAGAAGATTGGTGAAAATGCTTTTCGCCTTGATCTACCAGCTTACATGCACATCTAGTCAGTCGTAAATGCAGATTGCTTGAGATTGTTTGAACCTTCAATGATTGAGGACCCTGAAGAGCAAAGTCAATTGGCTTTTATTAATGACCTGCTACTTGAATATCCTAATGAATTGTAGGAAGACATCGTACTGCATAGGAGGGTGAGGACAACACGCAGGGGAGATGTGGAGTACCTCAGGATTGGGCTAAAAGGTTCAAATCCAAGCAGTGCAAAGTGGATTGAGATTGGAAAAGTGAGACAACAGTATCCTCACTTAGTCGATGCTTGAAAGCCAACTTTTGGTGGCCCAAAAGCTTTTTCAGTGGGAATGTCGTGATCCGAATTGGATCCATTAAGAACTGTCAAAAGAACCATGACTGCATCAGGTCAGGACAAGCATCAAAGAATTCAAAAACATTGATCAAAAACACCTCAAACCAGTGGCAGTGGCATCCAGCGTGGAACAATGAGGATCTCAGTCAAAGCGCACTGACTGAGGCCCATGGAGACTACGTGGGAGGCGAAATTAGCCCCTGAGAGGCCTAGATCGGGAAACAGAGGAGGTTTTTGATGCGCGATTAGCGCCTAGCGCTAATCGCACATCTTTGAGCGAAAAGACTTGAAATGGAGAAGCCTCGAAGCGCTTGGTCACATGGAGAGACAGAGAACCAAAGGCCAAAAGGCAAAAAAAAGGGCTAAAAGCTAAAAGGCGGGATCCGCTCCGAAACTGGTGGTATTGATCGGGGGCTCCTTGAATGGTAAGTGGTTTTGGATGAAAGTGGAGCGATTCCACTCAGCGATCGATGCTTGGCGAGAGGAGGAGAGAGAAAACCACCACTCATCGCGTGCTAACAGTCGAGCAAGTCAACTGCGCGAAATGAGTGGACGACGTTGGATCTGGGGGATCTAGATCGGATGACTAAGATCATGCCCGATGGGGAAGCAGAATTGATGAGGGAATAAGCCACAGTTTGAAAAGATTTGAGGTCTACTCTGACTGCCATGGTGGAGGAAGACTCATTCCATTACGTAACCGAAGAAATGAACCGACAAAGCAAGCTGGCACTTTATAGGAGGACATGTGGCCACTCCCTGTGAGCTTGGTGATGACGCTGAACAGGGAACTCCAAACACAGCTGCAGAAGGCGATTTGACGAAGTTGGAAGAGGAACTAAACAGTCTTGAGCTCGAATGGCTTAAAGCCATGAACAGAGACAAAAAAACATACAGAGAGAGAAAAGAGGAACTAGAAGCCCGAGAGGAGGACGGGAACTCAAAGAAGAAGACAGTGAAGCAAAAGGAGAAAGAAGATAGAGGGCCGAGCTGATCAAAGGCAACATCGAGCACCAGAGAGATTGAGAGATTCAAGCCATCCCTGAGAGGATCTGTCAGACCTGAGAGGTCAAGGAGCTAGTAGGCAGAAGAGTTTGTGCACTCCAGTGGCTCGGGGAACCCAAGAACCACCCTACCAAGCAAACCTATTTCAAGAGACTTAGATTGAGTCCTTGCATTGTAATTCTCTACTTAAGACACAATAAAATAAGGCCACCACTGAGAGCTAGGATAGAGATGTAGCCCTGGAGAATAGAGTGAACTCCTTATTAAATTCTTGTGTTCTTGTATTTGCTTACTATATTTTTATGTTGTCTTTCCATTTCAAGTGTGTGTGTATTGACAATCTGATCAAGATGTTGCTCAAATAACATAGACACCCACACCAGCACATGAGTCTGTAATACCTTTATTCAATAAATATTTAACTAAGGTCACTCATAGGGTGATTATCAGGTCACTAACCAATGCTTGAAAGAAAAAGTTACAAAGAGCAATAATAGGAAAGCTTAAAAATTGCAGAAGCGAAAATATGTATAAAAAATATCAACAAAATAGATATATCATCACTTATCGATGTAGGGGGGAGGAAAGTTGATTTCAGTACTTGTTGTGTTTAACGTATGCAATTCATTATATAAACACACTTTGTGATTCCTTTTTCTGATAAGTGTGAAATTAGCGATGTATCCCAAGAATTTGATAGGAAGGGTGATCCAAGAAGGGAATTATTCTCTTGGGTCATTCATAGTTTCAATTTTAGTTGTAAAATAAACATGTTTTGGTCCTTAATTATCATTTCTTTCATTTGGATTATCACATTGAAAACTATCATGACACTCATATGATCAAGCAATGACATCTCTAAATTCATGTAATAGATCAAAAACTTTGATTCTTATCATCTAGACATTGGAAAGTTACTCATAAGGCCTTGGGGTCACTTGGATTTCCAATATCCAGTAGTATGGTTTAAAATATTTTTGCCTTTTACTCCTCTTTAAATCTCTCTTTGTTATTTGATACATTACTGGGAGGAAAATAGTTCTCGAGAGGAGAAATCCCTTTTGGGTATTTATTTTCCTTAAGAGAAATAATCTCCCTCTTTCCATTAGGCTACCATTGTATGAATGGGAAAATCATCTCATAATCTGAGAATACTTTCCAGTATTCTTCATTGTTAGGAAAATGAGGCTGACATAGTGTTTTAGAATTCAATTAGGCCTCTTAGATAGATGCTTCCTTTGGGGACTAGAGGCATACAAAACCAAGAAATCTAACAAAGCATTTAATTCACTATGAATGTGAGTGATATTAAAAGTGAGTAATTTAGATATTTTTTTTTAGGTATCTTTAGTATATCTCTTAATTAATTTGTTAGAAGGACAATAGGCCCTTTCTATCAGGTTGAAAATGAGACGTGAGTCACCCAAAGAGGTCAAATTATTACAACCCAGTTTGAGGGCATGCTTTATGCTTAGAAGTAGAGATTCAAAGTTAGTGGCATTATTTATGTATTTGAATTCAAGCCTAAAGGAAAGATGGTGTATCTTACCAAGAAGTGAGTATATAACAACACCAACCCCATTTCATTCATTAGAGGATGCACAATCTAAGCGCATATGCCATAATTGATCATTTTGTTTGAAAGGGGAAGGAGGAGTAGATTCGTATTCGGTAAAAAGAGAATAAACACTCAAATCTTTTTCTATATAGTTAACATGAGGCTACAAAATTTTTTCAATATATGGTGAGATTATCCCTTCCTTTGAGATAATGATGTTCTTGATTTCTTTAGGAATAGTCATGTGTGTTCCATCTAATCACAAGTATAAACATGTTCTTGTCTACGAGTCCCTAACAAGAACAATTGAATAATTACAATTGGCATATCCATAACTTGGATGTTATAGGTCGTGGAAATTTTAGGATGATCACAATATAGTACAAATGTAACATCTTTAATCTCACCTAATTTTTCTTGTTGAGAATTATTCCAAGCCACCATTATCTTGGGTTTATCATCAAAACATTGTAGACATAACTCCTCCATAATTACTTTAGGCATGACATTTAGTGTTGACCCATCATTAGCCAAACAGTAATGAGTGATTTTATCGCAAACCTTCATCTAAACATAAAAGGGAGGTTTTTAATAAAATTTTGAGAATTATTTACATTGAAAATTTTATCCTTTGGAGGATCCTCCTTAGGATGTTTCTCAAGGAAATTAATAGGAGCGATTATTTTCCCTTCAAAAAAAAGAATCAAGTGTTGTTGTTGTTGTTAATGAATTCCATCCATATAAAGTAATGTAGCATCAACTATGATATTGGACATCTTCTTTAAAAGATTAAATCGAGAAACAATTGAAGAGGTAGGGGTGGAATAATTTACATTTATATGTGATGAGGTGGCATCTAAGGTATTTTGGCTATTAGCCTCCCAGATGGTTTATTTCTGGCATTATGAGCTTTGAAAGTGCTCATGGTTTCAGCCATCATGACTTTATTTTCATCTTCCAAATCCAATGTTGCAACCATATGATCCATCCTTCTCACAAATATTCTCTCCTGCACACTCTTCTTAACCTCATAGGTCTTTTCTTCATGGTACTCTTCACAGAAGTTGCACCATGACTGTGAAATAAGGGAACTAGGTTGATATGTTAGGTCCCTATACTACTAGTGTAGCCCCATAGAAGCCCATTATTGTTATAGTTGTGCCCTTTCATTAATATTGTTATGTCGGCTCAAATGGGTTTTAATTTCATCTTCTAAAACTTCATAGAAAAAAAGTTATAGCGAAAATGCCACAATGGCCCACTTGAAGAAGAAAAACCCTAGAATCCAAAGCTCTGATACCAAATGTTATGCAACCAACTCACAAAATAGAATAAGAGATAGATCAATGACTTCAGAATAAGCCTCTTTGAGGTTGAAACCTCCTTTACATTACACAAATGAAAAATTCATGGATAATACAAATGACAAGACCTCCTTTCTATATATAAGAGTCTAAGGGGTCATAATATAATTAGAGCCGACATAACAATAATAATGTAAGGGCACAACAATAACAATAGTGGGCTTCTGTGGGGAACAATAATAACAATATGGGGACTACATGAGCACAACAATATAATAATGGGGTTTCACCAATAACAATATGGGCCTAAACTAGTAGTATAGGGACCTAACATGAGGACAAGCATTAAGGACAACACTTTTTGAAGGAAAGGGGCATCTTAGGTCCCTATACTACTAGTGTAGCCCCATATTGTTATTAGTGAAACCCCCTTATTGTATTTTTGTGCTCATGTAGTACCCATATTGTTATTATTGTGCCCCATAGAAGCCCACTATTTTTATTGTTGTTCCCTTACATTATTATTGTTATGTCAGCTTTGATTATATTGTGACCCATTAGACTCCTATATATAGAAAGGAGGTCTTATCATTTGTATCATCCAAGAATTGTTCATTTGTGTAATGTAAAGGAGGTTACCCCCTCGAAGAGGATTATTCTGAAGTCATTGATCTATCTCTTATTCTATTTTGTGAGCTGGTTGCATAACATGATATGCTTGGGAGGGGTTTCTAATAGGAGCTAAAGTATAAGGTTCAACATGTGGTTTCAAAATGACATTCTTCTCTAAAGAAATCAATTTATTACTCATGTCATGCATGAGTTAGAAAATGGAAGATATATAAGATTGATTTGTTGACACCTTTGACACCTGTTTGGTTTCACACCAAGGTCCCCTTTGTATTTTGTCTTTGGTAAAGATACCATGGTTGATGAACATAATGATGTGGATAGGGAAACTAGGTTCATTGAACAGATCCAGGAGGTCCACTAGGTAGTACAGGAATAGGTGGAAAAGAGACAAGCCAAATACAAGGCTAGGCATGACAAGCATCGGATGGAGCATAGTTTTCAAGTTGGTGACCAAGTCTGGCTGTATATCAGCAATGACAGGATGCAAGGTGAAGGTAAGAAGCTAAAATGTATCAGGTATGGACCCTTTAGGATACTTGAGAAGATTGGTGAAAATGCTTTTCGCCTTGATCTACCAGCTTACATGCACATCTAGTCAGTCGTAAATGCAGATTGCTTGAGATTGTTTGAACCTTCAATGATTGAGGACCCTGAAGAGCAAAGTCAATTGGCTTTTATTAATGACCTGCTACTTGAATATCCTAATGAATTGTAGGAAGACATCGTACTGCATAGGAGGGTGAGGACAACACGCAGGGGAGATGTGGAGTACCTCAGGATTGGGCTAAAAGGTTCAAATCCAAGCAGTGCAAAGTGGATTGAGATTGGAAAAGTGAGACAACAGTATCCTCACTTAGTCGATGCTTGAAAGCCAACTTTTGGTGGCCCAAAAGCTTTTTCAGTGGGAATGTCGTGATCCGAATTGGATCCATTAAGAACTGTCAAAAGAACCATGACTGCATCAGGTCAGGACAAGCATCAAAGAATTCAAAAACATTGATCAAAAACACCTCAAACCAGTGGCAGTGGCATCCAGCGTGGAACAATGAGGATCTCAGTCAAAGCGCACTGACTGAGGCCCATGGAGACTACGTGGGAGGCGAAATTAGCCCCTGAGAGGCCTAGATCGGGAAACAGAGGAGGTTTTTGATGCGCGATTAGCGCCTAGCGCTAATCGCACATCTTTGAGCGAAAAGACTTGAAATGGAGAAGCCTCGAAGCGCTTGGTCACATGGAGAGACAGAGAACCAAAGGCCAAAAGGCAAAAAAAAGGGCTAAAAGCTAAAAGGCGGGATCCGCTCCGAAACTGGTGGTATTGATCGGGGGCTCCTTGAATGGTAAGTGGTTTTGGATGAAAGTGGAGCGATTCCACTCAGCGATCGATGCTTGGCGAGAGGAGGAGAGAGAAAACCACCACTCATCGCGTGCTAACAGTCGAGCAAGTCAACTGCGCGAAATGAGTGGACGACGTTGGATCTGGGGGATCTAGATCGGATGACTAAGATCATGCCCGATGGGGAAGCAGAATTGATGAGGGAATAAGCCACAGTTTGAAAAGATTTGAGGTCTACTCTGACTGCCATGGTGGAGGAAGACTCATTCCATTACGTAACCGAAGAAATGAACCGACAAAGCAAGCTGGCACTTTATAGGAGGACATGTGGCCACTCCCTGTGAGCTTGGTGATGACGCTGAACAGGGAACTCCAAACACAGCTGCAGAAGGCGATTTGACGAAGTTGGAAGAGGAACTAAACAGTCTTGAGCTCGAATGGCTTAAAGCCATGAACAGAGACAAAAAAACATACAGAGAGAGAAAAGAGGAACTAGAAGCCCGAGAGGAGGACGGGAACTCAAAGAAGAAGACAGTGAAGCAAAAGGAGAAAGAAGATAGAGGGCCGAGCTGATCAAAGGCAACATCGAGCACCAGAGAGATTGAGAGATTCAAGCCATCCCTGAGAGGATCTGTCAGACCTGAGAGGTCAAGGAGCTAGTAGGCAGAAGAGTTTGTGCACTCCAGTGGCTCGGGGAACCCAAGAACCACCCTACCAAGCAAACCTATTTCAAGAGACTTAGATTGAGTCCTTGCATTGTAATTCTCTACTTAAGACACAATAAAATAAGGCCACCACTGAGAGCTAGGATAGAGATGTAGCCCTGGAGAATAGAGTGAACTCCTTATTAAATTCTTGTGTTCTTGTATTTGCTTACTATATTTTTATGTTGTCTTTCCATTTCAAGTGTGTGTGTATTGACAATCTGATCAAGATGTTGCTCAAATAACATAGACACCCACACCAGCACATGAGTCTGTAATACCTTTATTCAATAAATATTTAACTAAGGTCACTCATAGGGTGATTATCAGGTCACTAACCAATGCTTGAAAGAAAAAGTTACAAAGAGCAATAATAGGAAAGCTTAAAAATTGCAGAAGCGAAAATATGTATAAAAAATATCAACAAAATAGATATATCATCACTTATCGATGTAGGGGGGAGGAAAGTTGATTTCAGTACTTGTTGTGTTTAACGTATGCAATTCATTATATAAACACACTTTGTGATTCCTTTTTCTGATAAGTGTGAAATTAGCGATGTATCCCAAGAATTTGATAGGAAGGGTGATCCAAGAAGGGAATTATTCTCTTGGGTCATTCATAGTTTCAATTTTAGTTGTAAAATAAACATGTTTTGGTCCTTAATTATCATTTCTTTCATTTGGATTATCACATTGAAAACTATCATGACACTCATATGATCAAGCAATGACATCTCTAAATTCATGTAATAGATCAAAAACTTTGATTCTTATCATCTAGACATTGGAAAGTTACTCATAAGGCCTTGGGGTCACTTGGATTTCCAATATCCAGTAGTATGGTTTAAAATATTTTTGCTTTTTACTCCTCTTTAAATCTCTCTTTGTTATTTGATACATTACTGGGAGGAAAATAGTTCTCGAGAGGAGAAATCCCTTTTGGGTATTTATTTTCCTTAAGAGAAATAATCTCCCTCTTTCCATTAGGCTACCATTGTATGAATGGGAAAATCATCTCATCATCTGAGAATACTTTCCAGTATTCTTCATTGTTAGGAAAATGAGGCTGACATAGTGTTTTAGAATTCAATTAGGCCTCTTAGATAGATGCTTCCTTTGGGGACTAGAGGCATACACAACCAAGAAATCTAACAAAGCATTTAATTCACTATGAATTTGAGTGATATTAAAAGTGAGTAATTTAGATATTTTTTTAGGTATCTTTAGTATATCTCTTAATTAATTTGTTAGAAGGACAATAGACCCTTTCTATCAGGTTGAAAATGAGACGTGAGTCACCCAAAGAGGTCAAATTCTTACAACCCAGTTTGAGGGCATGCTTTATGCTTAGAAGTAGAGATTCAAAGTTAGTGGCATTATTTATGTATTTGAATTCAAGCCTAAAGGAAAGATGGTGTATCTTACCAAGAAGTGAGTATATAACAACACCAACCCCATTTCATTCATTAGAGGATGCACAATCTAAGCGCATATGCCATAATTGATCATTTTGTTTGAAAGGGGAAGGAGGAGTAGATTCGTATTCGGTAAAAAGAGAATAAACACTCAAATCTTTTTCTATATAGTTAACATGAGGCTACAAAATTTTTTCAATATATGGTGAGATTATCCCTTCCTTTGAGATAATGATGTTCTTGATTTCTTTAGGAATAGTCATGTGTGTTCCATCTAATCACAAGTATAAACATGTTCTTGTCTACGAGTCCCTAACAAGAACAATTGAATAATTACAATTGGCATATCCATAACTTGGATGTTATAGGTCGTGGAAATTTTAGGATGATCACAATATAGTACAAATGTAACATCTTTAATCTCACCTAATTTTTCTTGTTGAGAATTATTCCAAGCCACCATTATCTTGGGTTTATCATCAAAACATTGTAGACATAACTCCTCCATAATTACTTTAGGCATGACATTTAGTGTTGACCCATCATTAGCCAAACAGTAATGAGTGATTTTATCGCAAACCTTCATCTAAACATAAAAGGGAGGTTTTTAATAAAATTTTGAGAATTATTTACATTGAAAATTTTATTTAGGATGTTTCTCAAGGAAATTAATAGGAGCGATTATTTTCCCTTCAAAAAAAAGAATCAAGTGTTGTTGTTGTTGTTAATGAATTCCATCCATATAAAGTAATGTAGCATCAACTATGATATTGGACATCTTCTTTAAAAGATTAAATCGAGAAACAATTGAAGAGGTAGGGGTGGAATAATTTACATTTATATGTGATGAGGTGGCATCTAAGGTATTTTGGCTATTAGCCTCCCAGATGGTTTATTTCTGGCATTATGAGCTTTGAAAGTGCTCATGGTTTCAGCCATCATGACTTTATTTTCATCTTCCAAATCCAATGTTGCAACCATATGATCCATCCTTCTCACAAATATTCTCTCCTGCACACTCTTCTTAACCTCATAGGTCTTTTCTTCATGGTACTCTTCACAGAAGTTGCACCATGACTGTGAAATAAGGGAACTAGGTTGATATGTTAGGTCCCTATACTACTAGTGTAGCCCCATAGAAGCCCATTATTGTTATAGTTGTGCCCTTTCATTAATATTGTTATGTCGGCTCAAATGGGTTTTAATTTCATCTTCTAAAACTTCATAGAAAAAAAGTTATAGCGAAAATGCCACAATGGCCCACTTGAAGAAGAAAAACCCTAGAATCCAAAGCTCTGATACCAAATGTTATGCAACCAACTCACAAAATAGAATAAGAGATAGATCAATGACTTCAGAATAAGCCTCTTTGAGGTTGAAACCTCCTTTACATTACACAAATGAAAAATTCATGGATAATACAAATGACAAGACCTCCTTTCTATATATAAGAGTCTAAGGGGTCATAATATAATTAGAGCCGACATAACAATAATAATGTAAGGGCACAACAATAACAATAGTGGGCTTCTGTGGGGAACAATAATAACAATATGGGGACTACATGAGCACAACAATATAATAATGGGGTTTCACCAATAACAATATGGGCCTAAACTAGTAGTATAGGGACCTAACATGAGGACAAGCATTAAGGACAACACTTTTTGAAGGAAAGGGGCATCTTAGGTCCCTATACTACTAGTGTAGCCCCATATTGTTATTAGTGAAACCCCCTTATTGTATTTTTGTGCTCATGTAGTACCCATATTGTTATTATTGTGCCCCATAGAAGCCCACTATTTTTATTGTTGTTCCCTTACATTATTATTGTTATGTCAGCTTTGATTATATTGTGACCCATTAGACTCCTATATATAGAAAGGAGGTCTTATCATTTGTATCATCCAAGAATTGTTCATTTGTGTAATGTAAAGGAGGTTACCCCCTCGAAGAGGATTATTCTGAAGTCATTGATCTATCTCTTATTCTATTTTGTGAGCTGGTTGCATAACATGATATGCTTGGGAGGGGTTTCTAATAGGAGCTAAAGTATAAGGTTCAACATGTGGTTTCAAAATGACATTCTTCTCTAAAGAAATCAATTTATTACTCATGTCATGCATGAGTTAGAAAATGGAAGATATATAAGATTGATTTGTTGAATCTTCCAGTAGAGGACTAGCGTGATGTAATTTCTCTTCGTATTCTAAGCATATCCGTAAGGAAGATACTAGGTTATCAACATTCTTCCCCTCTAACTTGTGATGGTAAGCGAGAGGCAAGGTGTTATAATAATGCATCATGGCCACTTGGTTTTGTGGCTTGGTGATATACATGATATAATAATATAATTTAGTGAAACAAAGGTTAAAAGGTTTAATGGTTTCAACTTTTGCATAAGCAACATTATCATATTCATTAAGGAGATCCACATGGCTTTGTACTAGCCATAAGTGGACTTAAATCCATAGAAAAGCTTTGTCTAGGTGGAGAATGATTTGGGTGGGAGTCTATAAAATCGGCTTCCACTCTTCCTTTTAAGAAATTCACAAACAACCACATGCATGTTTCACTATTGTTGACACCAATGTTGTTGCATGCATTGGAAAAATTAATTAGGTGCTCATTAGCCGTGATAGTTCCATTTGCTAAAAACTTAGGGAGGTTATATTTAAATTTGGACAAAGGAGTATTTGTTGGTATTATATTTAGGGGAGAAGCCACATGAAAAGGAATGGCATTCAGGTCCTCCTTGAATTTAAAGAACCCATATTTTCTAGATTATTTTGGCAGAATTTGTTGTGGATTGACCTACATTAAATGAAGAGTAAATACTTCCAATTTGAATAGATGATGACATACTTAAAAAATGTATAATTCATTTTATGTTCACTTGACATGTTATATATATATATATATATATATATATATATATATATATATATATATATATATATATATATATATATATATATATATATATTATATATATATATATATATATATATATATTAGTGATAGTCCTAAATCAAATATTTTAATGTCCATATCGAATAGCATAATTTTATAACAAATTTCTATAGAGAAAAATAAAGTAATTCAAAATGAAAATAATTTTATATTTCTAATTTTCCATTGGAAGGGAGATTTGTAATTTATTTCATTTCTAATATGGACTTGATATATAATATTTAAAAAATATCAATAAAAAAAATCAATGTGGGTCATAAATCAAACATTTCAATATGCATATTGAATAAAAAATTTCACCTTCAAAAATATAGAGAGATAAGTGTTAATTTCAGGTGTAAGACAGATTTGTAATTCCTTTGCATCTAATGTGCAACATTTTAAAAAACATTAATAATTTTTTTTTCCATATATATGTAAAGAGAGACACATTGATTATATCCTATGGAGATATGAGGGGGCATGTATTAAATTTTAATGTCGAAAATGTGAATCATAAATAAAATATTTCAATGTCAAGTATATATATCTTATATAAAACAAGTGAAAACAAAAGAGAAATTATAGTTAAAACATTTTATTAGTGTTTTGCTTAGAACCAACATAGATCCATCTTAACTCTAAATCTACCAAGAGCCAAGGGGAATCAGGTCTCTTGAGGTGCAAATATTTCCTCAAGTTTTGCACCCAAAATGAGGTTTAAATAATAACATAGCACTCACATTAACAAATTAAAAAATAATAACAACAAACAAATTTGGTCTCTCGAGGTGCAAATCTTTCCTCAAGTTTTGCACCCAAAATGGGGTTTAAATAATAATATGGTACTCACATTAACAAATTAAAAACTAATAACGACAAAAATCCAATATTAGCTATAAATAAAATATTTCAATTTCCACCTTAATTTTACATCAACTTTATATATAGAAAGTTAAAGTAAGTGAAAATTAAATAAAATATTCATTTTTAGCATGAGGGAAATATGTAAACTTTTCACTTCTTAATATATAGTTGACAAATGGCATGTAAAAATAATATTATTGGTATTATATGATGTGTAATTTATTTTATATTGAGTTGGCATTTTATATATATATATATATATATATATATATATATATATATATATATATATATATATATATATATATATATATATGTCATAAATAAGATATTTTAATTTCCATGTTAAATAACATGATTAAATTATATTTCCACCATTTCAAGGGAGATTCATAATTTATTTTATTTTCAATATGGATTTGATATTTAATATTTAAAAAATATTAATAATAAAAAAAAAAAAAAAAATGCAATTTATAAATCAAATATTTCAATATATATGTTGATTAAAAGATTCTAATGCCAAATATATAGAGAGAGATATGAGTGTTAATTTGAGATCTAAGAGAGTTTTGAAATTCGTTTGGATTTGACATGCAACATTAAAAAAAATATTAATAACAAAAATAATTGTGTATGTCTTTGTGTGTTTGTGTGTATATAGGCAAATATGTAACATTTTATAAAATAATGATAAAAGAATGATTTATTGTATGTTTGTCTCTGTGTGTCTGTGTGTGTGGGAAGAGAGAGAGAGAGAGAGAGAGAGAGAGAGAGAGAATATATTAACATTTTAATGTGAAGAATATGAATAAAAAATAAATGTGACTATAAATCGATGTCAAATATGTATATATTATAAAGACAAGTGAAAATTAAAAAATCCTTATAGTTAAAACATTTTTTTGTGTTTTATTTAAAACTAACTCTTGTAGTTGCTACAACCACCCTCCAATTTTTTTCTCATGCTTCAATTTTGGAGCCTCCCTTTTATCCACGTGAGCTTATCTTTGACTGATGACAAGTATTCATGCTACCATAATGACTTTTTTTTTCATGCTATGCTTGTGCTTTCATGTTTTGATCCTGAACCAAATCGTTCAAGTCACAAGCAAGTTTATGCCCAAGCCTTGTAGCATTGTTGGTCTTGCCTCTAGAAACTGCACAATCTTAGAAGGCAGGCCAACTTTGCCTCTAGAAATTGCACAATCCTTATTAGAAGGCCAAGCTTGAAAATGAAAACTATGAAATTTTGGATAACAACCTAGCCTTGAGCTCAAAACTGTGCAAAGCATCTCTTGAGCTTAAAAAAATGTGCAATGCATTAAGTTAAGAAATTGCCCATTCCTTGGGAATTGTGCAATCCTTCATGGTAGTGTGAATGGCCATTTTCTAGAAAAATAAGAAAGAATCCCTAGAAAATAGAGAGTCATCATCAGTTTCCCGAAGGATGGCACAATTTCTATTTTTAGACTTTTCAACAAGTGTCGCTATTTCCTTGATTTTAGGCATGCACATCATAAACCCTAACTAACCTAGATATATATAACAGATGCCCCTAGATCTCATTTTCACATTCGATCTTGGATCTCTAACATTGCTAATGAGATCAAGGAGCCTTCGTTGGAGTTTGTGGTGCTTTTCTGGGTGAATTTTGCTTTTGTCATATTATCACTTTTTATGTCATTTTTTGTCGTTTCGCTTCTATGAGTGTTGTTTTTCTTATTTATTTTCATGGTTGTTTCCGTTTTAGATTATATTAGATTGTAGAAGTGTTAGTTTGGTCTATCATTTACCTTTTACAAGTGTCGCCTCAGTTTTGATGTTTTTTCCTATTAACGATTGTGATTTCAGCAACTCTCAATGCATATTTGTTTTTCCTTTTGTATGTTGATCTTGTGAACTTGTTTTGCACTAATCTATCTATCATTAGTTACACCTGCACTTTAAATTTCACAATCACTTAGATCTACCAGTTTCCCACAGCCTTTCCCGATAGATCTGCCCTTCCCTTGGCCAATAAATGCCTTGTCTAACTAGGCATTGTGCAAGTCCAAGGCTCAAGTTTGATGATTGGCCTCTAATAATGTGGAATACACAATATCTAGCTAGCCAAAATACACATTTCGCAGTTCCAGGGCTCAATCCCATCCCTTGGCCACTAAGACTACACAATGCGCAGTTCAGGTAGCCAGTATCCCTCCTTCACCTCAAGAATTGAGAAATTTTCCTTATCAGTGCAATGGTTACAACTTTGATCTTGCTTTGTGAGTCAATGTACTGAAGCTAATTTATATTTTCCATGAGTGCATTTTCCTCCTACAATTTTTGCAGTTGTTGAGCACTTCTCTTTATCAGTCATTGACATCATAACACCCAAGAGATTTGCTTCAAAGCATACCACTGAGCGCAGTACAAGGGATGCAGTTGAGAGTACACAAGTGAACTTTCCATTTTACTGAGAAACTCAATTGTTCATAGAAAAGGAACCAGATATCACATGCTAGAAAGTAATTGAAGAATTCATAGTAAGAATCTTCAAAGAAAATCTGGAAGACCAACAAGTGTATATCAATTTTCATTGGTCAATATTACATAAGGTTGCATGTAGGTACCTAGAATTCCCATGTGTAGACATTGTCAGCCAGATATTGTCTCATGCAGATTCAAAGACTATGACTCTAAATATTGGTAGCGGAAAAAGGATTGCTTCTTTTTGGCACCATATTATTATCTCATGTATCATTTGCTAGAGCCAGAATCACTCATGGACTCTTATTTATATGTGACCACCAACTACTTGGGCATGATGGATAATGTAAAAAGTTGACTAAAAGAGATATCAAAGTTCCATCAAACACCCACCAACACCTACAAGACAAAGTCGCTCTGGAGGGTGTTATAGACATTTTTGGGCACTGCAACCCCAATCATAAATGTCCATAAACCAAGGCCTCTTAAGTCCCTAAAAGTGTTGTTCCAACCTCTAAAAGAACAAGGTCAATTGATTACATCTTCTCCCAGAAGTTCTGCATGAAAAACTACTCAGAACTGGTCAAAACTGGACCATCTCATCTGCTCCATGGTCAAAGTGCGCTGCATCCCACCTAAATACACACGGGAGGTGTGATGCATATTGAAAATCTCTTCTATGGGGTGCGATGGGCGAGAGTGGACAAATGGCAGGGTCAATCTGCAAGGTGGAGGATCATGGAATTTTCCAAAAACTTCTCCTGTGACACTTGCCTCTCTGCATTCGCCCAGGTATGAGTAAGAGATCATCAATCTCCAAGTGGAATCAAGAACTATCAGAGAGAGGACACTAATCAAATCTCAAAAGCTGACTCACCCCCCTTGCAAACATCTATATATGGATCCCTCATCCCAGAGATCCAGAGGATGGAATTTTGTATCTTGTAAGGAAGTGCTACTGGTTTCTTGGTGTAACATCATAGTGTTGGGTGATCGAAGCTTTTCATGAGGTGAAGAAGGGCTTTCTTGCTGAGAGGATGATGCTGGGTCAGAACAATTGGTTGTAATCCTCTTTGCTATTCTTTATTATTAATAAAGCTATTCAAGTTTTCCTCCATATTCTTGTATGATTGATGATATATGCATTTGTGTGGTCAATATATATCTAGTCCTATATTTTTTATGATAGTAGATCTATGTTCTTGGATAGTGTTATGCTGCTTTGATTCTACAGGTGCTCTTTGAAGCTGGGTAGACGAGGAAGCGAGTGGAAAAGATCTATTAGAAGGGAGAGGAATCCAACAAGGAACCAAGCGCAAGACAAAGGTTGGTCTCCTTCTTTCCCCTCTTATCTACTTCTCATAAAGGAAAACGAAAGTGGTTTTAGTTTGTTTATTTCTAAGGTAGCTACCAGCCTTAGTGGGACTAGCAGCTCTACATAGACACTAGATTTCCCGATAACAAAATGGAGACTCCGCTGGGGAGCGAATAGATTGTTTGTTTGTCTATATTTATTTACTTTATAAACTTACAGACGGAGCCTGAAGTCAAGCCAGCTAGCCTTCGAACTGCATTTGCTATGCAAGTGTAAAGTAGATCAATGCTGCTTCAGTCTATCTCCGGGTTTTGTTTATGAATTGAACAATCGATTTACAAGCTCTCTAATTGCCCTTGTGGTGGCTCTAGTAACCTCCTTAGATCAACCCCTGTGATTTATTTACTAATTACCGCTTGCTCGGCCTAAATCCCTAACTGAGCTGTAAACTGTGACCCGGAACCCAGTTGAAGTCTCGTCCCTGGACCATCACACTGTCTCTTCTTTGGAATCTTGATGCATAGCACTTCCCGTGTGTAGTAGGTGCGCTGCATCTCACTTTCCCTGTGTTACAGGTGCGCTAATCAGGCAAGACCTCTTCTGCTATTAGATTTTGGTTTCTGTGTTCACTCTTTTCAGCTCTATTCAGGAGTTTTGCTGTCTGTAGTCAGTATACCTCTATTGAAACCCCCTTCCTTGCCATTATTCCGCTTCCATTGTGCAAGTAACTGTAAATGTTTTTATGTATTTTGAGCCATTTTCAGTTCTCTTTACAAAGAAGTAGCGTAATTGAACTATCGTTTCTTGATTTGAAAGTGTCGCAAGTGTCATTTTTAGTCATAGAAGAGAATCTGATTGTTCTTGATAGTCGATTACACTGTTACTCTTGTATTTTATTTGAATTAGTATTTTTTCAAGTGTCGAAGGCAAGTTTTCAATTCCAAATCGCAAAATGTCGTCATTGCCTTCATTTTGTCTTGAAAAGAAACTTGTTAGTAATGTCGCTTTGAAAAATAATTCAGATTTGCGCTTAGCTTTCTTTTTATCATTAACACATTAAGAAGGCTGAAAACAAATACATGCATGTGCATTTGCATTTAGACTGTTTGTTGGTTTGATTTAGGACAGTGCATATAGTGTGCGCTCTCTGCTCTATGTTGAAAGAATATCATCTCTCTTTTCTTAGTAGCTAGGATTTTCATTGCAAAAAAGAATATTAAACGATTGTTTATCATCCTAGATTTCATTTTAGGAATTGTATATCTACATCACGTGGTGAACCTGAAAGGAAAATTTCTTAAGCAAGATCAACTGTAAAATAAATTTAATGAATCTAAAAATGCTTTGGAACCTAACACACAACATTTAGAAGTCTAGGCTAGAGATGTATTCCGGCGTCGTAAAGCCTGGTAGCTGTTGTTTTCATTGCTGGTTGGGTGATTCCTCCACTTTGATACGATAAGTGCCAGTATGGACTTATGCTCCCACGTACTGTCGAGTATATATTGGGAGACCACAATAGGATTTATCCTTTATCCATAGGAAGCTGTGTCTGCTGCCCTATCGATCACAATGCACTAAACACCGCATTTGGGAAGATTGACTGTCATACCGTAAAAAGTATTCTGCACTTTTGTGATTGGTTTGGTAATACCTCTGTCTAGATTTCTAGAGCAGTCTCTTTCGTTCCTTTTCAGACTACTTAAAGGAAAAGTTCCATCTGAGCACTTGTCACTTCAGGCTCATTAAAAATAAAAGGTGACTAGAGTCATCTTTTGTTTTTTCTCGACTCTTAAAAATTGAAAAAACAAGTTGTGTCAAAGCGTCTAAAATTTATTTTAATCGGAATAAACATCACCTTTCCTACGTTGGTCTTAGGTTGACAAAAATGGAGTCCACCAACCATGGATTTCCCCTTAGAGGAAATCCTAGTCCTTTCTCCTCTTGGGGAGATGTTGGTGCACCCCACATAGCCACAGTGTCGCTTCCAGGATTGATAATCAGCTTGCCCGTATAGCTCTTCTCGACTCTGTCGTTCAAAACACTGTGATTCCTGAACAATAAAGTCAGCAACTAAATGATGCCAAAGTTACCCCCCAACCTTCTACTTCGTCCAGTTCTCCCTCTCCTCCTTCCTCTTCACTTGATAAAGCTGGTAAAGCCAAAAATCAAGTAACTGAGAAGAAGAAGGAGAAGAAGAAGAAAGAGAAGAAGAAGAAGGAGCCAAAGGCGAAAAGGGGCAACCAGGCATCGTCTAGCGAAAATCCACACATTGCATCGTCCAGGCCTAAATCGCCATGTGTCATTTGCAAAGGAGACCACTATCATCGAGATTGTCCTTGCATCCCTTAGATCTTAAGGGATTGGTCTCCTCGTTTGCACAATCCGGTGTCATCAACCTCTGATGATCATGTTGAAAATGCACCGTCAACTAGTGAAAGTGAAGCACCTGGACAAAAAGGAAAATGTAAATTTCCTTGTAAACTGTGTGAATGCGATCACGTTTTCCACCGTTGTCCCTTCTTAGATGAGGCTAAAAGAGTTTTGGGTGACCATCCGGTTTCACTATTACGACTTCCTCCTGGATATAAGAAACTCTTGCTGAGTCTGTCACTAGTTGAAAATTTGGCTGACACGCCATTGTGGTCGGCCGAAGCATCTATCGTTGAAGGTAAACCATCTGAATCCACACCAGATGAAAGTCAAAAGGTTTAGGTGGCAGTTGACCCGGTCTTGCCTTCAGAGGATCGATCTTCAGATGATACAGTCACCGGAGAGAACAAGAACGACACTATCCAAATTATTTTCGTAAGCACAGACTCCGATGAACGTGGGGGCAGTCTACCCATTCCTTTACTGCAGGAAGGAAGTTCGTCAGAGTCGTATCCGACCGTCTATTGGGTTCCACCTCCAAGCAACCTAGTTGTTTCCTTCGATTGGAATCTACTAGGCAGACCCCGCTTACCGGATAGTGTACCATTTCGAATCACTGCTCAAATATATAGAATGGTCATGGCCAGTACCATCATAGATGAAGGGGCTTCTATGATTATCCTTTCCTCAATGGCTTGGAAAGCGCTTGGTTCGCCATCGCTTTTGCCTGAAATGAGAAATCTAACAGGTTTTGACAAAGGAACCAGTCGACCGTTAGGGATCCTTCCCAATGTGCCGATAACATTGAGAAGGAAAACCATTCACATGAACGTAATGGTAGTCCAAGGACCCCTGGATTATAATCTACTCCTTGGACGTGACTATATTTATTGCATGGGAGCCATTGTCTCCTCACTCTTTAGAGTAATGTGTTTTCCGCATGAAGGAAGAGTGGTCAAGCTCGTAGACCAGCTTTCATTCCCTGGTTCACACATCACAAATAGTCAAATACCATCCCTGAATGGTCTTTTCACACAAGGAATGTCTCATCAATCCCTAGTCCGTCCACCTGATGAGCGCGAGTGATTCGAAGGACATGGCTGAAACCCAGGGGGCATGCACCCTGGCCTGTTTTGACAGGAAAACCTTGGGTATAGGGTAGGTTTCCATGAAGGATATATGACTAGTTTATGAAATTAGACTAGAATAAGATTCCTTCGTCAAAGTTATGTGAGTGGAGCCAGTTGCGCCACTCACCTTTGTTTATTTTGGTAGACATCGCCGAGGAAGTGTTTTGCCTGAAGTATGGATAGAACAATCTTTGGTAACCTGGAAATTTTTCGCTATACCTGGGGGCATGCGAACCTTTTGGCGTGCAAGCGAAGAGCGACCATTTATTTTTTAAATTTGTAGGTCCTCTAACCCTTTAAACTCGTAGGATTGGTCGTTTCCTAACTTGCATAAAGAAAGGATGCAGGCAAAGCTTTGAAAATTTGCCAATTATATGAGACATCCTTATTATACGACTGGATCGAGCAGTTTTAACGCGGAATTCAAGCTCGTTAAAAAATAAACATAAGAAATGAGCAAATGTTCCCCCAGAGTTTAAGCTCATTAAAAAATGAACCATTTTCCAGTAAATAACAATCGTGAATGTATTATCGTCAGCCTTTGAAGCCTTGGTCATGTTCTCATCATCACCTCCACTCTGTATTGGCTGATCATTCACCTCCATTTGATTGTTTACCCTTTTTGAGGAACAGCTGTGAAGAGTGATCCTGTTAGCCATCCTTGTGACACTGCCATGATTGGAAAATTCCAAACCTTACCTGGAATCAGCTACTACCTGAATTTATCACTCGTTCCTCGAAAAGCGAGTCTCCTTTAAGCTCTTTTCATCTGACTCGTAAAATATGAAAAGATTGCCGAGCAATTGGCCTCTCCAGCTCATTAAAGTGACCAGAAGTGCTATCCCTCCTTCAGATTTTAATCTTTTTGGACTTGAGGGATTATAATTACACAAAAAGATCGAGCGCTTGTTTTGTTTGGCTCATTAAAAGTACCGAAAATTCATCCCTTTTGTATTGTTTAATACTTTTTCAGACTCAAGGGATTATATGACGAAAAAGGATTATTGGAATTTTCTTTACGTCCCTTTTTCAGACTCTCTAAAATTGAAAAGGACCGAGTTATCTTTTTCGTTAAACTCAATAGCGACAAACTTATCCATACAGACAAGAACGGGTTTCACTATCGCTAGGCTCGTTAAAACATAGCGATGGGTTTGCCAGAAGGGCAAATTATAGAACAAGCATATGTTATCCTCCTCAAGCTTGACAAAAATAAAGAGGTACTGGTCAGCAATGACTAGGGAAAAATTGGGAAGAAAACTTGAAGAAACTTTATTGGTAGCAAGTCGCTCTTGAACATAACACTTTCACTCTTCATCCGAGTCGGGTTGGGTTGTTCCGTTCACTGGTCATATAACCATGGCTCAATGACACCATCCATATTTGGGGTTAACGCTACCAATCCATCATGTCAGTGTCACCGATATGTTCAAGAGAAGTCGCTCAAAGAATTCACCTGTGTCTCATCCACTACAATACATTTACGCTCCATCCTTTCATGACCGCCACCCTGAACCTTATATCATCAGATCGTTTTCACCTCCATTAAAATCATTTTCTCCATTTCGTGTCATTGATGTGGGATTCACTAAGGCCCTCCTATGACGGATCGCTTCTTGTCGACATCAGCTCATTATCCAGGAAGTCAATCTAGGAACAACCCTTTCAGTACTTTAAAGCTTGCATGCCTCAATGGCAAGTTTCTCACTTCCGGCGACAGGTTAACATCAATGGCCTTCGACTGAAAGATTTTGCGTGGTGTTTGACGCCAAGTCACTTATTCACACCATGTAAATTTTACTGTAGTACCTTGAGGGTCATCATCATTATCAGTGATTCCTCTCGCGCCTGTTAACAACTTACATCATTGGCTGGTAATCAGGTGATGCCTTTCCATGTTCGACTCCAAAACATCTCTCACATGGATCGACTTGTACTTTGAGTGAAGATCGAACGAGATTGAAGACCCTGGATCTAGTTTCATCCATCCAGGGTGCGATATATATTTAGGAAAATAAATACATCAAATGTACATCATTACTGCACAGATAATCATCTAATCCAAAGGGTGATGGCTCTACCAGAATCATTAGTCTGCACTCAGACGATTTTCTGTCTTATGTACATGAAAATGAATTTATAAAGTTGAGCATGGGAATGCCCGCCTCAGCTAGATCATGAAAATATTATGAAGATAATGTATTGTATTGTATCTTATTACAGGTCACCTTCCAACTCAAAAAAACTTCAGATCCTCATGATAAAGCATTTCACCCGACATCAACAGATTAACGACCTCACGCTTTAGGGGGCAACTGTTATAGACATTTTTGGGCACTGCAACCCCAATCATAAATGTCCATAAACCAAGGGCTCTTAAGTCCCTAAAAGTGTTGTTCCAACATCTAAAGAACAAGGTCAACTGATTACATCTTCTCCCAGAAGTTCTCCATGAAAAACTACTCAGAACTGATCAAAATTGGACCATCTCACCTGCTCCATGGTCAAAGTGCGTTGTATCCCACCTAAATACACATGGGAGGTGCGATGCATACTGAAAATCCCTTCTATGGGGTGCGATGGGCGAGAGTGGACAAATGGCAGGGTCAATCTGCAAGGTGGAGGATCATGGAATCTTCTAGAAACTTCTCCTGTGACACTTGCCTCTCTGCATTCACCCAGGGATGAGTAAGAGATCATCAATCTCCAAGTGGAATCAAGAACTATTAGAGAGAGGACACTAATCAAATCTCAAAAGCTGACTCACCCCCCTTGCAAACATCTATATATGGATCCCTCATCCCAAATATCCAGAGGCTGGAATTTTGTATCTTGTAAAGAAGTGTTGCTTGTTTCTTGGTGTAACATCATAGTGTTGGGTGATCTAAGCTTTTCATGAGGTGAAGAAGGGCTTTCTTGTTGAGAGGATGATGCTGGGTCAGAACAATTGGTTGTAATCCTCTTTGCTATTCTTGATTATTAATAAAGCTATTCAAGTTTTCCTCCATATTCTTGTATGATTGATGATATATGCATTTTTGAATTTTTGACCGGAGAATCCATAGTAATCGAGTTTTTACACCAACGTTTCAAATCCCAAATGGGATCCATCATCAGGGTAAAGAGAAAGATGATAAAAGAAGATCCAGATGGAGGAAATAAATACTCATGAGGGATGAATATTAAAGGCAAAGCACAGGTCGGCCAGAAAGATTTATAATGAAACCTAATTTTAATTTTAATTTTTATAAATTAATATTATTTATTTAATATTTTTAAAACAAAATCTTTAAACTAAAATCTAAATTAATATGCATTTGTGTGGTCAATATATATCTGGTCATATATTGTTTATGATAGTAGATATATGTTCTTGGATAGTGTTATGCTACTTTGATTCTATAGGTGCTCTTTGAAGCTGGGTAGACGAGGAAGCGAGTGGCAAAGATCTATCAGAAGGGAGAGGAATCCAGCAAGGAACCAAGTGCAAGACAGAGGTTGGTCTCCTTCTTTCCCCTCTTATCTACTTCTCATAAAGGAAAACGAAAGTGGTTTTAGTTTGTTTGTTTCTAAGGTAGCTACGAGCCTTAGTGGGACTAGCAGCTTTGCATAGACACTAGATTTCCCGATAACAAAGGGTCTATCATCTCTTGATAGTTTTATGTTGTAGAATCTATGGTTAGCATAGCACTGAGACCTTCCTTGAAGGGTTGGAATTCTTACTCAACCAGGTTGTGAATGAAGGAAGACCATTCAATTGGTTAGAATTGTTGGTTCAGTAGCTGAAGATCCATGTAGCCAATTCCATAAATCCTCTAAAAGGCAACTAAGCTAGATTTTACATGCATGCCTATCTACTGGATGCAATCTATGCTCACAATTCATTTCATGGCATGAATTAGAATTGGACACCATGAGATTTTTCACACACATTTACTGTAAGTTTCTTTTAGAGTGAAACCATATAGGATTAAGGGAGAAGCTGATTGATTACTTCCTAATTCTATTTTATAAGTTGATATATGAGGAAGAACCACCTTGCATATCACTTGGGGAAATGGAAGCAATGTTAGAGATATAATATTGGTTTTCCTAACCCGATGGCACATTCCTCCGAATGTTTGGAGAAAAGAAATCTCTGCATATTTTAGTGAGGTATGCCACCAATAATTTATTCATACAAGAAGTTGTGTATCATCTCTCCACAGGGTTATTAGCATCTTTTCACATGAAGAAGAAAGCACCTTGGCATGTTCTTCCTTTGTAGATTGGATTGTATGAGATCAAGAACCTGAAAGTAGAAGACATCGAAGGCAAGGCAATAGAGAAATTTGCATTTGGTAGTTTCAACTTCAATCCATATGATCCTCAGAATATTTTTAGAGACCATTGTGAAAGGATTCATTTCTAATGGTTAAGTAGGACATTCTACAGGCTAGAGGAGGAAGAGATGAAGAATTGTTGTAGTTCCTCCAAGTCCCATGAACCTGTCAGCTTCATACGAACATCACAAGTTACTTCGTCAAAGGGAAGTCACTCCAGAGGTAGTACCAACAGAAAAGCACAACCCAACACGTGAAAAGGGAAAGAGGAAGGTTTCATATAGGCCAAGGGTAGAGAAAAACTACAAGATGAAAGTGGATCTAGTCATTCTGAAAGAACCTATAGCAATAGAGAAGAAGAGGAAATGTAAGATATAGGAACTAGAACAGAAGAAAAGGGAAGAACAAGAGTACAAAATATTGGAAGAAGAAGAAATGAAGAAGCAGGAAGAAGAAAAAAGGCAAAGAATGGAAGAAGAAGAAACAACATGAAAATAATTCAAGGGACAAGAATAGAACCGATAACAAGAGGAGTAGAGAAAATAGATGTAAGATAAGGAGCTCACTCAAGAGATTGAGGATGTGATTGAGATTTAGGACATGGAGGTGGAGATGGAACCGTGGAATCAAGATGTTGGTTTGATGTCGAGCACTCACGAGGTCATCATTTAGTCTCCTTCCCTTGTCGTAGCAGAGAAAGCTCCAAGCGAAGAAGAAGAAATTGTTCCTCTTGATGATGGTCCAATCATGGACATATATAATATGACTTATGACAAGCTGTAGAAAAATATTGTATAAGAAAGGAGGAAATAATTTTAGAATGATCTCGCTTCTCCTACATTTATCAAAGAAAGGGTGATTGTGAAATACACCAAAATAAATCCAAATTCCATTTTTGCAACCAACTTGACCTTCACAAGTGCAACAAAGTAAAATACAGAATATATGACAGGTGAGAAAAAGTATATGGAAAAGAACCTATAGGTTGAGAGAAAAAATATTGAATAAATTCAAGCAGAACTTCAGAACATAGCTTCCGTACAAGTGTATCTGGAAGAACTTAAGGTTGCCATACATGGAGAGCTATCAGCGTTGGGAGATACAATGCATTTATGAGGAGCTTGTCATCATGGATAAGATAGTTTTCCACTTGCATGCCCTACATTAGAAGTGTAAGGATTTTGTTAAAACTCTTAAGGATGTACTATTACAGACTTCTAAGGGGCCCACTCATTTTCCCCTGATTGTGTTAGAACCTTTCATGCAATACACTTGACCCTTCGTAGAGTCAGAAACTGGTTCCCACCAAAGTCACGCATACACCACTCTATGCGTTTTTTAGCCAAGGCACATCATTAAAACCCACTTTTTCGCCAACCGTACCGTATTTCTGATGGGGCTCCTACACCAAATGGTGTGAGGTCTAATTGGGACTTCATAGCGGGGAGACCCCTGAATGTTGGGGGGTTAATCACTGTCAACATTTTAGGTGCTAGAAGGATGGCTAGATGACAATATAAGTTGTGAAGACTGTTTGAAATTTCCTCATCCTTATGGCTTCTTCCCATATCTTAATGCCAACATGTTTTTCCAGAACTATGAATCTAAAAGTTCCCGTGGGGATAATCAATGACTTGTCACATATGAATTTTGATGGGGAGGATGTAGCAACCATTCTCAAGCACCCCAATCGCTTCTTTGATTTTTTCACTAAACACAATATTCACTGTGACAATACTATGTGCAAGTTGTTCGTTCCCACATTCGAAGCGCACATAAAGGAATGGTGTTACACATTGTCAACCGCTTCGATTCGCTCTTTCAAACATCTTATCAAGAAGTTTTACCACACCTTTGATAGGTATGATTATAAATCTATTTTCATGAAAATTATGCCTTTAAGAAAAGAACCCGATGAATATCATAAATATTTTCACAATCTTTTTATGAATTTCTTTTATGAATTTTCTAAATATGATATTAATTGGCCTTTAATGAAAGAGAAATTCGAATTTCTTGTTCACATTTCGATGAATCGAAAAGAATATGAATCTTTCAGAAGTCCCAACATACACTCGTTATGGAGCTTCTAAATTTTCGACGAAGGAAGTTACTTCTCCAAGTGACTCTCTGTCTTCCCCTCATCAAACAACTCCATTTACGCAGGTTAAGATTGGAGAACTTAAGAATTCATTTGTTTATCTACCACCATCTTCTTGTAGAAAATTTTTGTAGGTTAACTCGATAATGCAATATAAATTAAAGCAGAATATTATAACCTACTTCTACTATCAATTTGCGGAAGCTTAAAGATCGAGCTGAACAATATAACCAGAAGAAGAAGAATCAATGGCACAATACACATGAAAATACTTTGGGGAAAGCCTTAGCGAAAAGCCCCACACTATTGTACTATCATACATGGTGGAAATACATAGGAATTATACAAAGCCTTAGCTCTCACAGCTAGCCAACTCTCAGTACAATCCTCACAGATGCTGATAGGCAATCTTGGCTTCTCTCCAGACTTCCTCTCTACCCTCCAAGCTCCTATTTCCTTGCGCTGTTCCTTGTGGATGATTTGCCTTTACCAAGTGGAAAACCAATCCTTCAAAACTGCACAATCCTCAAGGATAAATCCTTGATTGCATGCATGAGTTTTCTCCATGAGAAAACACATGCAACTGATACTACACTGTCCTTGAACATTAATCTCAACTGGATCTTTCTCAGAATAGACATGCATGAGTTTCTGATGAGGGAATCTTCAGTTAACTGGAGTAGCACTAGTTGAGTGCATTAATGCATCAACTGACTGTTAACTCACTATTAGTTCCTCAAATAGTTTGGAACTAATTTAATTGGACTTAACTCAGTAAACTGAGTTAACTAATTACAACTCAAATATAACTCAATCTTATCTCCTTAATTTAAGGGATAAATCTTGCATGACTTTAGAAAGACTTCTAACTTGAATTTCTCCAACTAATTAATTTAAAATAAATTAATTAATCATTTCAAAGTAGTTGTTACGACTAAATTCGATTTTAATTCAAAATTTAATTCAAGGACAAATTAAATTGGAATATTCTTTTTGCCATATTTCAACACTTCTCCCATCTCACATACTCAGAATTTCAATGCAAGTTTGGACTGTGAATCTGGTTTTTCCAGTGATGTTCCTTCTCCTTTCCCTCCATCCATTGGCTCTATTGATCCTCTCGATTGAGAGCTCTTGTGTTCACCGATCTCAATCATTTCTTTTGATTTTCATGAGGAAGAAACTTAGGATGGAGTTAGTGTTGACCAACCAAATTTCATTATCATTTATGATGATTATGTGTGTGACTCAATTTTTGAACATGAATCTATGATGAAAGTTTATCTTTCTCCTTCTTCCCCTCTCCCTCATTATCCTAACATTTTCCTTGATTCTATCACTCCTATTGAATCTTTCTAAGAAATTGTTTTTTATTATGAGAATTATAATCACACTCAAAACTCGTGGAATGTCAATTTTGCATCTGAACTTGAAGAGGAAAAATATTCTCTTCTTGATCCCTCCAATCTATCATGTGATATTTTTGAAGAAACAACGGGTGAAATTTCCTATTTTCAATCTTCCCCTCTTTACAATTCATTAGATCATCAAGATTCCTTTGTTTTCGATGATGAACTTTCTAATCATGGATATTGTCATTTATTCATCAATTCATCTAGTCACGACTCTGATTTTTCTATTGTTGATCTTTCTAAGCCACTGGTTTTTTCTAATGTATTGGCAACACTACAAACTGTCGAGGCACTTTAGCCCGAGTTGATGGTTATGTCAAGTTCTCGCTATCTTGCAAATGGTTCCGATCATGATCGGGAAAGTATTTTATCTTTCAAGGATCCTCGTTACTCGATTGCACAAATCGAAAATCAGCCTTGTTCACAATCTTCGCATCCTCCTTTTTTTCTTGATCCAATCGCTCAATCATTGGATAAATCATACTTGGCATGCTATGTTGCAAAACGTATGTTTTTCACCTTCTTTATGTTTTATGAGTTAGAAGTTCGAAGGATTTCTCTTGCATGTCTTGTTGTTGTGATATGCACAAGCACCAACATGCATCTGCAGAGTGTTTTTCATGTTCTTTCTTTTTCTATTTTTCTGTGTGCACTTTCACTCTTCGAATGTTTAGGCATATATCAGTTTACCACTCTTGTCTTCTATTACACTTTAATATATTTCCTGGTATGGATTCCATTGCCTTTATAGGTTAGCATATGAATCGGTGGTTACACTAGAATTTTCATTTTACGTGAGTCTGGCCTATCTTCAATTAGGTTAGGAGTAGGAGTAGTTGTTTTTTTGTTTCCTTGTTTTCTTTTTTTTGTTTTACTTTCTGTCCTGCCCTTTTCATTCCCTTTATTTCCATTGTTTGATAGCTTTTGCATGAGATCGTGTTTGGTTTCCAAAGAAAGCATGGTGAAGTTCAAAAGGAATTTTTGCTTCTATCAATTCTTGGTAATCTATTTATTCCCTCCCTTTACGTGGATCTTTCACTTTTAGTCAATGATACATGGATAGAAAATGTGTTCTTCAGAGAAAACCATAGTGGAATCATTATGCTTAAATCTATAACTAGCACCACCTACTTTAATTGGTTTTTATGATTGTTAGGTTTTGTCTCATCAACTGAGTCTATTGGACTAAGGAGGGGAGGAAACTTTAACAAGTGAACTATATTTAAAAGGTGCATAAATAACCTTCTCTGAAGGGAAAACCTCTTATTCTCTCAATAAGTCAGGCTCCCTCTTCCGCCTCATGAAATTAATAAGTTCCTATGCACAATTCCATAAATAAATAAATAAATAATAATAAAGGTGAAAGAAGAGAAAGGCTTCCTGTGTGGGGCGGTGAATAAAACATCTCCGTCGAGGTACTGTCTAGGCTCGCTGGCAGCAGAGCAATGTTTGTGTCCCTGAAGTGACTTCGTCGAGGTACTATCTAGGACTACTTGCAACACAACAACAACAGAGATGAAAACTAAGACTCTGATAATCCTTTTCACTTTTAAATCTATATACTCCCCATCCGCAATTGAAACAACTGAGTTTGACATGTCTTTGCTAGTGGGTTTCCAATGAAGAGAATGGTAGGGGCTATATATTTAATTTAATCTAGTGAAGGAAGCTATGGAAATCAATGAAATGAACAATAATTCTTGAGGAGTTACACTATCTTACACGAAGTAAGACCCATACAAAGAGTTGGAGTTCTACCAATGTGTCACCAAGTGTTGTAGTTGCTACAACCAACCTCAAACGTTTTCCCATGCTTTGATTTTGGATCCTCCCTTCTATCCACATGAGCTTATCTTTGACTGAATGCAAGTATTCATGTTATTTTAATGACTTACCTTTTCATGATATTCGTATGTTTTCTTGTTTTGATCTCAATGAAAATATTTCAAGCCACAAGAAAGTTTCTCCCCAGGCCTTGCAACATTGTTGGGCTTGCCTCTGGAAACTATGCAATCTTAGAAGGAAGGCCAACCTTTCCTCTAGAAATTGTGCAATCCTTCTTATTAGGCCACCTTGAGCATGAAAACTATGCAATTTTGGATGGCAACCCAACCTTGAGCCAATAAACTACACAAATCATCTCTTGAGCTCAAAACAATGTGCAATGCACTGAGCCAAGGAGTTGCCCAGTCCTTGGGAATCGTGCAATCCTTCTTGGTAGTGTGAATTAACAATTTCCTAAAAAATAAAAAGACATCCCTATAAAAGAGGGAGTCATTATTAGTTTCCCTAAGAATTTCACAATTGTTATTTTTAGACTTTCTGCCAAGTGTCACTTTTTCCTTATATTTAGGCATGCATGTCATAAACCCTAACTAGACTAGATATATATAATAGACACCCCTAAATCTCATTTTCACATTCGACCTGGAGCTCTAGCATTCCCAAGGAGATCAAGAAGCCTTCGTTGGAGTTTTCAGTGTTTTTCTGAGTGATTCTCTCTTTTGTCATCTGTTACCGCCTTTTCTATCACTTTTGTTGTTTTTCTTGTTTATTTTCATGGTTGTTGGAGTTTTAACTTACATTATATTATACAAGTGTTTGTTCGATATGTCATTCTCATTTTACAAATGTTGCCTCAGTTTTATTCTTTTTCCCTATTAGATATCACCGTTTCAGTGACTCTCCATGCATGCTTGTTTTTCCTTTTGCATGTTGATATTATTCACTTTTTTCTCACTAATCTATCTATCCTTATTCATATCTATACTCTAACTTACACAATCACTCATATTTTCCAGTTTCCCACACCCTTTCCCGGCAGGTCTACCCTTCCCTTGGCCATCAATTGCCTTCTCTAACTTGGCACTACATGAGTCCAAGGCTCAAGATTGATGCTTGACATCTGAGATTGCACAATGCATAGTACCTGGCTAGCCCAACTGTACATTGCACAGTTCCAGGGCTCAAGTCCATCCCTTGGTGACTGAGAGTGTGCAATGCATAGTCTCTCCCTCAATCTTCCCAAGTTGAACTACACATTACACAATTTATAGCCTCAAGCTGCTCCTATGGCTACTGAGACTATGAAATGTGCAGTATAGGAAACCAGTATCCCTCCTTCACCTCAAGAATTGCACAATTTTCCTTGTAAGTCTAATGGTTTTTGTTGTGATCTTGATTTGTGAGTCAATTTGCTGAATATAATTTATATTTTCCATGAGTGCATTTTCCTCCTACAGGTATTATAGTTGTTGAAAACTTCTCTTTATCAGTCACTGACATCATGGAACCCAAGACATCTGGTTCAAAGGATACCACTAAGAGAAGTACCGGGGAGGTAGTTGAGAGTATGCCAGTGAACTTGCTAGATTACTAAGATACTCAACTGTTCATAGAAAATGAATCAGATATCACATGGTAGAAAGTGAATGAAGAATTCTCAAGAAGAAGCTTTAAAGAATATTTGGAAGAGTGATAGGTGTATATCAATGTTCAATGGTCAAGATTACATGAGGTTGCATGTAGGTACCCAACATTCCCATGTGCATACGTTATCAGCTAGATATTATCACATACATATTCAAAAACTATGACTCTAAATAGGGCCAATGAATGAAGGACTGCTTCTTTTCTAGCACCATATTTTCATCTCATGTATCATTTTCCAGAGCCATAATCGCTCATGGAATCTTATTTCAATGTCACCACCAGCTACTTGAGCATGAAGGATAATGTCAAAATCTGGGTGAGAGACAACAAAGTTCTATAAGACACCCACCAAAACCTACAAGAAAAATTCTCTCGGGAGGGTCTATCAGCTCTTGATAGTTTTATCTTACAGAATATATGTTCAACATAGCACTAAGACCTTCCCAAAAGGGTGGCCATTCTTATTGCACTAGGTTGTGAATGAAGGAATACCATTCAACTAGCCAGAATTATTGGCTCAATAGCTGAAGATCCATAGTTGATGGCCTAAATCCTCCAAAGGGAAAGCAAGCCAGATTTTACATGTTTTCCTATCTACTGAATTCAATCTGCGTTCACAATTCGTTCCCTAGCATGAATTGGACTTGGACACCATAAGAGCCTACCGTGCACATTTATTGCAAGCTACTTTCAAAGTGAATCCATAGATGAGTAATGGATAATCTGACTGAGCACTTCCTCATTTCGTTGCATAAGTTGATATTTGAGGGAGAACCACCTTGCATGCCACTTGGGGCAATGGAAGCAGTGTAAAAGATAGCAAATTGGTTTGCCTCACCTGATGGCCCTTTTCTTTGAATGTTTGGAAAACAAAAGTCTCCACATATTTTACCAAGGTATGCCACCGATAAGTTAGTCATGCAAGAAGTTGTGTATCATCTCTCAATAGGGTTATTAGTATTTTTGCACAAGAAGAAGAAAGCGCCATGGCATGTTCTTCCTTTGGAGATCGGATTGTACGAGATCAAGAAATTGAAAGTAGTAAGCATTAAAGGCAAGGCAATAGAGAAATTATCATTTTTTAGTTTGGAATTCAATCCGTACGATCCTAAGAATATTTGTAGAGACCACAATGCAAGGATTCGTTTCCAGTGGTTAAGCAGGAAATTTTATAGGCATGAGGAGGAAGAGATGAAGAACTGTTATAATTCCTCTAAGTGCCACGAACCAGTAAGCTTCGCAGGAACATTGTAGGGTACTTTGTTGAAGGAAGTCACTCCAGTGGAAGTACGGTAGAAGAGCGCAACCCAACACCTGAAAAGGGTAAGAGGAAGTTTTCATATATCCTAGGGGGAGAAAACATCCACAAGATGAAAGAGGATCTAATCATTTTGAAAGCATCTATAGCAGAAGTGAAGAATATGAAACAAATGATACAAGAAGTATAACAAAAGCATAGGGAATAACAAGAGAAAACGATATTGGAAGAAGAATAAAGGAAGAAGTAGGAAGAAGAAGAAATTCGAAGAATGGAAGAATAAGAAGCAACACGAAAACAAGGTGAGGAATAAGAACAGAACCTACAACTAGAGGAACAGAGCAAACATATGCAAGAAAAGGAGCTCCCTCAAGAGATTGAGAATGTGATTTAGATTCAAGACATGGAGGTGGAGTCGAAGATGCAGAATCAAGATGTCGATCTAATCCCGAGAACTCACCAGGTCACCATTAAGTCTCCTTCCTCTTCAGCAACAGAGAAAGCTCTAGGCAAGGAAGAAGAAATTGTTCCTCTTGATAATGGTCTAGTGATGGACATGTACAATCTGACTTATGACAAGCTGCAGAAAAATATTGTACAAGAAAGGAGGAAACATTTTCCAGATGATCTTGCTTCTCCTGCATTTATCGAAAAAAGGGTGATTGCGACAGACACCATTAGAAATCCAATTTCCATTGTCGTAACCAACTTGGCCTTCGCAGGTGCAACAAAGTCAAATAGGGGATAAATGACAGTTGAGAATAAGCAGATAAAAAAGAACCTAAATGATGCGAGATAAGAAATTGAACAGCTCCGAGTGAAACTTCAGAACATAACTCTTGCAAACATGTATCTGGAAGAAGATAAGACAACCATACTGGAGAAGTATCAACATTGGGAGATACAATGCGGAATTTTTATGAGGAGCTTGTCACCATTCATAAGGAAGTTTTCCACTTTCATGGCCTACAATAGAAGTGTAAATATCTTGTTAAAAATCTTAAGGTTGTACAAACAACTATCACTGTCGTGCATGAATGGTCAATGCAATACAAAGGGGCATCACTTGAATTTGGAAAGAAAACAAGGTAACATAAGGAGTTGGAGAAAGAATAGGTTTATATGCTCATGCATAATAACAAACAAATTTCCTCGTTCATTTACAACATTCAAGCATTATATACATGATTGTACAACAATGTGGAATTCATTGTCAAAGCACACAAAATCCCATCAGTTGACTCACACATTGAATCCAAACCTAGGAATTAGGATAGGTAGGATATTGAAGAATACTTGGATCAATTTATGTAGATTGCTACTAAGGAGGATCTTGAAGTGAACAAGAGAAATATGCAAAATTCATCTATGAACCTATCCCAATCAATACGATGTTGCTCCTACTAAAGAAGGAAACTCAAACCAGTTCCAGATTAGTGTACCCTGATGCCATGGAGGCTAGAGTACACTTCCAACCTGACACCATCACACAGTTTGGGGATGTCATCGCACAATATAGAGCTTGGCAACATTATGTCCCCAAGAAACATCAAGTGAGAGTTTCTGAGCTGGAGTTTTCCCAAACTCAATATTAATGAATTTTGTCTTATTATGATGTCTAGTTGTCTCTACCCAATTTTTCCCTATATTGGTATGAGTGTATTGTGATAATATTTTGTAATTATTTTGTAAGTTAAATTCCAAGTGTCAACTATGGAATATACAGAGTCATCTTGTAATAAAATGAAGAGTCGTCTTCTAAAGAAGATGAAGAGTCATGAGGGGAGTCCAAGAGTCACAAAGGGAGATGAATAGTCACCCCCTTTATTATAGATATGTCCTCATAACTCATGTAACAATATTTTGGAGATCCAAGATTTTGGCTAGGAATTTTTCTTAGAATCAAGAGCTTAAGAGTTTGTTAAGAGCCTTGGCTTCTCTTCAGCATAGAGGGAGTATCTTTCTTTGGAGGAGCGGGTGTAGAATTCATGTTCCACTATTGGGGCTAGTGGTTAGTCAATGATATATGTATGCTTGGAACTTTCACTTTAACAAAAGCTTAGAGTCGACACATTTTCATGCATATGTTGTGAATATAGTAGGATTATTCTTGTTATATTTGTAATGTATGTTGTTTAACTTACGCTAACAATTATGAATTATTTCATTAGCATTAGTATGAATCTTGTTGAATGCATGTTGTTGGATCCTTTTGTCATGATTAACCTGTGAAATATTTTGCAGGCTAACTTCTGATGTCTTTTATCCTCTTGTGTTCCTTTCAAGCTGCATACCATTACAAGATTCTAAGGGGCCCACTCATTTTCCCCTCGTTTTGTTAGAACATTTCATGCAATACACTTGACCCTCTGCAAAGTCATACACTTTTTTCCACCAAAGTCACACATACACCACTCTATGTGTTTTGCAGCCAAGGCACATCATTAAAACCCACATCTTCGGGAACCGAGTCTTATTCCAAATAAAACTCCTGTTGGGTTGTGTTATATTCTTTCCATGACTAGCCCATGTAGTTAACCGGTGGTTAGAGGGGGGGAGGTCACAGGGGGTTAGAGGTGTACCCGTAACCCCACTTTATGGGGTCTGGGGCAGCGCCCTAGAAAATTTTAGTTTTGGACCCTATATTAGGTTGGGCGGACCCACCTATGGTTTTGTGCATGATTTTCGCACATGTTTTTGGACGCGGTGGTTTTCGATCCATGGTATTGGATGCTTGGGCATGTATAAATATGTATTGTAACATTGAAAGGAATATAATGAAAAATCAAACTGGTAGTCCCGGTTTTGGGATCCGGGGGAAAATATCTGTGTATATGTGTTTTATGTGTTATGCTCTCGCATTGCTTATTTTTTGTGTTTTAGAATTCGTATGTAGGTAATCTCTGTACGGGTTTAAAACCTACATTTGGTATCAGAGTAGTTTTGGCTTGAAGGGAACGCCTTTGTTGCTGAGGGGTTTCGCTCAGGCCTGTGGTAAACCCTATTCAGTGGGAGATCTGCGAGATCAATTATGTTGGTGAAAGAAGATGGGGAGCAGTGGAAAGATAAAGATCGAGAAATTTAATGGTCAAAGTTTTGAGTTGTGGAAACTCAAGATGGAGGATCTGTTGGAGGATAAAGATCAGTGGATCGCGGTAGATCATTTATCTCCAACCTATCATCGTTAATTCCTTTACCATTATACTAAAATAAATAAAGTTAACACTGTTACCAGCTTTAATGAAGGGGCTAAACACCCATTAACTATCACCTTCATCCATTTTGGTGTGACTTATCCTTAAACTATGTGTCTAGGGTATAGTCATTACAAATATTACCAAACATAACATTGCCAAGAAGATAAGCCTTTGGAATTAACAACCAGTTTAATTTTTGTAAAGATAGAAAAAGGATAAACCAAATCCAAATTTAATCCAATCTGTTATGTTTCCAAGATCCTTATGTGTAGGAAAAACATTTGTTTCCTTTCAGTAGATCTAATGTATAATTCAACCATTCATTCTCATGTTTTTCTCTACGTTTTTTCACCATTATGTTTTTCATCCTAATGCCTTGACAAAGCTATGTTACGCTACAACAATCAAGATTATTATCACTACTTCAAAATCAAGATAATGAAATGTCAGTCAATTCGCTTTTATAAATTTTTAAAAATATATAAAATATTGGGAATTTTTTTAATTATAATTTTTTTTTTAACATTTTTAGTTTTTAATTGTTAAAATATATTATATATTTAAATTAATCTTTTTATTTTTTTATAATTATATTCGATTTTGTTACTGCTTTTATTATGAAGAAATTGTCATGAGATTATTCCCATATTTATGAATAACAGTTTTTCCTGCATTTATAAATAACATTTCAAGCAAACTCATTCATATTGAATAATGTACTTCACTTGAGGGGATTAATAAAATTAGCTAAATGGCCAAAAACTATGTAAGCCTCAATTATATATTCAAAAATAAACTATGGAATATAAAACTTAATTATATAACAAAAAATATATATATATTATTTTTATGGTAGATAAAGTTTTTAATTGATGATATATTATTTTCTTAATAGTAGATAAATATATATGAGTTAATTAATAAAAATAAAAAATAATATTGAATAGGTTAGTTTAGTTACTTTTTTTAACAAGAAGTACATATATACAATAATATTATCTAACAGAAAAGGAAATTAAATGTTGACCACATTTAAGAAAACAAAAAGAATATAAGATTTGTTTAGCGAAATGATATGTGTGTCAAAAAATTCAATTAAGATATATGTTTGCTTTTCAAAAATCCTTAAACTATATATATTCAGGAACATATAGTAATGAAGTAAGAATATTATGTCTTAATTTTGGACAACAAACTCACCTAACTATAAAACTTCCCAACACCTTGTTCCGCGTTCTCCTTTGTTTTGATCCCTCTTCGAGAATTATAAAAAAGATATTACATTAGGCTTTACCTTGTAATGTAATAAATCTTACAAGATAATTTGTCAAACCTTGAAATTGATTAAACATAGGTCAGCTTTTATTACATGTAAAATGTTGTAAGAAATTGGAATACTCACAAAAGTATAATTCCACTCTTAGTACGTGTAAAATGTCCCATAAAATTAGAATAGTTACAAAACTAAAATGTTGCTTGAAATAATTAATTTGCTGTGAGATAAATTTTATCAAAGTTAAAGAGAATTAATGTTTCGTAGATATAAATTTAGTAAATCGATATCATACTTAAAAACATTTTTGTGTGAGCTAAATTATCTCAAAGTGAAAAAAAATAAGTATTGTCGATATATAAACCAACATAGATCCATCTTAACTTTCGATCTACCAAGTGCTCAGAGGGATCAAATAGCTTAAGATGCAAAAGGATGCAAAACTTGATCAAAGATGAAGATATTTGATCGCTCTCGACATTGAATCTATGCTGGTAGATAATAAAATAATTGTATTGAGAGGGGCTCTGCAATTCAACATGTCATGTTATATTTTAAAATAATAAAAAAATACATACATTAACCAATTAAAAAATAATAACAAAAAAAAAGAATCAATTGCCAACTATAAATAAAATATTTCAATTTTCACTTGAATTTTACATCAACTTTATATATAGAAAGATAAAGTAATTAAAAATTAAAAGAAAAAATAATTTATTTTTTAGTATGAAGGGAGATCTGTAATCTCTATTGGGTTGTGTTATATTCTTTCCACGACTAGACCACCTAGTTAACCAGAGGGTTAGAGGGATGGCAAAGCCCCCCCTTTGTTGCGTCAATTGTGTAGTGGGGGGGTCACAAGGGGTTTGAGGGGTGCAGGTAACCCCCCTCTATGGGGCCTCAGGCAGCGCCCCCGAAAATTTTGTTTTTTGGACCCTATATTAGGTTGGGCGAACCTACCTTTGCTTTTGTGAATGCTTTTCGCACATGGTTTTGGACGCGATGGTCTTCAGTCCATGGTTTTGGACGCGATGGTTTTCGGTCCATGGTATTGGATGCTTCGACATGTATAAATATATATTGTAACATTGAAAGGAAAATAATGAAAAATCAAGCTGGTAGTCCTGGTTTTGGGATCTAGGGGAAAATCTCTATGTATATGTGTTTTATGTGTTATGCTCTCGCATTTAGAATTCATATGCAAGTAATTTATGTACAAGGTTAAAACTTACGTTTGGTATCAAAGTTGTTTTGGCTTCAAGGGAACACCTTTGTTACTGAGGGGTTTCGCTCAGGCCTGTGGTAGACCCTGTTTAGTGGGAGATCTGCGAGATCAATTTTGGTGGTGAAAGAAGATGGCGAGTAGTGGAAAGCTAGAGATCGAGAAATTTAATGGTCAAAGTTTTGAGTTGTGGAAAGTCAAGATGGAGGATCTATTGGTAGATAAAGATCAATGGATCGTGGTAGATCTGGGTACTAAACCAACGGGAGTGTCTGATGAAGAATGGAAGAAGTTGGATCGAAAGGCAAAGAGCACAATATGATTGTGTGTCTCAGATTCAGTATTGTTGAATGTATCAGGGGAAGCTACGACGAAGGATTTGTGGGACAACTTAGGGACTTTGTACCAATCTAAGTCTCTGGTGAATAAATTGTTCCTGTGGAAAAAGTTGTATAACCTAAGGATGAAAGATGGAGACTCGGTGATAGAGCATCTGAATGCATTTAATACTGTGGTAAGTTAGTTATTATCTATTGATATTAAAATTTCAGATGAACATAAGTGCATCAGTTTGTTGTGTTCTCTACAAAATTTGTGGGATAGTATGGTTATTGCAATAGGTAGCAATACAACTGCCTTGTAGTTTGATGAAATAGTCTCATCCTTGCTGACTGAGGAGATGAGACGGAAAAATATGGAGAGCCAGAATGGTGATGCCTTGTCTGTAAGAGGATGTTCCCAAAACATAAACAAAAATAAGTCATCAGTGGGAGATCTAAATCTAGAGGGAGATCTAAATCTCCAGGAAAACCTGTAAAGGTGGTGTGCTGGAAATGCGGAAAGGAAGGGCACTACAAAAGGGACTGTAAATATAAAGTTCCTGACAAAAGAAAGGGATCTGATGACGCTCCTTCTACAAAGGCAAAAACCACCTTAGATGAAGGTGGGGATGTGTACTTGGCTTCTTCAAGTACACATGTAGATCATGAGGCATGGTTGATTGACTCCGGTGCATCCTTTCACTTCACTCCCTATAGAGAGTGGTTCTCCGAGTATGAGAAATATGATGGTGGTGATGTCTTCTTGGGGGATGATAGGAAGGCTAGAATCATTGGTCGCAGAAAAGTAAAGTTGAAGTTGCAAGGTGAAAGGGTTAGAACACTTCCAGGTGTTCTGTATATTCCTGCATTAACCAGAAATTTGATTTCTATAACCAAGTTGGATCATGCAGGTGTAAAAAAAGTGTTTGAGAAGGATACCTGCAAGACGGTTTGGGGGGCATTAGTATTGATGCAGGGAGTTCGAATTGGAACTCTGTACAAGCTGCAAGGTAGCACTGTTGTTGATGGGTGCAACAGTGTTGTGGTTCCTGAAAGTGGATAAGAAAATCTAGTGGTCTATGGAGAGAAGACCATGTTGTGGCATCAAAGGCTTGGACATATTGGATAGAAGGGCCTTCAAATACTTCATGGTAAAGGTATCGTAGAAGGTATGAGTAATAGCTCTTTGGATTTTGATTTCTGTGAAAATTGTGTATATGGGAAGCAAAATCGGCTGATTTTCCCCTCTAGTGGTAAAAGGGCAAAACATATATTAGAACTTGTGCAAAGTGATGTGTTTGGACCTGTGAACGTTCCATCATTGGGTAAGTCTGTGTACTATGTATCATTTATAAATGAATTCTCAAGGAATACATGCATATATTTCCTTAAGAAGAAATCTGAAGTCTTTGACAAGTTTAAAGAATTTAAGGCTCTGGTGGAAAACTAGACAGAGAAGAAGATAAAGGTGTTGAGGACAGATAACGGTGGAGAATTTTGCAGCAAGGAATTTCAAGAATTCTGTAAGAAGTGTGGTATATCACAGCAGAATACTACTCCATACACACTTGAGCAAAATGGAGTTGCAGAAAGAATGAACAAGACATTGATGGAAAGGGAAAGAAGCATTCTCAGTGGTGCTAGGTTAGGACAGGAATTCTGGGCAGAGGCGATCGAGACAACATGTTACATGGTCAATAGATCACCTTCATCAACATTGGAGGATAAGACTCCATAAGAGGTATGGATTGGGAAGAAACCCTCTCTTTTACATCTGAGGGTATTTGAATGTGATGCATATGTACATGTTCCAAAGGAGAAACGAACCAAGTTGGATAGTAAATCTGAAAAGTGCATTTTTGTTAGGTATAAGGATGGTTTAAAGGGTTATAAGCTTTGGAACCCAATAACGAGGAAGGTTGTGTAAAGCCGAGATGTGGTGTTCAGAGAGATAAAAGATGTTATTAAACATGAAGTCCAACCAAAGGAATCTAAGAAGATAGAGTTTGAGCTTAAGGAGGAAGAATCAGACTCTACAGCAAAGGAGGAATCAGAAGATGAAGAGACACAAACTCCGGGTGTGAGAATATCAGTTCAAGAAAGAAGGCATCCGAAAAGGTATAGTCTATCTGCTTTCTATTCAAATTTTGCTTTATCTGTTACTGATGATGCTCCCATAACTGTGAAGGAAGCAGTAGATTCAGAGGATGGAAAACTCTGGAAAGAGGCCATGGTTGATGAAATGGCATCTTTGCATAAAAATGAAGTTTGGGATCTGGTGGAGTTAGTGGCTAGAAGGAAACCCATTGGCAGTAAATGGGTGTTCAATAAGAAGACAAATGCAGAAGGAAAGGTGGAGAAATACAAAGCTTGGTTGGTATCAAAAGGTTATTCCCAGGTGCGAAGAATTGATTTTGGTGATATTTTTTCTCCTATTGCCAAGGTAGCTTATATTATATTACTTTTATATGTTGTTGTTGCTTTTGATTTTGAGGTAGAACAGATGGATGTGAAGACGACATTTCTTCACGGGGATCCGAAAGAGGAGATCTGCATGAAGCAACCTGAAGGTTTTTCAGTGAAGGGTAAGAAAGAAATGGTATGCAAGTTAAAGAAGTCTCTGTATGGGTTAAAACAGTCACCAAGGATGTGGTATCAAAAATTTGATACATTTATACGGGGACTTGGCTTCACCAGAATCAAAGGAGATCACTGTGTGTATTTTAAATTAATTGGTGACCATGTTATTTATCTGGTCTTGTATGTGGATGATATGTTGCTGGTTGGAAATGACAAAGAAATTATCTAGGATCTGAAAACCCAATTGTCCTCCAAATTTGACATGAAAGATCTTGGTGCTGCAAACTATATTTTGGGCATGGAAATTAAAAGATACTAGGAAAAGAGGAAGCTCTGGTTAAACCAGAGGAAGTATGTCGAGACAATACTGCAGAGGTTTAATATGCAGGATAGTAAACTGGTAAAGGTTCCTATTCCTGTAGGTGTGAGGTTATCTACTGAATAGTGTCCCAAGACATAAGAAGAGGAAGAGGAAATTTCTCGTGTTCCATATGCAAGTGCATTCGGTAGCCTAATGTATGCAATGGTCTGTACTAGACCAGACATTGCACATGTAGTGGGAGTATTGAGCAGGTTTATGTCAAAACCAAGGAAGGAGCATTGGACAGCAGTGAAGCGAGATTTTTAAGTATTTGCGTGGCACTAATGATTATGGTCTCTGCTACCAAGGAAGAACAAGATTGGACAAAGTGTTGGATATTTGTGGCTTTGTTGATGCAGACTGGGTTGGAGATCTGGACCAGAGAAGATCTACAAATGGGTATGTGTTTAACCTATTTGGAGGTGCAGTCAGTTGGATGAGTAAGAAACAATCTGTAGTGGCACTATCAACTACATAGGCAGAATACATGGCAGCCACTCATGCAAGCAAGGAAGCAGTTTGGTTGCAGAGATTATGTTCAAGTATGGGGTTTGTACACTGAGCTATAAGGATAGACTGTGACAGCCAAAGTGCAATTTTTTTGGCAAAGAACCATGCATATCACTCAAAGACAAAGCACATTGATGTTCAATATCACTTTGTGAGGGATATGATAGAAGACAAAAAGGTGTTGCTGGTAAAGGTGGACACTTTGAAGAATATTGTAGATTCATTGACAAAATCTATGAGCTCTAAGAAGTTCTCATGGTGTAGAGAAACAATGGGCATTGCAGGGCTAGATAAATGACTAAGCTCTCTTGTGGCCCCATGTGGAATGAAAATAACAATGGTAGAATGTTGGGTTGTGCTATATTCTTTCCACGACTAGCCCATGTAGTTAACCAGGGGGTTAGAGGGGGGGCGAAGCCCCCCCTTCATTGCACCAATTGCATAGTGGGGGGGTCACAGGGGGTTTGAGGGGTGCAAGTAACCCCCCTCTATGGGGTTCGCGGTAGCGCCCCAGAAAATTTTGTTTTTTGGACCCTATATTAGGTTGGGCGGACCTACCTATGGTTTTGTGCATGTTTTTTGAACATGGTTTTGGACGCGATGGTTTTTGGTCCATGGTTTTGGACGCGATAGTTTTCGTTCCATGGTATTGGATGCTTCGGCATGTATAAATATGTATTGTAACATTAAAAGGAACATAATCAAAAATCAAGCTAGTAGTCCTGGTTTTGGGATCCAGGGGAAAATCTCTATGTATATGTGTTTTATGTGTTACGCTCTCACATTGTTTATTTTCTGTGTTTTAGAATTCGTATGTAGGTAATTTCTATACAGGGTTAAAATCTACAATCTCCTCACTTCTTAATATAGATTTGACAACTAACATGTAAAAATAATATTATTCATATTATATGATGTGTAATCCATTTTATGTTCACTTCACACACACATATACATTATATTTTAATGGTCATATTGAATAAAATAATTTTATATCAACTTAATGTATTGAAAATAAAGTAATTTTAATTAAAAAACTTGCTATATTTTCATTTTTACATTACAATATATATTTGTAGTTTATTTCATTTTTAATATGGATTTGATATATAATACTTAAAAAGATATTCATAACGAACAATTAATGTGGGTAATAAATCAAACATTTAAACACCAAATATAAATAAAAAGAGACAAGTGTTAATTCTAGGGTACGATAGATTTGTAATTCCTTTGGATTTGACATGCAACATTTTAAAAAATATTAGTAAAAAAATAATTCTAATTATAAGCCCTAAGGATTAGCTAAATTGGTTGAGTTCTCATTGCTAAGTACCTCGCCGATTGGGAGGTCACGAGGGAAATTCTCCTTGACACCCTTGGGGTTAGGCCCTGCTAGTTTGGCTCCCTTCAGGTTGATCTGATCATATTCTCCATCATGGAAAAAAAAACTCTAATAATATATATATAGACACGCACACACAACACCATGCATTAACATTTTAATTTGGAGAATTTGAATCATACATAAAATATTTCAATGTTAAGTATGTATATACTGTATAAAACAAATGAAAAAAATTATATTTAAAAGATTTTGTAAGTGTTTAGTTCAGACTAGTTTAGATCCATTTTAACTCTATACCTACCAAGAGTTTGGAATTAAATCTCTCGAGATGTATAATTTTTTTTTCAAAATTTTCTCTCAAAATAAATTTTACACTATGAGACATTAAAAATATTAAAATAACACTTACATTATCAAATTGAAAAAAATAACAAAACTAAAATCAATGTTAGCTACAAATAAAATATTTAAGTTTCGAGTGTAATTTTACATGAACTTTATGTAACGAAAGATAAAATAATTGAAAATAAAACAACAATAATTTACTTTTTAGTATGAGGTAGATATTTAATTTCTTCACATCATATAGAGTTGACAAAGATATTTAATTTCTTCACATCATATAGAGTTGACAAATAACATGTAAAAGAATCTTATTGATATTATATGATTTTGGAGAATTTTTTACATGTTGTCATTTTACTATAAGATATTACCCAATCTAAATTTAAATATTTTATTTGATGCCTCTAAATTTCTTCGATTCATATGTTAATCCTTATTTTAATCATTTCCCATTGTAAGCTTGTTTCCCTTAATATTTCTAATTTCTTCTTTTTATTATATGAGACCCTTATTCTAGACCAATAGTATGGGGAAATTTTGAAAAGGTTGGGATTTCGTGTGTTTGTATTGACCCACCTTGTTATCATATAAATTATACATGTTAGAAAACGGGACAATACTCAGAGGGGGTGAATCAATATTATAGGAATTTTACAACTTTCTTTTGCTTGCACAAGATATTAGGCACCAATTAATAATTCAACAACTAATTCAGATGAACATGGTAAGAATGAACATAAAACACACAAGATATCACACATAAATTCTTTAAAAAAAATTCTTAAATCTCTTCACAAGGAAAGCTACTACTCGATGTTACAAAGTTATCTAGCTAAAACCAACAAGAAAATACTACTCCTTGATTTATCAACTACATCTGAAAAAGGCTCCAACCCCTAAGTTTATCAGCTACCATTGAAAGTAGCTCAAATCCATAACTTTTATCAGCAACTACCGAAAGGGGCTACAACCATTTCCTTGGAAGCCACAACTTGCTTGGCCCTAATGATTCATATTTCATACCATTTTCATACTCAAATCATGAAGCCATTCCTTTTACAAAGTACATAAGTTTCTCTCTTCAAACACTCATCAAAACCACCATAAAACCTCCTTCAACAATCTATGATCACTCAACAAAACACCAACAGGATCAATCCATCTCACATACTCACAACCAACCGGGGAAAATTTTAAGGATACAAATTTATTTTAAAGTTTAGAAACCTTATCAAATCTTACTAGTCGCTAACAGGCAAAGTATAAAATGTTTGAAGATGCTTTTGTAAAAATATTTAAATTTATAATGATTTTATAGTCTTTGTAAAATTTTGGCAATTTTTAAGGTAAAATAATTTTATGCTATAGAATTTGGGCAAATAATTTTTAGAAAAAAATGGAAATTGACAAATATGTTTTTTGGAAAAAAAAATGGAAAATTATCCCACTTGTGAATATTAACCCCTAAAATTTTCCCTACAACCAACACAATTAATCACATCTTGCAAATTTGATTACGCTTTAAAAAAATTTGAACTAATATTTGTAGTTCTTTTCTCTTTAGTTAACTTGTACATTAATGCTTGCATGAATATTTATTTTTTCCTTTGTCTTGCTTCTGTCAAGTCATATTGAAAAAATGAGCTCTATTGCTCAATTTTGTTATTCTGTTGTTTTTCATAATTTAGCTATGTCTTTCTAAATTTTCTGCATTGTTAATTTTAGCCAAACTGCCAAATTTTCTTCCAAAGTTGTTCATGCCACTATTCTTGCTACCAACTCATTCATTCCTATTTATTATTAATTTTTAGTGTTGCGCTTTATTTGGCACTGACACCAAATATCAATACGAAATCTTATATGTCGACTGATTCATGTTTTAAGCCTTCAAACATAGCCAAAGCGCTTAAATACCACCAAATGTAAAATCTTCAAACTCATTACACCTTTAAGCCCTGAGGGATTATTTCCTTTTACATTTATCCATGCCCTTGGTCTTCAACTCTGCACATAACCTTGTCTTGGCCTTTAAGTTTGGTCCCCGACTCTATTTCCTTGGTACAATTTTATAAACACCTCTACGATTGTAGGTCTGGAGTTATGTGTCAAGTGGGCCCATCTTCGCACATTCTATCTTTGATACCGCCCTCCAATTTATACGTCATTTTATTCTACAGCTATCCCAGAGTTGAAGCAACCCAAAGCGTCCTCCTTTATGCTCAGTTGAAATTTTTCTAGGTTTGGGGGCCAAGATAAGGTCTCTCAGTGGGTAGCACTACCACATTGTGAACCAATCAACAACTAGCCAAGGTGATTTGTCTCTCATAGCTGCCACATATGCTCGGTGCCTAGTCAGCCCAAATATTTTTGCTTGTCGCAATTTATTTCCTTTGAGGGCCAACCATCTGGGGTGATGACATGCTTACATTACCAATGCCACGTAGTGTCATCTGAGTGGTGACACAGGTCACTCATATTTGGCCCCTTCGACCACCTGAAAATGCCAAAAAGGCATGTCACATGTTCGCTATAACGACATCATTCTGATGTCATCCTTAGCAAGTAAAATACCACCATGCGTCATTCAAAATGAAGAGAGAAAGGATCTTGGGCCTTTGGTTTTGCAAAAATATTTTATATTAAAATTAAAGTGGTTGGACCTTTGGTTTTGCTACAACACCTCACCTCACACCACATTACTTGACCGTACATCATCCCAGGATTTAAATTCTTTGTGCATGCCTTAGCACCTCTAAGGAAAGCCTCGTAGGGTGATATGGATTTGGGGACTACCCATTGTAGAAATCCACCAATGAGAGCCTTTATCGTCCCTATGAGGACTATCCACGTCTGCTCAGGATTATGTCACCCCGGTTGTTCCCTTTTTTAACACAACTTTGATACCATCGAGGGGACATCCACCTAGGTGAGCTACATAGTGGTTCTGTCGTTGGGCTAATAAACTCTTCATCCACCGCTCCATTGTCATGCCATGTTGACCTATAAATTCACTTAGTTGCTTTGCTAATAGCTATGTTAGGGTTTAGAAAAAGCACCATACTTAACTTTCTCCAAATGATGCTCCAACAACTTAGCTTTGAAATTTTGTATTTTAGGGTACTTAAACTTTGACTGCCAATAACTTATAATCGAGAAGAGAAGTTTTGAACTTTCATATACCACTAAAACCTCTTTCAGAGCTCTATCCATATAGGTGGGTCCCAAGTCCACTTTAGCTCATCTATTAAGATGAAAATGGCTTTAAAGTCACTTCACCTTCACCATCTTTTCCTTTCATGTATATTGAGTTGATATTCATACTTATTGCAATCATATCTTATTTTTTATTCATCCTCATCACCTTTACTATCAATTATAAGACATTTCTAACATTCTCCCCCTTTGGTGTTAATGGTAAAATCATGATTAAATAAAATTAGTACCATAAAAGAAATAAAAGTGAAGTGTGCTTCTTATTTCTCCTTCTCTTTTATATTCACCCCCTTTGGATGCTACTCCTTCTATGATGAACTTATCCTTTGTGTGTTGCATCTATGGTCTACTTTTGCTAGTGTACTTCTCCTTTTGTGGTGTTACCTCTCTCGCTTTATTCATTTGAGGTAATTCTCCCTTTGACTTTGAGATCCTTCTCCTTCTTTTGTTTGATCACCAATACTTCTCCCCCTTTGACATCAATGCCAAATATACCAACATGCTACCCTTGCCAACAATCTCCCCTTGTCTTGTTGATCCCGTGGACCTATTATAGCTGCTACAACCACCCTCCAACATTTTGCCTATGATTTGATTTCGAAGCCTTCAATTTTGTCCGCGGGAGCTTATCTTTGATTGTCGTCAAGTATTCATGTTTTGATCGAGACTTATCTTTCCATGATGTGCTTGTGTTTTGTTGTTTTTCTACTTATCTGATCTTTTTGAGTCACAAGAAAGCCTTTTGACTTGACCTTGCAGAATTCCTGGACTTTCCTCCCAAAACTACGCAATCTTGGAAGGCAAGACAACCTTGATGATAGAAACTACACAATCCAGAATGACAGCTCAACCTTGAGCTTGAAAATTGCATAATCATGGATTGCAGCCCAACGTTAAGATTAAAAACTATGCAATCCATCCCTTGTGCTCAGAAACTGTGCAAAGCATTGAGCGGGGAAGTTTTCGAGTTCCCCATAATTATGCAATCCTTCTTAGTAATATGCATGGAAATTTTCCTAGAAAGGAAAAAAATAAAAAAAATAAAAAAGGGAAAATAAATCCCTAGAAAATAGAGAGTCATTATTAGTTTGCTGAAGGTGGCATAATCGCTATTTTTAGAAATTTATGCCAAGTGTCACTTTTTCCTTGATTTTAGGCATGCATGTCATAAACCCTAATAAACCCAAATATATTTAATTGGCACCTCTAGAGCTCATGTGTACATTCAATCTTGGACCTCTAACATTCCCAAATCAAGAAGCCTTTGGTGGAGTTTGTGTCAGTTTTCCGGATGGGTTTTGCTTTTGTCATCTTTTGTTGCATTTTGTGTCTCTTTTTTTCATTCCATTTTTGTGAGTGTTTTTTTGCTTGCTTCTCTTCATGGTTGCTAGTGTTTTAAGTCATATTAGTTTTTAGAAGGGTTGATTCAGTTTTTCATTCACCTTGCATAAGTGTCGCATCATTTTTCTTGTTTTTTCACTCTGGGGATCATCATTTCGATGACTCCCCTTGCACGCTTATTTTTCCTTATATTTGTTGAGTTTCATCACTTAATTCACATTGATACATCCATACTTAGTCATATCTTCACTTTAAATTCACATTTATTTTTCCTTATATTTGTTGAGTTTCATCACTTAATTCACATTGATACATCCATACTTAGTCATATCTTCACTTTAAATTGCATTATCACTTAGATCTACTTGTTTCCTACACCTTGATTGAGAAAATTTGTACTTCACTTGGCCATGGACTACCTTGCCCAGCCAATCATTGCATAAGTCCAAGGCTCAAGTTGAGAGCTTGGCCTTTGAGACTACACAATGCAAAGTACAAGTTGTTCCAACAACGCATTGCACAGTCATAAGGTTTAGTCATGCCACCTTGGCCACTAAGACTACACAATGCGCAATCTCTCCCTATCACTGCCCAAGATGAACTGCACATTACACAATCTCAAGCCCTAGGCTGCATCACTGGCTATTGAGACTATGTAATGCATAGTTCCCTCAGCTAGTCTACCTCCCTTGATCATGAGAATTGTGAAATTTCTCTCATTAGTCCGTGTGTTTTCTGCTTGATATTGCTTTGAAAGTTTGTTTACAAAAGCTAATGTAATCTTTCCGTGAGTGCCTTTTCCTCCTGTAGGTATCAAATCTATTGAGTACTTCTCTCTAGCAGTCATTGTTATCATGGCACACAAGAGAGATACTTCAAAAGACACCACAAAAAGTAGTATCAGGGAAGCAGTTGATAGTATGCCAGTAAACTTACCATTATATTTAGACACTCAATTGTTTGTGAAAAAGGATTCAGATCTTACATGGCAGAAAGTGAACGAATCTTTTTCAGCAAAGATCTTCTTTGAAGAAGATCTAGAGGAATGACAAGTATACATTAATGTCCAGAAATTACGGTTACACATGGTTGCATGCAAATATCCAGCCTTCACATGTGAAAATTTTATCCATTGGATTGTTTCACATATTGATGTAAATAATATTACTTTTAACAATGCCCCTAGAGAGACGCTTGCTACGTTTCTTGCAGAAGATTACTGTCTTATATACCATTTTATTGAGTCATAAACACTCATGGATTCATAATTATATGCTACCAACAACTATGTGGGCACGAAGGACATTGTTAAAGGCTGGGTGAAAGAGCCAGCAAAGTTCCGATAGACACCCACCAACATATACAAGACAAAATATCTTAGGAGGGCCTATCAATTGTTAATCATCCTAGCTTTTAGAATCTACGGTCAGTAGAGCATGGATACCTTTCCTAAAGGGTGGGAAATATTATTAGACTAGGTTGTGAATGAGGGGAATCTATTCAATGGATCAGACTTGTTGGATCGATAGTTAAATATCCATGTAGTGAACACACCGAATCCCCCCAAGGGCGAACAATCAAGATTCTACATGTATGACTAGATGTAATTTATGCACATATTTCATTCCATGGCATGAACTGGACTTGGACACCTTGAGATCCATCCATGCACATCCACTGCAGATTGTTCTCGGATTGTAGCTATATAGGAATTATGGAGAAGTTAACTAACCACTTCCTCATTCCGCTATATAAGATAACCTTTGAGGAAGAACCACCTTGCATGTCACGTGGGGAAATGGAAACAGTATCATAGATCTCATATTGGTTTTCCTCACGTGATGGCACATTCCTTAGAGTGTTGGGCAGTTAGAAGTCATCGCATCTCTTTCCAAGGTATGCTACCGATAAGCTTGTCATGAAAGAAGTTGCATATCATCTCTCCACAAGGTTGTCAATAGCTTTGCACATGAAGAATAAAATACCTTTTCCATATCTTCCTATGAAAATTTGGTTGTAAAAGATCAAGAACTTGAAGGTCACAGATATCGAAGGAAAGGCGATAAACAATTTTTCATTCGGTACTCAATACTTTAATTCGTACGATCCCCCTGGTATTTACAAAAGACCATTGTGCAGGAATTCATTTCGAGTTTCTTAATGGGACATTTCACTAGTTGGAGGAGGATCCAAGGAAGAATGTTTATAATGCCTCTAAGTCCTGCAAGCCAATCATTTTTGCAGGAACTTTAGAAGTGAATCCGCAGAAGGAAGCTACTCCGGAAGTAGTGCCAGCAAAAGGGATAAACCCCGCTCAAGATAAGGGAAAGATAAAGGTTGATTTTAGTACAGGGGGAGAACGAAGTCATAAGATGAAAGCGGATCCACCTATTATGAAAGCAGATTTAGTAGCAGAGGCAAAGAGAAAGCAGAGGATGCAGAGAGAATAATGGAGGAAGAGGGAAGAGTAGAGAATATTTGAGGAAGTAAATCATAATCAACAAGAAGAAGAGAATAAAAAGTAGGAAGAAGAAGAGATGCGTAGCGCAAGAGAAGAAGAAAAAATTCAGAAACAAGTTGAAGAGAAAGATCCAAATAGAAAACCATCAAAGGACAATAGACATATGTATGACACAGAGTTTTCCTAGTAGATTGAAGAGTTGATAGAGATAGTAGACATGGAGGAAGAATTAGAGCCATAGATTCAAGATGTCAACCCAATTCCTAGCACATAGCAAGTAATATTAAGTCTCCACCACCTCCAGCAGCAAATTCAGCTCTAGATGAGGAAGAGGAAGTTGTTCCTCTTGATGATGATCTGGTTATGGACATGTACAATATATTGTATAATGAACTCCAGAAGAAGATTGTATAACCACGTAAGAATATTTTTTCGGATGACCTCACATCGCCTTAATTTATTAGAGAAAGGGTGATTGTGGCAAACACCAGGAAGCACTTTAGGCTTGATGAAGCTACATGGGAGATGGTCGATCATATGCAAGCGATGTATCCTTCTCTATTCGCTAGTTGAACAAATTTCCTTGATATATGTCTTTGGTATATTCTTGGTATGATGTTTTGGTATATGTACATATGTATATGGATGTAGATACCTCCACGAACTATGTTATAAAGCTCCAATAAGAGGTATGGGTGTCATATCATGATGATTTCCATATTGTTATGTTGTCTTGTTGTTTCTCTTCTCAACAGGTTGATCATTGTAAATACTGCAATGACCTAAGTTATAAAGCTCCATGGGCAGTATGTTTTTCTTTTAGTAGTCTTATTGGTTGTATGTTTCATTGAACACCGAGGATGGTGTTCCCCCAAGGGGAAAGGGTCTGTAACAATCGTGGTAAAAAAAATCCATGTAATAAAAGTTAATAAAGGCAAAATAATAACCATGGTCACAGGACACGTATTCCAAGTTGAATGTTGGGAAAAACATCCTAGTGTGGGTGTTCATTTTGTTTATTATGTCTATGGAAATTGGCAAAGGCAATGGTTAATGGTATGGAAAGGAAAAGTGGCATTTATTGGAATTATTTATGAAAATAATGGAAATTAGGATAAAAGGAAGGTGAAAGGTCACAGGTTGCATGTCAGGAGGAAAATGAAGGAAAATAATGGAAAATGAAGAAAATAGAGGCCTCGTTAATAAAAAGGCTTCTGAGGATCAGTTCATAGGATTTTCTCAGTTCATACTTTTTTCGTTTCAATTTTGGAGCTCTCCTTCTACTCTCTCTCTCTCTCATACTCTTGGATACGTAGAGGTTTCTTGGAGCACTCTTTGAGGAGTGTGTCATACTTGGGATTTTGAGAAAGAAGGCGAAGGAAGAGTAGGAAAGCACAAGAGGACATTGGGATCAAAAACTATAATGGGTGTTTCTTGCAGATATCAAGTTGTATGTATGATTTCCTTACTAGTTTTGGCATGCATGACATATGCATGTGGTGTCTTGGTCATGATTTGTCATTGGAATGGAGGATTTCCTAGATTGACAGTGGTATTACTTAGCCTTGCCATTTACTGGATAGTCGTGGTTCTCATGTTCCTTTGGTTGTGGGATGAGTTATTAGTTCCTGAAACCTTAGTTGGATCAATGCTTTGGAGCCCTATAACAACTTGGGTTGAGTTATTAGTCCTGGAGCCTTGGTTGGACAAATGCATTGGACCATGAAAACAGTTATGGGTTGAGTTACTAGTTATGGAGCCTTGGTTGGAACAAATGCTCTGCAGCCCTAGACAACTTGCCTAGAGACCAATATGGTGATGGATAGCGATGTCCAACTGAGAGGTAGAATCATTGATTGAGGGTTGACATGGTTTGGCCTATGGAAGCCCTGGTTTGATTTTGATGGAATTTTTCTATGAGATCCCACATTCATGCTTGGAATATGGCACGGGGGTGATTGGTTGAAGAGATATTGGTTCAACCAATCTATGCTCAGGTGGAACATGGAAGTCCTGAACCTATTTGGCCTTTGCATTCATCAATAAGAGCTCTCTTTGTCCCTGGTATTTTATCAGTAAATATACTTTTCTATTTGTTGTTTATATGGTTGTTATATCCTTAATATTTTTGTTGATTATATGATGGTTATGAGTGAGTTCTATGATATTGATAATCTATGGCTCTCAACATGTTTTGGTTAATCTCTAAATTTACAATGAATATATGGATTAATAGATGGTAATGGAGTTATTGTGATGAGACATCAATGCTTCTTAGAGATTCTTAGATAAGTATGAGACACCTATGCTCATATCTATTGTTTAAACCCACAAAATGCATATTTATGACATGTTTGACGAAATTTATGTCATGACTAGTAGGGGTCCAATCAAGTCTTTGTTCAAGTATTTGAATTGTTATCATTTTTTTTATGTTACTTTTAATTTCCAGAATTTTTATGGAGTTTTGGACAATGGCCTGTGTCCTGGCTCTGAAAAAGTGGCACAAAATCTAGAGTCACTAGCATGGAACTACCTGGAAAATTCCACAATCACACGCATGCCTTGATGTGGGAGTGATTGGAGGGTCCCAGTCGCATGCATGCCCATGTTAAGGGAGTAGATAAGGATTTAATGCAACAAAATGTCAACTTGTCCTAGGGACTCATCACCTGGATAGGATGGATGTCTTCTGGGGGTTCTGTTGCAGGTGTAGAAGGTCAGGTTGTCTATGTTCCATTGGTTCCACTTCCTTAACTAACACATAAGGGGTTGAATCATATCATAATAACTATTTGTCACATGTTTACCTTGGTTGGTCAGTTACTTAGGTAGATGTGGGAGGAGGGTGTTACACAATCCATGATGGTTGAGATAGAAGGTACTCTTTTTAACCAAATTGTCTTTGTTTTAGTAGATCTAGGTGCTAGTTTTAGCTATACTAGTCCCCAAATAGTGAAAAATGTAAATTAAATTTAGAAAAATACAAAAATGCTTGGTTGGTCCAATTGGATACTGGAACTAAAAGGAAGGTTACTAATTGGGTCAAGGCCTATCCCATTGAATTAAATGGAAATAAAGAAACCATAAATCTAAATTATTTACCTTTGAGCTCTTATGATATATTGGTGGTTATGGATTGGCTAGAGGGACATAAAGCAATTGTTAATTGTTTAGATAATATTGTTACATGTACCATGGAAAATGGAGACATATAGATTGTAAAAGGTATACCCTGGACCATTTTTATCTGGCAAATATTTGCCTTACAGTTAAAGAGGTGTGCTAAAAAAGGGTGTGGACTGTTTGATATTAAAGTATAGGATCACTCACAAGAAACTAAAACCAGAACCTTAGATGACTTAGAGTTGATACAAGAATACAAAAATGTGTTTCCAGATGAGATTCTTAGATTTCTACCTACGAGAGACATTGACTTCTCAATCGAGATTATGTGGGGGGGCACATGAGTGTCTAAAGAGCCCTGCAAAATGAGTGTGCCATAACCAATGGAGCTAAAAATGAAACTTCAAGAATTACTAGATAAAGGATATATCAAACCAAGTGTTTCACCATGGTGAGCACCAATTTTATTTGCGAAAAAGAAATATGGTACTATTGGATTATGTATTGAGCATATGAAATTGAATAAGTTAACAATTAAAAACAAATATCCACTTCCTATAATCATAGAATTATTTGATCAAGCGATAGGGGACACTATTTTCTCTAAAATAGATTTAAGGTCTAGATATCATCAATTAAGGATTAAAAAATAAGATATTCCCATAACAACATTCAGAACTAGATATGGGAACTATGAGCTTATTGTACTTCCATTTGGACTTACAAATGCGCCAGCTACTTTTATGTGCTTGATGAATAGTGTTTTTAGTCAATAATTGGATAAATTTGTGTTAGTATTTATTAATGGTATTCTAATTTATTCAAAGAAATCAGAGGAAAATTACTCAAGCACCTAAAGGTATTTTTGCAAAAATTTAGGGAACATCGACTTTATTCTAAGTTCAGTAATTTTGAAATTTACTAGGGCCAAATATAGTACTAATGGCTTGTAATCTCCAAGGATGGGATAGTTGAGGATCCTAAAAAAGTTAAAGACATTCTTAACTAGATGATTCCCAAGGATGTGGCAGATGTTAGAGGTTTATGGGTATTATCGTAGATTCATTAAGGGTCTCTAATATGACTCACCACATAACTTCCTTATAGAAGAAGCGAGTTAAATTTGAATGGACGCAGAAATGTCAAGAGTGTTTTGAATAGTTGAAGAATATGCTAACTGCCACGCCTATACTTAGAATAGTTTACCCTAAAAAAGATTTCACAATTCGTACTAATTCTTATTTAGAAGGCTTAAGAGGAGTATTAATGCAAGAAAATTATGTGGTGGCCTACAAGTCTAGAAAATTAAAATAACATGAAATAAATTACGAACCATATGATTTGGAATTAGTTCTAGTCATATACACACTAAAAATGTGGTGTCATTATTTAATTGGTAAGAAATTCATGTTAGTCACTGATAATCTTAGTTTAAAATACTTTTTTAATTTGCCTTGCTTGAATGCTAGACAAGCTAGATGGATGACATTCTTAAGCGAGAATGATTTTAACATTAAAAGTATCAAGAGGAAGGAAAATAAAGTTGTTGATGCGCTAAGTAAAAGTTTGAATCAGGTTTGTAAGGTATCCATAGGTAGTGTTAAAACATATTTCATAGAACAAATAAGAAAAATGACTTTGGAAGATTAAACTTACAATCAGATCTAGTAAAGGTTGAAAACTAATGTTGATCAATTAGAAAAGACATAATATGTAATTAATGATAATGATCTGTTAACATCTAAAGACATAAGTTGTGTCCTTAATGTGCTCAGGATCAAACAATTAATTCTTGATGAACAACATAATAATCCTTTCTTGGCTTATCTAGGTTATCATAAAATTCTTTCAGCACATTGAAAAGAATTCTTCTGGCCATAAATGAAAAAGTAGGTAGTTGTGTATTTAGTGAAATTCCAAGAGTGTCAAAGTGTAAAGGTAGAACATTAGCAATTTGCAGGTTTGTTGAACTCTTTTCCTTTACTAGGATGGGAGTGGGAAATAATTTCAGTAGATTTTATCACTGGATTGCCTTAGAATAAAAGAAAACATGAGTCAATCATGTTTGTAGTACATAAACTGAAAAAATATGCCCACTTTATACCTATTCAATACACTTATGAAGTTGTTCATGTGGTAGAGTTCTTTATGAATGAAATTTTCAAATTACATGGAATACCAAAAACTGTTATATCTTATAGGGATGTGAAGTTTACTTACAACTACTAGAAAACATGTTTGTAGGAATGGGCACAGAGCTAAACTTTAGCATTCACAGACAGATGGGAGAACTAAAATGATCAATCATATCCTTGAAGACATGTTACACATGTATGTAATGGATCAAACCACGAAGTGGGAAGAGTATTTTCATTTAGTTGAGTTTTCCTATAATAAGAGTTATCAGGCATCCCTCAAAATGAGACCATTTGAAGTTCTATATGGGCGAAAGTTCCATACTCCCTTGATTTGAAGTCATCCTAATGATAGACTTGTTTAAGGACCATATCTTTTGTAGGAAATGGAACAAATTGTGAAGAAAGTAAATCAAAACCTAAAAAAAGCTTGGGATAGACAGAAGTGTTATGCATATTTAAAAGGACACATAAGTAATTTCAAATATGGGAACATGTATATATTAAAGTTTTACCAAAGAAAATTACCCTAGAACTGGGAGGTTGTGCTAACTTAGCTCCCTAGTTTTGTGGAACATTTGAAATAGTAGCAAGAGTAGCACTAGTGGCCTGCCATCTAGCATTAGTAGCTCACATTAACATTCAAAATGTATTTCATGTGTCTCTTTTGAAAAGACACATTCATGATCCAAATCATATTATTGATTGGAATTTTTTACAGGTCGAACTGGAAGGAGTGTTCTAAGTAGGGCCTCTACAAACATTAGACTGGAGGGAAACTATACTCTGGAATCGAGCCATCACCCAGGTTAAAGTGAAATGGAAGCACTTTGGGCCTAAGGAGGACACCTGGGAGATGGAAAAGAAAATGAAAGAGGCATTTCCTATGTTATTCCAGAAGGCATGAATGGAGAAAAACACTAAGGACAATATTCCTTTTAAGGGGAGGGAAAATGTGGTGCCTCTGATAAAATTATTTCTTATCGGACTTTTATGACTTTTATTTTCATAAGTTTGGATGATGACCATGAGGCTAAAAGGTAAAGTTGAACATGTTTATGAGAATGTAATTATTTATTACTATAATGAAATTTCGTTACTATTTTTTAGTTTGAAAATATAAGAGGAGCCACCATGTGAGTAGTCAGGCTCCCAACTACAAGGAAATAGTTATAAATTAGTTATGGTCAAATAAAGGATAGTTTCCACAAAAAAAGGAAAAATCCTCCATCTTCCAAGAAATTATTTTTGTTACCACCAAAATTTTCATGATGGGAGAGAAAGCTCATGGGTGAAGGAAGATAATCCAAAAAAGTAAGATTACAGGAGAGAAAGACAATCTGAAAATTAAGGTTTTAGTGGAAGAGAAATATTGAACCTACAAAAAATAAAATTACGACCTGAGATTTAGTAGGACGTTGTTAGGGCTTATGGAAGATGAATTGTGAGATAAAACCAATTAATTTCCTTGCAAAAAGGAAGCCTATTTCTCGGGGGGTACTTTAGGTATAACATTTGAACAATTTGGAGGAACATGGTACCTCCTTCTATATTTATAAAAAAATGTATATAAGCAACTGGGTTTTCCTGATATGCTTTGATTGAGAATTTGGAATCCCAAGATTTGGTTAAGTTTCTATGTATGGAAGAGAAATGAATATAAGGTTAATAAGTATATGGTCTATTTTCAAGAAGGACTTAACTTCTGTTATAAATTGTTTTATGAAAAAGGTTGTCTATTTATGCTAAATATTTTTTTTAGTTAAACTTCAAAGTAATATTGTAAGGGAAACTATGAAATATGTAGGAGATTATTACAAATAAGCACCATATAAAGTTTCTATATATAACCACGAAAGATAGGGTTAACCTAGTTATGGGTTGACCTAAGGGAATGTTCTCAAGTTATTTCACAAGAAGTCTCCATCGTAATATGGTAAACCCTTAAAAAAAAATTAAGTATTGAAACTTGGTAGCCACGAGTCTTACATTCAAAACTTATGAAGTAAGATTTTCCCTAAACTATCTAGTCTATAACTATATCTTTATATAGATATATTCAATAAATAATAAATATAAATCAACATCACATGACTATTGATCCTTATATTTAACCATCAATGAAATGTGTAGGAAGATAAAATGAAAAGTAGAAAAAAGAAGCTACAAAAAGGCTCAAGAAAAATAAACCATTATAGGTCATGTTATCTACATGAATTAGTTATGTCTATCCTGCTCATAAGATGGAATATATTAACATTTTAAAACACAAAACTAGGGTGGAAACACTCAAAACAAACTTGAAAATTTGTGAGTAGATATCTTATTACATAATGTAGTCACCCATGTACAGCCTAAATAAAATAACATAAGGAACTCAGGTATATTAAATCTTTGGTACACATATAAAATATCGAGTAACTTGAAAGACTATTATAAATAATAAAAAATAATGGAAATTAAGGTAGTGTAATTAGAGCAGGGTGTTCCAAAGGTAAATTCCCAAACTAAATTTTAACCCAATTAAAATAATACATATGTGAACCCAGAAGGGTTTATTTTCCTTTGAAAAGAAAATTGGAAAACTAGAAAATAATTTGTAAAAGCATATGGCCATGGTCATGACCATTCTAGGTTTACAAGGAATGTTTGCTTGAGACAGAGGTAAGCATGTATGGAAGAAGAGGTAGGGGATAGATCCTTGGAAAATTTTTGAGGCATAAAGGTAATCCCAAGAAGGAAAAACCCTGATAGGAATAGGTGCAAACCTATAGAACTTAAGAGAACTAAATTAAAATAGCATAACGTAACATAAAAATTTGTATGTGTTTAGAAATAAATAATGTAATACACAGTGGATGGATAATTACCTGAGCATGCACCTCACTTTCTCGTTGAACCCTAACATGTGCAATAATAATACTCAAGGGTGAGAGCTAAGAAAATTGCAAAGCAAGTTGGAAAAGCCTTTTCTGATTATATATAAGTCATGGTGCATTAAAATTCTTACCATAGATAAAACACTTGAGAAAATAGATAATCTCTTGAGAAATCTTAACGTAGAACCTTGTACAAAGAAAAATCCCCAATTATAATAAAATAATTGAGGGTAATTAAATGAAAATTTGGAGAAAAGGTGAACCCAAGAAACCTTGATATATTAAAGTAGAATAGGAAAAGGAGTTTTTTGCGAGAACCCTACTAGTATTTCCTATAGGTGACAGCATTGAGCAAGAAATGAGCTAAAAAACTAGAGAAGGGTTACTATCGTCAACCTTTGAAACCATAAAAAGATAAACCAAGAGAAATAGTGAAATCCTCTTTCAAAGTTTCCTAAGAAAACCCTAAGATTTCCTAAGTAGTTTAGGAACCGTTAGAGAAATTTTGAGGTCTAAAATGGCCTCAAAACAAAAATGTACAACCAAAATCAACTTTATAAGAATGAATAGTATTCAAGATGATGATGTCAACCATGGGGGATGAATAGTACTCAAGATGATGATGTCAACCATGGGGGATGATTCACCATTTTAGTAGTAAAAAAATAAAAATATTAAAAAAATAAAAAAATCAACACGTGTTTTCAAGTTATCTCCCAAAGGTTTTACTCAAATTTTGAGGAAGAGCACTTTTTGGATGCATAATTTAATTCCTTATCCAAGAAGAACCCATGTTACATACTTTTTATGGACCAAGTTACATGAAATGTGAGAAATACATGGAAAACATGATTGCAATCACGTTTTTATTGGGAATTAGGATTATCGTTAGACCAAAACCTACAGGTGTTAGTCAATGATCACATGGCCATAGATAAGGATCTACGAGTGGGAATTAGTCCATGTCACAAAGCACACAGGGAGCGTTGGTTTATCCAATGTCCATCAATTCCATCCCAACTCGAGTCAGGTGTGTATCAAACACGTGACTTATGCTCTAATACCATTTGTTGGGAATCATGATGATCTTTACACCAAAACCCATAGGTGTTAGTCAACGATCACATTTCCAGAGATAAGGATCCATGAGAGGCGATTACTCCATGTCGCGAAACACACAGGGAGCGTTGGTTTATCCAATGTCCAACATTTTTTTCATGTATTTCTCATTTTTTGTATAGCATGGTTCATCAAAAGTATGAAACATGGGTACTCTTTTGATGAGAAATTAAATTCCACATCCAACGAGTGCTCCCACTTGAAAGTTTAATAAAACCATAGGGAGATAAGTTTAAAATGTAGTTTTTTCCTTTTTCCCTCTAAAATTTGATGATGTAATCTAATATTATTTTAATATTTCTGATATTATTTTGTAATATTCCTTAGGAGTCCCATTTTAGACCTCAAAATTTGTCTAATGGAAGTAGAATAATTAAGTAAAAATACTTTAAGATCAAGATGATTATGTAAGGAGGATACTCCCAAAATATCTCCAAGAAACCCTAATGTGAAGAATTTATGAGTATACTCTCCAACAAGTTTAAAAATTGAGTAAACTATTGTAGTAAGTAAATAACTCTGAAGGGAAAAAGACCACAAATAATAATGTGCATGTTACTGATAGAGAGCAAAAGACCTTGTACGAAGAGACTATAGTAATAGGTCTACTAGTTCCACAACATAAATTGAGTCATAATACATGACACTGAGGAGAACTCAAAACCTGGTAGAGTCCAAACTTATGTCAAGAATGAATAAACCCTTGAACGGTGTAGAGATTAGAGAACCAAAGTTGTCGATGAAAATGATAATGGATTCATAGACGAAGGGTAGGGTGAGGTTAGTTACCCTAACCACCCTTTGAGGGAAATATTCACTGTCAAAAAATTTGCAGTAGATCTGAGTCATTCAAAAATTCATAGACCACATGGCCCAAACAAGTGGTAGACTTAAAATACTCCACACAATGTTGTGTGAACTCACCAAGAATGGTTTCTCTTGTTCACAACCCAAACCATCTCAAAATGTTAACAAGGGAAAAATTGTAGAACTACCTTGGAACCTTTGTCCCATCATGGTGTTGGGATATGGAATGAGTTTCTTGTTATAAGTATACTTATATACATGTTTGGTGAACCAAGTATCGATACTAATGTTATATAGAAACCCCCTTTTTTTCAAAGTTTCAAATTTGATCTAAGCTTGGGTGGACCAACCTCAAGTGCTTAGGAAAATAATGTTGGTCTTAATCTAACTTGTGAAAAACCTCTATGGATCCTTAATAAATTGAGAGCTTGTGCATGTATTGAGTTGGAAAATGAGATTTATTAATCTTTTTATGAATCAAGAAGTTTCTTTAAATTCAAAAGATTAAATCGTGATGTGGCACTTCTCAAAATTATGTTGCCCTCACTCTTACTAGATTTATTAGCCAATGGTTTCTTACCCAGACCTAACATGGAATTTCCAAATAGTAGTGCTTTACATACATTGATAGGAAAAAAGTGTCATAAAACCCATAAAACAAAAAGAAAACAAAACGGGCATTAGACATCATCAAGTTTTACCAGAGTTGGATGATCAGGACCCAATCCAGGGTGTGGCAGAGGTTTGAATCCACAATGTACATTCCCCTCCATGTGATCCAAGTGGATTTCTAAATGGTCGAGCTACTCATGGATGCATCATTTCCCTCTCCAAAAACTAACCAGTATACCATGTATCTCCAACAAGTTGTGTTATATGTGATTTATAAAATCTATATTGTCACTGTGATACTGATCATCTTGTCGGTCCCTATTAAATTGGTCCAACACATCACTCATCTTTTGAATCACAATACCATAGTATTCTATTGTAGGAAGGTTTCCTATAGAGGGAAAATACTAAGAGAATGAAATGAATATTATTTCACCATGGCTTTGTTCATGCTGTTGCTTCCAAACCGAGATTCTTCTCTGTTGGGTTGTGTTATATTATTTCCACCACTAGCCTGTGTAGTTAAGCGGGGGGTTAGAGGGGGGGTGGAGCCCCCCCTTCGTTGTGCCGATTGTGTAACCGGGGGATCATAGTGGGGGCGGTATCCCCCCACTGTCCAGGGGGTTTGAGGGGGGCAGGTAGCCCTCATCTACGGGGTCTGGGGCAACGACCGAGGGAAAAAAAAATTGGACCCTATATTAGGTTGGGCAAACCTACCTATGGTTTTGTGCTTGGTTTTCGCACATGGTTTTGAACGCGATGGTTTTTGGTCCATGGTTTTGGATGCAATGGTTTTAGGCCTATGGTATTGGATGCTTTGGCATGTATAAATATGTATTGTAACATTGAAAGGAACATAATGAAAAATCAAGCTGGTAGTCATGGTTTTGGGATCCAAGGAAAATCTCTGTGTATATGTGTTTTATGTGTTATGCTCTCGCATTTCTTATTTTATGTCTTTTAGAATTCGTATGCAGGTAATTTATGTACGGGGTTAAAACCTACATTTGGTATCAAAGTTGTTTTGGCTTCAAGGGGACACCTTTGTTGCTGAGGGGTTTCGCTCGAGCCTGCGGTAGACCCTGTTCAGTGGGAGATCTGCCGGATCGATTCTGGTGGTGAAATAAGATGGCGAGTAGTGGAAAGATATAGATCGAGAAATTTAATGGTTAGATTTTTGAGTTATGGAAACTCAAGATGGAGGATTTGTTGGTGGATAAAGATTAGTGGATCACGGTAGATATGGGTACTAAACCAATGAGAGTGTCCGATGAAGAATGGAATAAGTTGGATTGGAAGGCAAAGAGCACAATACGATTGTGTGTCTTAGATTCAGTATTGTTGAATGTATCAGGGGAAACTACGGCTAAGGATTTGTGGGACAAGTTAGGGACTTTGTACCAATCTAAGTCTCTAGTGAATAAACTATTCCTATGGAAAAAGTTGTATAACCTAAGGATGAAAGATGGAGACTCAATGACAGAGCATCTGAATGCATTTAATACTGTGGTAAGCTAGTTATTGTCTGTTGATATTAAAATTTCAGATGAAGATAAGTGAATTAGTTTGTTGTGTTCTCTACCAAATTTGTGGGATAGTCTGGTTATTGCAATAGTTAGCAATGCAATTACCTTGCAGTTTGATGAAATAGTCTCATCCTTGTTGACATAGAAGATGAGATAGAAAAATGTGGAGAGCCAGAAGGGTGATGCCTTGTCTGTACGAGTACTGTCCCAGAATAGAAACAAAAATAGGTCATCGAGTGGGAGATCTAAATCTAGAGGGAGATCTAAATCTCTAGGAAAACCTGCAAGGGTGGTGTGCTGGAAATGTGGAAAGGAAGGGCACTAGAAAAGGGACTTTAAATCTAAAGCTCCTGACAAAGGAAAGGGATCTGTTGATGCTCCTTCTGCAAAGGCGAAAACCACCTCAGATGAAGGTGGGGATGTGTACTTGGCTTCTTCAAATACACATGTAGATCATGAGGCATGGTTGATTGACTCAGGTGGATCCTTTCACTTCACTCCCCATTGAAAGTGGTTCTGCGAGTATGAGAAATATGATGGTGGTGATGTCTTCTTGGGGGATGATAGGAAGGCTAAAATCATTGGTCACGGAAAAGTAAAGTTGAAGTTGCAAGGTGGAAGGGTTAGAACACTTCTGGGTGTTGTGCATATTCTTGCATTAGCTAGAAATCCGATTTCAGTGAGGAAGTTTTATGATGCAGGTGTAAAAATAGTGTTCGAAAAGGATACCTACAAGATGTTTCGGGGAGCACTAGTATTGATGTGGGGAGTTTGAATTGGAACTCTGTATAAGCTGCAAGGTAGCACTGTTGTTGATGGGTGCAATAGTTTTGTGGTTCCTAAAAGTGGAGCAGAAAATCTAGTGGTCTCTGGAGAGAAGACCATACTGTGGCATCAAAGGCTTGGACATATTGGAGAGAAGGGCCTTCGAATACTTCATGGTAAAGGTATGGTAGAAGGTATGAGTAATATCTCTCTGGATTTTGATTTCTGTGAAAATTGTGTATATGGGAAGCAGAATCGAGTGAGTTTCCCCTCTAGTGGTAAGAGGGTGAAACACATATTTGAGCTTGTGCACAGTGATGTGTTTGGACTTGTGAAGGTTCCATCACTGGGTAAGTTTGTGTATTATGTATCATTTATAGATGACTTCTCAAGGAATATATGGATATATTTCCTTAAGGAGAAATCTGAATTGTTTGACAGGTTTAAAGAATTTAAGGCTCTGGTGGAAAACCAGACAGAGAAGAAGATAAAGGTGTTGAGGTCAAATAATGGTGGAGACTTTTGCAGCAAGGAATTTGAAGAATTCTGTAAGAAGTGTGAAACAGATATTAGAGATTATGCACAGTGATGTGTTTGGACTTGTGAAGGTTCCATCATTGGGTAAGTCTGTGTACTATGTATCATTTATAGATGACTTCTCAAGGAATACATGGATATATTTCCTTAAGAAGAAATCTGAGGTCTTTGACAGGCTTAAAGAATTTAAGGCTTTGGTGGAAAACCAGACAGAGAAGAAGATAAAGGTGTTGAGGTCACATATGGTGGAGAGTTTTGCAGCAAGGAATTTGAAGAATTCTATAAGAAGTGTGGTATATCACGACAGAAGACTACTCCATACACACCTGAGCAAAATGGAGTTGCAGAAAGAATGAACAAGACGTTTATGGAAAGGGAAAGAAGCATGCTCATTGGTGTTGGTTTAGGACAGGAATTCTAGGCAGAGGCGGTGGAGACAACATGTTACCTAGTCAATATATCACCTTCATCAGCGTTGGAGGATAAGACTCCACAAGAGGTATGGACTCGTAAGAAACCCTCTCTTTCACATCTAAGGATATTTGGATGTGGTGCATATGTACATGTTCCAAAGGAGAAAAGAACAAAGTTGGATAGTAAATCTGAAAAGTGCATCTTTATTAGGTATAAGGATGGTTTAAAGGGTTATAAGCTTTGGAACCCAGTAACAAGGAAGGTTGTGTACAACTGAGATGTGGTGTTCAGAGAGGTGAAAAATGTTATTAAACATGAAGTCCCATCAAATGAACCTGAGAAGATAGAGTTTGAGCTAAAGGAGGAAGAGTCAGACTCTACAGCAGAAGAGGAATCAGAAGATGAAGAGCCACAAACTCCGGTTGTGAGAAGATCAGTTTGAGAAGAAGGCAACCAAAAAGGTATAATCCATCTAATTTTTGTTCAAATGTTTCTTTATCTATTACTAATGATGATCCCAAAATTGTGAAGGAAGCAGTAGATTCAGAGGATGGAAAACTGTGGAAAGAGGCCATGGTTGATGAAATGGCATCTTTGCACAAAAATGAGGCTTGGGATCTGGTGGAGTTGTCAGCTGGAAGGAAACCCATTAGCAGCAAATGGGTGTTCAAGAAGAAGACAAATGCAGAAGGAAAGGTGGAGAAATACAAAGCTCGGTTGGTAGAAAAAGGTTATTCCCAAGTGTCAGAATTGATTTTGGTGATATTTTTTCTCATGTTGCCAAGGTAGCTTATATTAGATTACTTTTATCTGTTGCTACTGCTTTTGATTTTGACGTAGAACAGATGGATGTGAAGACAACATTTCTTCATGGGGATATAGAAAAGAGATCTACATGAAGAAACCTGAAGGATTTGCGGTGAGGGGTAAGAAAGCACTGGTATGCAAGTTAAAGAAGTCTTTGTATGGGTTAAAATAGTCAACAAGGATGTGGTAGTAGAAATTTGATACATTTATACGGGGACTTGGTGTTATAGACATATTTGGGCACTGCAACCCCAATCACATATGTCCATAAACCAAGGGCTTCTAAGTCCCTAAAAGTTTTGTTTCATGCACTAAAGGAGCAAGGTCAGCTGATTACACCACCTCCCAGAAGTTTTCCATGAAAATATACTCAGAACTAGTCAAAGCAAGACCATACAGACTACCCAGTGCTAAAGGTGCGATGCATCTCACCTGCCACATGCAAAAAGTGCGATGCATACTGGAAAGACCTTTAATAGGGTGTGATAAGCGAGAGAAGACAAATGGCACAAGCAGTTTGCTAGGTGGAAACCCGAGAATCTTCTAGAAACTGCTCATTTGACACTTGCCTCTCTAAGTTTGCCCAGGGATGAGTAAGAGATCTAAAATATCCATGTGGAACCAGGAACTATCAGAGAGATGACACTAATCAAAATCCCAGAAGCTGACTCACCCCCTGCAAATATCTATAAATGGATCCCTCATCCAAGAGATCCGAAGGTTGGAATTTGGTAATTTTCAAAGAGGTGTTGTTGGTTTCTCTTTGAAGACATTGTTGGGTGATCTTGCTTTGTGTGAGGTGAAGAGGGCTTTCAAGCTGGGAGGATGGCGCTAGGTCAGACCAAGTGGTTGTAATCATATTTTCTATGACTTTTACTAATAAAGCTATTTGAGTTTTCCTCCATATTCTTGTGTATCTCTGAATATTATGTTTATTATATGCATTTGTATGGCCAATATATATCTGATCCTATATTTTTTACAGTGAAAGATCTCTATTCTTTGATGGTATTATGCTGTTGTGAATCTACAGTTACTCTTTGAAGCTGGACAAGTAAGGAAGCAGTGGTGAGATTCTGTCAAAGGGGAAAGGAAACAAGCAAGGAGCTAAGTGGAAGACTGAGGTTGGTACTCTCTGCTTCTTTCCCATCTCTCTCTCTCGTAAAGGAAAAACAAGTGACTTTAATCTATTTGTTTCTAAGATAGCTACCTGTCTTAGTGGGACTAGCAGTTCTGAATAGACACTAGATTTCCCGATAACAAAATGGCGACTCCACTGGGGAGCGATTAGTTTGATTGCTTTTCTCTATTTTTTTGATTCATAAACCACAGATGGAGCCTAAAGTCAAGCCAGCTAGCCTTCGAACTGCATTTTCTATGCAAGTGCAAAGTAGATCAACATTTATTCAGTCAATCTCCGAGTTTGTTTATGAACTGAACAATTAACTTGCAAACATACTAAGTGCCCTAGAGGTAGCTTGAGTAACCTCATTAGATCAGCCCTGTACTTTGTAGTTACTGACTATCATTTGCTCGGCCTAAATCCCTGGACTAAACTGCAAACAGTGACCAAAAAACATGTTAAAGTCTCGTTCCTTGACCATCGCACCCTCTCCTTTAGGAAATTTGGATGCATCGCACCTCCCATGTGCAATAGGTGGGATGCATCCGTCTTTCCCTGTGTTGCAGGTGTGATGATCAGACAAGACTATATCTGCCTCCAAATTTTGGTTTTTTCTTCACTGTCTTCAGTTTTATTCAAGAGTTTTGTTGTCTGTGATCAGTAGACCACTGTTAAAACCCCCTTCCTTCCATCATCCAACCTCTATTGTACGAAGAATTGTGAATGTTTTTATGTTTTGTGTGCCATTTACAGTTCTATTTTACAAAGAAGTAGCTTAATCGAACTGTCGTCTTTTAATTTGGAAGTGTCACAAGTGTCGTTTTCAATCAAAGAAAAGAATCCCATCGTTCTTGATAGTTGATTATACTGTTACTCTTGTATTTGATCTGAATTAGTAGTATTTCAAGTGTCGAAAGAAATTTTCAATTCAAAATCGTAAAAGTGTCGTCTTGTCTCCTTTTCGTTTTTGAAAAGAAAATCGTTAGTATTGTCGCTTTGAAAGAAGGAATAGTTCAGATTTGTATTTAGCATTCTTTTTGTCATTCACACATTAAGAAAGCGGAAAACAAATACATGCACGTGCATTTGCATTTAGACTGCTTGTTGATTTTTATTTAGGACAGTGCATCTACTGTGTGCTCTCTGCTCTATGTTGAAAGAATTTCATTTCTCTTTCCTTAGTAGCTAGGATTTTCATTGCAAAAAGAAGATTAAACGACTGCTTATCATCTTATGTTGCATTTTAGGAATTGTATATCTACATCACATGGTGAACCTGAAAGGCAAATTTCTTAAGAAAGATCAACTGTAAAATAAATTTAATGAACATAAAAACGCTTTGGAACCTAACGCACAACATCTAGAAGTCTAGGCTAGAGATGTATTCCAGCGTCGTAAAGTCTGGTAACTGTCACTTTCATCGTAGGTTGGGTGATTCCTCCTCTTTGAGACGATAAGTGCCAGTACAGACTTGTGCTCCCACGTACCGTTGAGTATATATTATGAGACCACAATAGGCTATATCCTTTATCCTTAGGAAGCCGTGTCTGTTGCCCTATCGATCGCAATGCACTGAACACAGCATTCGGGAAGATTGACTACCATACCGTAAAAAGTATTCTGCATTTTGCGATTGGTTTGGTAATCCCTCTGTCTAGATTTCCAAAGCAGTCTCTTTCATTTCTTTTCAGACTCCTTAAATAAAAAGGTCCATTTGAGCACTTGTCACTTCAAGCTCATTAAAAATCGAAGGCGACTAGAGTCATCTTTAGCTTTTTCTCGACTCTTAAAAAGTGAAAAAGCAAGTTGTGTCAAAGCGTCTAAAATTTATTTTAATCGGAATAACGTCATTGTTCCTTCGTTGGTCTTAGGTTGAGAAAATGGTGTCCACCAACCAAGCATTTCCCCTTGGGGGAAGTCCTAGTCCTTTCTCCTCTTGGGGAGATGTTGGTGCACCTCATTTGGCCACATTGTCCCTTCCAGGACTGACAATTGGCCTGCCGGTATGGCTTTTCTCGACCTCTGTCATTCAAGGCACCGTAATTCCTGAACAATTGAATCAACAACTAGATGATACCAAGTTTCCTGCCAACCTTATACATCGTTTGTCTTTACCTCTCCTTCTTCCCCTTCGCTTTTTAAAGATAGTAAAACTAAAAACCAAGTAACTGAGAAGAAGAAGAAGGGGAAGGAGAAGAAGAAGAAGGAGCCAACGGCAAAAAGGAGCAACCATACATCATCTAGCGAAAATCCACACACTGCGCCGTCCAAACCTAAATCTCCAAATGTCATCTACAAAGGAGACCACTATCATTGAGATTGTCCTTGCATCCCACGTATCCTAAGGGACTGGTCTCTCCGCTTGCACAATCCGGTGTCATCAACCTCTGACGATCATGTTGAAAGTACACCGTCAACTAGTGAAAGCAAATTCACCGGACAAAAAGGAAAATCTAAAGTTCCCTACAGACTGTGTGAAGGCGACCATGCCCTCCACCATTGTCCCTTCCTGGATGAAGCTAAAAGAGTCTTGGATAATCGTCCTGTATCACCACAGTGACTCCCTCCTGGGTACAAGAAACTCTTGCTGAATCCATTGCTAGTTGAAAATCTGACTGACCCATCTTTGGAGTCGGTCGAAGCACTTATCATTGAAGGTAAATCCTCTAAGTCCACATTGGACCAAGGTCAACAGGTCGAGATGGCAGTCGAACCCATCTTGACTTCAGAAGATTTACCTTCAGATGATACAGTCACCGAAGAGAATGAGAACGACACCGTTCAAATTCTTTTCATAAACACAGACTCCGATGAAGATGGGGGCAATCTGCCCATTCCTTTACCGCAAGAAGGAAATTCGTCAGAGTTGTATCCAGCCATTTATTCGGTCCCACCTCCAAGAAACCTAGTCATTTCCTTCGATTGGAATCTACTAGGAAGACCCCGTTTACCATCTAATGTACCATTTCGAATTATACTGCAAACTTACAAAATGGTCATGGTTGGTACCATCATAGATGAAGGGGATTCTGTGAGTATCCTCAACTGCTTGGAAAGCGCTTGGTTCACCATCGCTTTTGCCTAAGATGCGATATCTGACAGGCTTCGAAAAAGGAACCAGTCAGCCGTTAGGGATCCTTCCAAATTTGCCTATAACTTTTAGAAGGAAAATCATTTATCTGAACGTAATGGTAGTCCAAGGACCTTTAGATTACAATCTACTCCTTGGGCATGACTACATTTATAGCATGGGAGCCATCGTCTCCTCACTCTTTCGAGTAATGTGTTTTCCGCATGAAGGCAAAGTGGTCCAGCTCGTAGACCAGCTTTCATTCCCGGTTCACACATAGCTAATAGTCAAATTCCATCCCTAACAGGTCTTTTTGCACAAGGAATGTCTCGCCAATCTTCAATCCATCCACCTGATGAGTGCGAGTGATTCGGTGATCAAGACTGAAACCCAGGGGGCATGCACCCTGGCCTGCTTCAGCAGGAAAACTTCAGGTATAGGGTAGGTTTCCACAGAGGATATATGACTAGTCTGACACACCCGTTTGTTTAGGAAAATGGGATTAGACCAGAATAAGATACCTCTGTTAGAAGGTAGGCCTTTCCCGATAGAACAAATGTTTTGTCTGCAAATTGAAGGGTAACTTGGAAAGGTAGGCCTTTCCCGATAAAACAAATGTTTTGTCTACAAATTGAAGGGTAACCTGGAAAGGTAGGCCTCTCCCGATAAAACAAGTGTTTTGTCTGCAAATTGAGGGGTAACTTGGGGAAACTCTACTTCGCTATACCTGGGGGCATGCAAACTTTTTGCGTGAAAGTGAAAAGCGACCATTTATTTTCTTAGTTTGTAGGTTCTTAACCCTTTAAACTCGTAGGATTGGTCGTTCCTAGCTTACATAATGAAAGGAGTCAGAGCATAATTTCGAATGGTGCAAGCTCCCTAAAAAATGAACCTATCGATGAGACATCCTTATTATACGACTGGCATGAGCAGTTTTACGCGAAGTTCAAGCTCGTTAAAAATTAAACCTAGCAATGAGCATATGTTCCACCAGAGTTTAAGCTCATTAAAAAATGAACCCACCTCCGGTAAATAACCATTGTGAATGCATTATCATCAGCTTTTGAGCCTTGGTCGTGTTCTTACCATCACCTCCACTCCGTTGTTGCCAATCATTCACCTCCATTTGATTGTTTACCCCTTTTGAGGAACAGCTGTGACGAGTGATCCTATTAGCCACCTTTTTACACTGCCATGATTGGAAAGTTCCAAACCTTACCTGGAACCAGTTGCTATTTGAAAACATCACTCGTTCCTCAAAAAATGAGTCTCCTTTAAGCTCTTTTCATCTGACTCGTAAAATATGAAAAGATTGTTGAGCGATTGGCCTCTCCAGCTCATTAAAGTGATTGGAAGTGCTATCCCTCCTCTAGATTTTAATCTTTTTGGACCTGAGGGATTATTACACAAAAAGATCGAGTGTTTGTCTTGTTCGGCTCGTTAAAACTATCGAAAAGTCATCCCTTTCGTATTGTTTTATACTTTTTTGGACTTAAGGGATTATATTACGAAAATGAATATTGGAGTCTTCTTTCCGTCTCTTTTCAGACTCTCTAAAATTGAAAAGGACCGAGTTATCCTTGTCGTTAAACTCGTTAAAACAATAGCGAAAAACTTGTCCATTCAGACAAGAGCGAGTTTCACTGTCGCTAGGCTCGTTAAAACATAGCGACAGGTTTGCCCGAAGGGAAAATTATAGAACAAGCATATGTTATCCTCCTCAAGCTTGAAAAAAATAAAGAGGTACTGGTCAGAAATGACTGGGGAAAATTGGGAAGAAAACTTGAAGAAACTTTATTGGTAGCAGGTCACTCTTGAACATGACACTTTCACTCCATCACCATGATTGAGTCGGGTTGGGTTATTCCGTTCACCGTACCATCCACTTTTGGGTTAACGCTACCAATCCATTTCAGTGTCGCCGATATGTTCAAGAGAAGCTGCTCAGAGAATTCGCCTACCCAGCTTGTGTCTCATCCACTAAAATACCTTCACGCTTCATTCTTTCATGATCGCCACCCTGAACCTTGTATCATCAGATGGTTTTCACCTCTACAAAATCATTTGCTCCGTTCCGTGTTGTAGATGAGGGATCCATTAATTCCCTCCTACGACGGGTCACTTCTTGTCGACATCAGCTCATTATCCAAGAAGCCGACCTAGGGACAACCCTTCCAGTACTTTGAAGCTTGCATGCCTCAATGGCAAGTTTCTCACTTCCGGAGATAGGTTTACACTAATGGCCTTCGACCGAAAGATTTTACGTGGTGTTCGACATCAACTCATGTATTCACACCACGTGAATTGTATTGTATTACCTTGAGGGTCATCATCATTATTGGTGATTCCTCTCGTGTCTGTTAACAACTTACATCATTGGCTGGTAATCAGCGATGTCTTTCGATGTTCGACATCAGAACATCTATTCACATGGATCAACTTGTACTTCAGGCAAAGATTGAACGAGTTTTGAAGACCCCAGATCTAGTTTCATCCATCTAGGCTGCGATATATTCAGGAAAACAAAGACATCAAATGTACATCATTGCTGCACAGATAATCATCCAAACTAAGGGATGATGGCTCTACTAGAATCATCAGTCTGCACATAGACGGTTGTCTATCCTATGTACATGAAAATGAACTTATCAAGCCGATCATGGGAATGCCCGCCTCAGCCAGATCATGAAAATATTATGAAGATAATGTATTGTATTGTATCTTATTACAGGTCACCTTCCAGTGCGAAAAACCTCGGATCCTCATTATAAAGCATTTCACCCGACATCAAAGGATTTAAAACCTCATGCTTTAGGGGGCAACTGTTATAGACATATTTGGGCACTGCAACCCCAATCACATATGTCCATAAACCAAGGGCTTCTAAGTCCCTAAAAGTGTTGTTTTGTGCCCTAAAGGAGCAAGGTCAGTTGATTACACCACCTCCCAGAAGTTTTCCATGAAATTCTACTCAGAACTGGTCAAAACAGGACCATACAGGCTGCCCAGTGCTAAAGGTGTGATGCATCTCACCTGCCACATGCAAAAAGTGCAATGCATACTAGAAAGCCCTTTCATAGGGTGCGATGAGCTAGAGCAGACAAATGGCACAAGTAGTTTGCTAGGTGGAAACCCAGAGAACCTTTTAGAAACTGCTCATTTGACACTTGCCTCTCTGAGTTCGCCCAGGGATGAGTAAGAGATCTAAAATCTCCATGTGGAACCAGGAACTATCAGAGAGATGACACTAATCAAAATCCCAGAAGCTGACTCACCCCCCTGCAAATATCTATAAATGGATCCCTCATCCAAGATATCCAAAGGTTGGAATTTGGTAATTTGCAAAGAGGTGCTGTTGGTTTCCCTTTGAAGACATTGTTGGGTGATCTTGCTTTGTGTGAGGTGAAGAGGGCTTTCAAGCTGGGAGGATGGTGTTGGGTCAGACCAAGTGGTTGTAATCCTCTCTTCTATGACTTTTACTAATGAAGTTATTTGAGTTTTCCTCCATATTCTTGTGTATCTTTGAATATCATGTTTGTTATATGCATTTGTATGGCCAATATATATCTGATCCTATACTTTTTACAGTGAAAGATCTCTATGCTTTGATGGTATTATGCTGCTTTGAATCTACATGTGCTCTTTGAAGCTGGACAAGTAAGGAAGTAGTGGTGAGATTCTGTCAAAGAGGAAAGGAAACAAGCAAGGAGCCAAGCGGAAGACTAAGGTTGGTACTCTCTGCTTCTTTCCCATCTCTCTCTCGTAAAGGAAAAACAAGTGACTTTAATCTGTTTGTTTCTAAGATAGCTACCCATCTTAGTGGGACTAGAAGTTCTGAAAAGACACTAGATTTCCCGATAACACTTGGCTTCACCAGAAGCAAAGCAGATCACTGTGTGTATTTTAAATTAGTTGGTGACCATGTTATTTATCAGGTCTTATATAAGGATGATATATTACTGGTTGGAAATGACAAATAAATTATCCAAGATTTGAAGACCCAATTGTCCAAATTTGTCATGAAAGATCTTGGTGGTGCAAACTATATTTTGGGCATGGAACTAAAAAGAGGTTGGGCAAAGACGAAGCTCTGGTTAAACCAAAGGAATTATGTCGAGACAATACTGCAGTGGTTTAATATGTAGGATAGTAAACCAGTGAAGGTTCCTATTCTTGTAGATGTAAAGTTATCTGCCGAAGAGTGTCCCAAGACACAAGAAGAGGAAGAGGACATGTCCCATTGTCCATATGCAAGTGCAATCGATAGTCTGATGTATACGATGGTCTGTACTAGACTAGACATTGCACATGCAATGGGAGTATTGAGCAGGTTTATGTCAAAAACAGTGAAGGAGCATTAGATAGCAGTGAAGCAAGTTTTCAAGTATTTGCGTGGCACTAGTGGTTATGGTTTGTGCTACTAAGGAAGACCAGGATTGGATAGAGTTTTAGATATTCGTGGCTTTGTTGATGTAGACTATGCTGGAGATCTGGATTAGAGAAGATCTACAGGTGGGTATGTGTTTAACCTATTTGGAGGTGCAGTCAATTGGATGAGTAAGAAATAATTTGTAGTGGCATTATCAACTACAAAGGCAGAATACATGGCAACCACTCATGTAAACAAGGAATTAGTTTGGTTGCAAATATTGTGTTCAAGTATGGGGTTAGTACAGGGAGCTATAAGGATAGACTGTGACAGCCAAAGTGCAATTTTCTTGGCAAAGAACCCTGCTTACCATTCAAAGACAAAACACATTGATGTTCAGTATCACTTTGTGAGGGATATGATAGAAGACAAAAAGTTGCTGGTAAAGGTGGACACTTTGAAGAATATTGCAGATGCATTGATAAATTCTGTGAGCTCTGAGAAGTTCACTTGGTGTAGAGAAACAATGGGAATTGCAGGGCTGGATAAATGACTAAGGTCTCTTGTGGCCCCATGTGGAAAGAAAACAACAAGTGGGAGAATGTTGGGTTGTGTTATATTCTTTGCATGACTAACCTACGTAGTTAACCGGGGGATTAGAGGGGCGGCGGCAGGCCCCCTTGTCCAGGGTGTTTGAGGGGGTTGGGTAACCCCCCTCTACGGGGTCTGGGCAGTGCCCCAGGGAATTCTTTTTTGGACCCTATATTAGGTTGGGCGGACCTACCTATTGTTTTGTGCATCGTTTTTGCACATGGTTTTGGATGCGATGGTTTTTGCTCCATGGTTTTGGGTGCGATAGTTTTTAGTCCATGGTATTGGATGCTTCGTGATCCTGGTCCGGGTGTGAAGATGGACCCTTCCAAGACCTTTTACTTTCGTGATGTGTTAAAACTGCTTTTAAAAGAACATTAATGAATACATCTGCATGTGGAAAAGAAGAGGAACATAACAATCATCAAAACATGAAAACAAAAGTCATTGATAATGGAGTTTGTCCAGGAGGCACTACGTCTCCGGGCCCCGGTGTCAAGATGGTGTAGGCCACTGCATTAAGTGTTGTCAATAATGGTGATGTACATAGAGATGATGTCTTGATCATACAAGGAAAAATGCCCTCATGCAGGAGTGGCTCTAAGAGATATTCCACAACTAGAACTCTCAATAAAAAGACTCCTATCAGTATGATACAAAAACATGCATGATGAAAATCCCACCAACATGGCACAAAAGGGATGTCAAGGCAAAACATGCATGAAGACAATAAGAGTATCCCAACAACATACAACAAGGGATCTCGAAACATAAACTGATGAGTTATGACAACAAGTACATCACATAAAAGATTCCGCATAACATGAAGCAAGGAATCATGACAACATATAATAAACAAGATCCTGCATCAACATCAATCAAGGATCTGTACAACATAATGCAGAAAGAAGAAGTACATGAACACATCATATACCTCACAACCAAGGTTCATCTAAAGAAGAGGATGTCATGCTACTGTAGTTGCTCGAACCACTGCTCTCAAGGCATCGATCGCATGAAGATGGTTGCTCGCACATGAATTTGGACATCTTCACTGACACTTAGAAAAGTGACTAGAAGAAGTAATGAAAGAATAAGAATACTGAAGACACCATCAGATTTTTGGCGTCGAGTAGTGCTGAATCGACTATCCAAAATCCCAATTCTGAGAAGTTGATAATTTTAAGCTCAAGGAATCTTCTGAAGTCCCCAGGGATTCCTCAAAGATTCTATTCCTTGGATGGACTACAAATCTGCAACTCAGATGGAAAATCTGATCTTGCCATTGTGATCCCTGTGGAGAACCATGAAAAACAAGTATAAACTTGACTGTATTCTGAAATGTCAAAATTTTACCTCCTTGGGAAAATTTCATGGCTCATGGTTCCACTCCCTGTTTTTTCTGAAATCATGGTTCCACGTGCATTCTGGAAATGACTAGAAAATGCAGACCTCTGATGAAGAAACAAACAGCACCATGGTGTTCGTGGCAATGAGAGGTGTAAAAACCATATAAAACTTGTCAAATTCTGACAAAGTGAGAATTTTGCCCTCCTGCAAAATTCATGGTTCCTTCATTAAAATATTAATTAATTTTCCTTCTACCTTGAAATCCACGCCTGCAGTCTCTCTCCTCCTCGAACTGTGTGCAGAGGTAAAAATGATTGTTTTAATAGGAAAACCTTGGGCGGATTCACCAAGGTAAAGTGGTTGGTGCATTGGTAAAGGAGGCATATGGTTAAGGAGAGGTCGGGAGATCAAATCTCTCCTTCTTCGCATATAACACTTTTATAACCATAATGTATTTGAATAGGGGTCGGGTCAGCTTTGGGCAACCCACCCCTTAAACCCCGCACTTAACATATTACCCCTTAACAGCTGCCGACATATAAATATAGGCTCTTTACCCGAAATATCAGCAGATTTAATCGCAATCGGCGATCGGCCTTTGAAATCGGCGATTGGCACGGTCATCGGCATATATATCGGCACGATCATTGGAGTATCACCAATATATATGTCGGCGATTGGCGCGGTCGTCAGCATATATATTGGCATGATCCACGGAGTATCACCGATATATATGTCAGCGATCGGCGCCGATAATATCAGCGCGTTTACAGGTGTCGGGGCGATATGTGATAACAGCTTTGGGGAGTGTCGGCGATCGGTGCAAAGATCAGCCGATACATGTTATATGTGTGTGTGTGTGTGTGTGTTGGTTGCGACATTTGTGGAGGGTTCGACAAAGGTTATGGCCACCGACCCCAATATATCTATATATATATATATATATATATATATATATATATATATATATATATATATATATATATATATATATATATATATATATATATATATATATTGGTATGACATATATGCGGGTTATGTGGAGGAGGATTCAGCGGGGGTTATTGCGACCGATCTCGATCCCATATGTATATATAGAGATGTTTACTGTTGTGATTGTATTGTGATAAGGTTGTTTTAAAGGGTTCAGCGGGGTTTGTTGCCGCCTATCCCGAAACCATGTGTTTGATTGTTTTATATAGTTACTTTTAATAACTATATGTTAAAACAAATTTCGTTATATGGTTATAACCATATAAAAATGATTTTGTCTCTTATGCAGGCTTAAGAGACAAATGAGAGAATTCCAAGTGTCCATGGCTGATGTGCTACCATGTGGGTCCCACCTGCTTACTGGGATGCCATGTGGCACACTATGGACCCCACTTTCTCCTGTCATGTCAAACTTTGAAGAGCTCTATCTTTCACATACGAGCTCGGTTTAACGATCCGTTTACACTACCATGATCAGGACGACGAGGTCTTTGATATGGTCCTAGTTTGAGAATGATTCAAACACTTTGATTTTTGAGCCATCTTTGTCCTATCTCTCTCTAGAGCCACATGGATCACTTCGGCATGTATAAATATGTAATTTGGTAGTCCCAATTTTGGGATCAAGGGAAAAATCTGTGTATATGTGTTTTATGTTTTATGCTCTCGCATTGTTTATTTTCTGTGTTTTAGAATTCGTATGTAGGTAATTTCTATACGGGGTTAAAACCTACATTCTCTCTTCCAGTCCTTGACTTTCCCAATCATGCTAGGGAGGTATATTCACCACCCACCCTTGAATTTGTTGACCCTAAGATAATGTGTCTTTGTTACACTAACTCAACAACCCGTTCATCCAACTCAAGGCCTCAATCAACCATGACCCCCAATGTGAATGACATATGTCAATGAAACCCCTTCAAGCCACCTAAGAAATTAACCAAACATGCACAATGATTCCTACAATGATGTAGAGACTCAAAAAATTTCCAAACGATAGGAAGAGCATGCCATAATTACAATAGGGCCTATAAATTTCTAGAATTATCCTTTGAACCAAGAAGTAAAATTCATATTTAGAAGTAATCCCAAGAGGCCCAACAATCAACCATGTTTCAGTTTATAGAACCTAGAACATGAATATGCAAAGAGTTTTTCCCCTGAGCCACCAAGTCATTCCAAATTCTAACAACAAGCTTGACTATAATTTCCAAGAACAAAGCCATAGAACCAACATAAATGCAAGCTAACGAATGATAGAGGGAAACATAAACCAACCTTAATACAAGGCCTAGGAAATTTACTAGAATATTGAAAGCCAATAATTTCTCCAACAATGTCACCCCTTCTCTTAAGCCCCACCTCTTATATCATGACAAAACCATGAGGACCCAAAATATGGATTGAGAAGAGCTCCTTGAGCCCAAGTACCAAATCCACTTGCTTCGTACCATAATAGAGAATTTGGCAACACCATTAGAACTGACTTTATCCCCTTTCCAATTTTCCATAGCTTGAGTAACAGGGAATAGCATAGTCAGAATGCCATCCTGCATGCCCAGAAATCCAACTTCTATCGCCACCTTAACTCCCATTCCCTCAATCATCCAACATTGTTCTGCAAGACTAGGTCTGCCAAATATATCCCCCTCATCTAGAAAGATCGCCTCATACTCATAGTTGGAAGCATGATTGACACATTTTTAAACCCTGTGACATGTGGATGAAGGTGGCAGGCCCCCTTCCATCCCTCTAATTCTTCTAATACGCACCCCCATCAAGGAGGATATTTATCATTTTAGTGCAATTGTAAATTATGAATTTGGTAAATTAAAGTTTGAAAAGAAAAACACTTTGAGGGAATTCTTAATCAAAATATCTTGGTAAATTGAGATACATGACATCTACCAAGAGCCAAGAGAAATGAAATATCTATAGGTAAAAACCTATAGCTTGAGTAACATGGAATGGCATAGTCAGAATGCCATCGTGCATGCCCAGAAATCCAACTTCTCTCACCACCTTAAGTCCCATACCCTCAATCATCCAACATTGTTCTGCAGGACTAGGTCTACCAAATATATCCCCCTCCTTTAGAAAGATCGCCTCATACTCATAGTTGGAAGCATGCTTGAAACATCGTTAAACCCTGTGACATGTGGATGAGGGTGGTAGGCACCCCTCCATCCCTCTGATTCCACTAATACTCACCCCCATAAGGGAGGATATTTATTATTTTAGTGCAATTGTGAATTATGAATTTGGTAAATTAAAGTTTGAAAAAAAACACTTTGTGGGACTTCTTATTCAAAATATCTTGGTAAATTGAGATACATGACATCTACCAAGAGCCAAAAGAAATCAAATCTCTATAGGTAAAAACCTTTCATCAAGTTTTGCACTCAATAAAAGGTTTGTGCCTTGAAAGATTTAAAAATAATAAAATAATACTTACATTAACAAATTAAAAAGTAATAACAATAAAAAATCCAATTTCAATTATAAATAAAATATTTCAATTTCCACCTTAATTTTACATCAACTTTACATATGGGAAAATAAAGTAATTGGAAATAAAAGTAATA